>CAWUFW010014451.1:0-412979 GCA_963921515.1 Calotriton arnoldi
ACAACCGCCGTGCTGGCGGATGCAAAAACCACCAGTTACCGCCGGCACGCAGCAGTCCACACGCCCGCCCAATTACGATGCGAAAAGCAGGCCAAACACCGCCGGCAAGCCAGCAACACCGTCCGCCATCAAAGTGCGCCCGCACACGTAGCGGCGCAGCACAACTGACACACACCGTCCGACGAAACACGTCCCGCCCGGCGCATAAATTACGATGCCGCAAACAAACGGCTCCCACGGCAAAGAGACACCGCACGTGAAAGAGAGGCGGAAACACGGACGCAGAGCACGGACAACGAAGAAGCGGCACCCGGGCATGAATCCAGCACTGCAGGCCCTTCCCATGCTTCTGCTGATGCACCACCAAGGACGCAACGTACCGCGGAGACGCAGGTAGGCACACACACAACAAGTGCACGCAAACAGCGCACACAGTGCAAGGGCGGAAAAAGCGGACAACCCCCCACCAGCGCGTGCACACTACACATCCACCATTGCATCCACATATGACACACAGGCCAAATCCTAACATCGCGGAACACATGTGTACACACCACCTGGGACTAGGAACCAACCACCCCGTCACGGCCACAAAGCGCCGATGACGCCGCCACACATGCGCACAACGCAGAGGCCAACCGCAGCGCCATGCATGCGTCGCACACAGACACAGGGACACAACCAAGCAGCACACACATCAGCCCCACCCCGAACGCACATGACACGTGACAGGCCGGCCACAGACATGTCCCCAACGCCCAATTCACGGACAACACCCAACGCCACACAACCGACGCACACATGTCAGTGAAGTCACGCAACAGCAGGACACACCCCAGTGTAACAAACATGGCGAAGCACACAGCGGCGGCAACACCAACTAGGAGAAGCAGGGCCCCTTCGGGAAGAGGAACGCCAGTACCACACTGAAAAACCCATACCACCCTGCACATATGAACAAGACACATGAAACGGAACACCAAAGAGCCCGGGGACCGACAACAGGTGGCCCAAGAATAACATCCACACACAAGGCCCAACGCAGAGCGGAAAGGCAGCCTGCCGCCCACACAAGGGAGAGCAGACAGCACTGAATGACCTTCCATTCCAACACCGAAACCACAGCCCTACGACAGAAGCCGGTGAATACAGCCATTGTCCAAGAATAGACCAACACAGGCATGCCGAGGAGACCGACCACAGGGCAGATAGCGCATATCACAGAAGCACACAACGGACGGGGAAGAAAGAAGAAAACACTCCCCCATGTCGGCCACATGCAAGTTAATTGGAAGGAGTCACACAGCACTGACCTTGAACTGTCTGAGAAGCATGTGGGAAGAGGGCCCGTGTCCTCCAAACAAGCCAACAGAACACAAGTCCTGTCTCCCCACGACTACACAGAGCTCACAGCAACCCCGGAGCGTGCACATTGCAGACTGCACACACAGCCGGAGCACGCCACCTCTACGAACCGCTGCGAAATGGCAACCGCAACACACCTACCCAACTACGCCGAACAGCTCAAGCTGTACCAAACCAACACGATACATACATTGGGATGCGATCTCCTGTCCCTGCTGAACGTAAGTTACCGACTGACTTACCGCATCACATTGTTCAGCTGCGTCATGCCCGTCTTCTACTGTCGGAGGTGTCCCTACCAGCATCCCGTCGAGATATGCCTCTCCAACCCGGCATGTCTGAAGGCGGACCTGCTACCACTACTCCTCCCTCTGGACGCACACGACAGGGCCTGCTCTGCCTATGGGGGCATGGCGTATGTGGCCAACATCGCACGCGCACTGAAATGGAACCACTGTGCCTCCACACGACGGATCATCGAGAACAGCTACATCGAATGTCACCCAGCATGCCCCATCATGGTCCTCCAAGGGACAACCTACGAACAACACCTTGACAGCCACCATCCGCTTCATTGGCTGGCAAACATGTACACCACCAATGACATGGAAGCCCTGCTGGGACGGCATCGCATACCTGACAACCTGTAAATACGTCGGACCACAACGCAGGTTCCCCGAGTGACCTATGAAGTCCAACCCCGCACCCATGCTCAGCTTCCGCACGGACTGGCCAGTCACCACCACAACAGCCATACCAAACGACCGGCAACTGTAACCACACCATCAACGACATCGCCATGACATCGGATATGACCGGGACATGCACACTGTTCCCCATCACATCCAGGAACACCGCATGCATCGTGGGAGGCAGTGGCATGGGCTCTGTGCATCGCACCCACATGGACGGAACTGCACGAACAACCAGGACACGACATGGATCCAGCGCACATGGACACACACACCGCTCAGTGGACATGAATAGGTCGCCTGGAGTCTGTGGGTGCTGCACCCCTCCCACCCCCGCCCGGGAATCCCATACCAGGACCTTTGCATGGACGACAAGTGCATACAACAACAACACGACCCCAGTGACTGTGACATGTCCAGTAACCACCACAGTGCAACAACAAGTGGCACGCCGCTGCATGCACGCAAGCACATGCCCTGATGTCATCTCACATGCACGCGTGCATGAGGAACAACCGCAGCAAACCTGTCACATGGAACTGAGATGGACTGTGCCCATGATGCCGAGCGGTCTGGTAGGCTACATGTATACCGTCTGTGTCAAAGTCCGCAGCTCCGCAGCTATACGTAAATGTACATTAGCACAGCCTTGGCCAAGCAGATGTAACCCCACACCCTATCCCATTTGTAATCATGCTCAGTATATCCTCAACATGTATTCCGCTGCCAGTAGTGTCCACTATACTGCATCACAGAGGACAGAAGACTCAATATAATGTTTGAAACCAGAACTGTCTCCGCTGACTCATTTCACAAGTACGAATGAGAGAGGATGAGAGTATGTGAAGTACACGGCAGTCGTGACATGACCATGTAGTCCACTGGTATTGGATGTCAACGCAAATGAGTAGCACTACTGTGGAAGACACACATGTGTCGTGTGAAGTCGTATGGACGCAGTGCTCAGGTGGGTGGGTGCGACGGGTAGATGCGCACATGCCAAGTTGGAGCACGCCGTGTTGGGAGGGGTCATGAACAGTACACCACCGCTTCCCTGGGCATTGTGAGAGGACACCTGTCGGGGGAGTGAACACGTGTGTGCACAGCAGCCGGGCACACGTACAAAGCGGTACCAGGCGCACCTCAGCCCACCCTCTGTGGACAAGCTGGATCCTGTTGTGCGCCCGCCATGCCCCTTGACAAGGCACACACAGCCCCAGTCGACCAGGTGTAACCCCAACATAGTCAATCCGCACAGGCGATACAGGGCACGGGATGGCAGTGGAGCATGGTGTGTGAGAGGTCTCCTCGCGCTCCTCCTGGTCATATCACGCAGGCAATAGAACCTCAACGTCTAGCATGGCACAAGTCAAATGGAAGTGTAGGGGGACGCACCACAGCACGAGCAGCACTGACGTCACGGGAGGTGGCTCGCACCATCCCATCCATTGCCCATCATACCAACCACGACACATGCCATTGCGACTAAGTGCAAGCGCGTGCGCCACCACCCCGAGCCCTCCCCAGAGAGGCCAAAGAGTGAATGTGTGGGCCAACAGCCACAGACGGACGCGGCCTGGCCGCAAGGGCAGCCACAGCCACTGGGTGTCGCAGGTGGCGGATCCGGAAGGCGAAGACTGTGATGCATAGTCCATGCAGGCCGGGTCTCCATTTGGGGCACCACGCAGGTGGACGGCGTCCCGCCACACATCATACCCTGAGACAGCCCACTCGTGCAACTGGACCCACACATACACTCCTTGCCCTCTCTGGTGCGAGCTTGGGGCTGCCTGTGCAAGCGCTAGCCTCGCAGGTGAGCATGCATATTGGGGGCGAGGGGAGGACATGAGGGCTGGGGCGAAGATGACTGTATCACTGTCAGTTAGTACAAGGGATGACCCAGATGTGGAAAGGAAGAGACGTGTCCCGTGTGTACTGCAACTAGTCGCCAATCCAACTACCCCCATGTCCGGAATGTAAGCCCGCACCTAGGCCCGCCCATCCGCCACATCGAACATACCACCAGCACGACAACCTTCCCATTCGAAACACTGACTGGGGGTGGCGACCAGTGAACAATCATGTGTAGCCTACCCACGCGTACATGTGGGCCCTCCATGATCCATGTCACCTGCGGCAAAGACATGACATGCGCAATGAGGGAAGTGAGGAGAGCTGCCCGCCCCACGCGCAGAAGGTGCATCAGCTCCACAGACCCAGCAGCGAGTCCAGCAGGGGTCACATGTGCAGGGGCAGCTGTGCCTGGTGTGAAGGCACATGCATATAGACAGCACATCGACCAATGTGTAGTCTGCCCACATCCACAGTCCATCATCATGCGGACATAGGAATTGAACACAGGGCAACACATCTTAGTTGGTGCACCCACCGTGACCAACAATGCGCAATCATCGACGTACCCGCCCTGTGCATGGCCCCCCACCCAACGGAGGCACATCCAGTGCCACCATCCCACACACACAAGCCTTCCACGGAACATGCTGTGTCCAATGGTCAGTACAGAGTCAGCGCCCATCTGGTGGATCCTGAACAGGAGACACATGCACACACATGCCAGCTCCCACTATGTACGTCTGCCACCTGGCACGTGCAATGTAACCTCTCACCTGTGACGTGTGACTGCAAGCACACAGCCGTCTTGGCATGGGGCTGTCAATGTGGACACCAGTCAATGTTTCGGGAGCTGTGATCCGTACAGTGCTGTACATAGGGTGCAGTGCTGACACCTACTACTGTCTCATATCCCCTCGTGCCACAGGTCCCACTTGTATTGGCCGCTCAGCCCGTGCCCACATCGTCGTCGTCGTGTGCCATACTCATCCAGCCTCGGAAGCAGTTCCATGCTCAGCAGACACTCATGTTGCCGTGGCGTTGCCGCTTGACGAATATGCAGTCCAGTCCCCATCAGCACGCCCCGCAAGTCATTGGGGCCTAGATCCCCATGTGCATGCACATGGCAGTGGTATGTCTCACTTGCCATTGCCATTGTTGGGAGACCTGTGTAAGTGTATTGTGGCCGTGCCGTCCCAGCTTGACAGCTGGGCTGTGGCTCATGTGCTTGCTCAGTCATGTCAGTGATGTGTATGCGAAATTGCTATGTGCCGTGTTGCTTTGACATGTGTCCTCTGCCATTTAACCCAGGCGGAGACCGAACATTGACCGCCCATACCAATTGCTGGCGGACATGGACGATACAGAGGTAATCAGGAAGTTTCGGCTGGACAGGCCAACTCTGCATCGACTGTGTGCCATGTTAGAGCCCCATCTCCGTCCCCGCAGGGTGTATCCGACTGCTGTCACCCCCACGGCTAAGGTGATGGCCGCCATGCATTTCTTCGCCACTGGGTCATTCCAGCACACAGTGGGCAGTGGAGGAGGGATGTCCCAGCCCATGTTCAGCAAGGTGCTGAGGGATGTACTGGCAGCCATGATGCTGTACCGGAACAGGTACATCCGCTTCCCCAGGGCTCGTGAATTGGCGGCAGTGAAGGGTGCATTCTATGCCCTTGGCAGAATCCCACACGTCGTGGGAGCCATTGACTGCACTCATGTTGGCCTTGTTCCACCACAGGCCACTGAGCACCTGTACCGCAACAGGAAGCACACGCACTCCCTGAATGTGCAAGTGGTGTGCCTTGCGGACATGGTGATCACCCACGTGTGTGCCAAGTTTCCAGGCTCGGCCCATGACGCACACATAATGCGCAACAGCATCTTGCCACGACTGATGGCCAATCTGCAACAGGATCGTGCCTGTATTGTCGGTGAGTATGTGGAGTGGTGTAGCGTGCTGGTTGTGCGATGCTGTCCCCTGTCCAGTTGGAATTGCAACGGTTCTCTGTGTCCCTCACACCCAGGTGACTCTGCGTATCCGAATGGGGCATGGCTGCTCAGTCCATTGAGGAATCCTCGCACCCCAGCAGACGATCGATACAATGAGGCACATGGGAGGACCAGACGTGTGGTCGAGCGTACCTTTGGCCTCTTCAAGTCCAGGTTCAGGTGCCTGGACCGCACCGGGGGTGCACTGGCGTACTCCCCACAGAAGGTGTGCCAGATAGTGGTGGCGTGCTGCATGCTGCACAATCTGGCCATTCGGAAGCAGATCCCCCTCATTGTGGATGACGGAGATCAACCAGGGCCCCAGCCCGCAGACCAGGACAGCTCGAGTGAGGTGGACAGCGGAGAGGAGGAAGCTGGGAATGTGCGCCAGCAGCTCATCGCCCGCTACTTCACTTGACGGTGAGTGTCCATGTACGACGGATGATGTGTCTGTATCTGTGCAGGTGTGTGTGTGCTGTGTCAGGGTGGCCGTATGTTCACTGCGTGCAGTGTGTCAACGCTCCATGGCCAGGGTAGTATGCCACTGTTGGTGACTGTGGCATTGTGCCCTATTGCTCTGTGCGATGTGTGTACATTGCTTGTAGTTGTTGACATGTACTGTGTGATGGGTGTGTGACACACTCATTGAATGTGCTCCTGTTCTGTCTCCCACCCCTAGGTCCCTACAGGCCCTCCGGATTCCATTGCCATGCCACGCATCAGGTGCCTTTCCGCCCAAGGTGGCCGTTGTATTCCGTACAAATAAAACACAGGGCACAAACAGCAGTTAGTGAAAAAGGTGCATTTATTACAAACTGTGACATGTGATTGTGTGTAAGGTGATGACAAAAGTGGTGCGTGCAGTGACAATGAGCTGTCGGTCATGGCTGCGTGATGATCAGGGTGTACCCACTGGTTCTATGTCCATAGTCCAACACACACATGCCATCCAGCTGGCTGTGTGGAGTGGGATCGTAGAGCAAGTCAATGCAGTGGCTGGTCAAGGAAGGCTGGCGGAAGGCTGGCTGGCTGCCTCACTTGCGACTGGAGCGTGCGAAGTCCTCCCGGGAGATCTGTTTCCTCTTCGGACGGCCCCTTCCACGTTTGGGAGGGGGGTGTGTGGTGGCGACCTGCTGGTGGTGGGTGAGGTGTGCTCACTGGCTGTGGACGCAGGGGAAGTGGACACTGCTGCCCGAGCCTGCGCCCTAGCAGGTGGTGGCGGAGGTGGTGTTGCTGGCCTTGCCTGTGACCCCACCGCCACCACCAGCTGGCCCATGAGGTCCACGAGTTGGTCCATACGGGACACGAATTGGCCCATATGGGCGTCCATGGACCTCAGCACCCCCAGCACCTCCCGCGTGTCAGTAGCAGACCTGGCCCATTGCCCTTGGGCGTCTTCATAGGCCCCAAGGACTCTGGCCATTTGAGGCAGGGCATGGCTCCCAGGGGAGGCTGGCGTTTCCCTGACCCTGCTCCTCCTACCAGTCCTGCTGCCACCGGCCTGCCCACTAGCCACATTGCACACCACGGTCCTCGCTGTGGCTCCCAGGGTGGATCCAGTCGTCCGGGCCACCACCTGCGCTGGGGCTGGTGCCAGCGAAGACGTGGTGGTGGTGGAGGCGGTGGTGGTCGGTGCGGCGATGGTGGCGGTTGCGGCAGTGGTAGTGGCCGCAATGACCGTGGGTGTGGCCGCAACGACAGTGGCAGCAGGGGACTGGGACTGTTCAGCATCCCTGGATGATGGGTTGGTGGGTAGGAGGGGTCCTGGGGAGCGGCTGGGCCCTGCCACGCCAGATGGGCCAGCTTGGTGGTCCGTGTCCGAAGAGGAGGACAGATCCTCCAGATCCGTGTGTCCTCGTTGGGGGCTTGTGGGCTGGCTGTGCTGGCTGCTGTCTCCATCCCCAGCATCCAGCAGTTCGTCACCTGTGGAGAGAATGAGATTTGTTATTGTGTTGCACCTGGCAAAGTATGTATTAGTCGTCTGACATTGGCAGTTCGTGCAATCTCGTACATGGGTTTCCCGGAGGCGAGTGTGTGGCTGTGGCATCTGTAGTTGTGTGTGCTAGGCAATGGGACTGTGTGCTGTGCACATGTGGCATGGGACGGATTGGCCATGCCGATGGGTGTGTTGCTGTGCCCCTACTCATTGTGACTCTGGTGTATGCGGGCTCCTGGCCCATCCTGGGTCTGGTTTGTACTTTGCTTTTGGGGTTCATATGGAACGCTTAGGCACCCATATGGCAACATGGGGGCCATGCCCCAGATTCGCATTTGGGAGGGGATATGCTTTTGGGGTTCAAATGGAACGCTTAGGAACGCATATGGCAACATGGGGGCCATGCCCCAGATTCGCATTTGGGAGGGGATATGCTTTTGGGGTTCAAATGGAACGCTTAGGAACGCATATGGCAACATGGGGGCCATGCCCCAGATTCGCATTTGGGAGGGGATATGCTTTTGGGGTACATGCTGTGAGCCATGGGTGCCGAACGTGACATGTGTTGTGGCAGCATGACAGTGCATGGTCTGAGGTGTGTGCATGCCTGACATGCCCTGCATATTTGCTGTCTGTTGTGGTTACTGGACATGGCATTGGACGCATCGTTATGAGTGAGTGATAGTTGTGTGCCAGCCAACGTATTGCAGTTGTCCCATCTCCTTGGTGTGCGTGCTGCCCTGTGCCATGTGCATCACTGCAGTGCTCGGGGGGTGGCCCATGTTGTGTGTTGTTGCTCACAGTGTGTCGTGCGCTTAATTGACTTCTGGCACATGGTTGGTCATGGGCATGTGTCTTAGCGTGACTGCTGTATGTGTGGCAGCTGTGCGGATGACATGCCTTTCATGAGACTGGGGCTGACGGATGGGATGGATGGTATGTTGTATGTGCATGGTGTGTCTGTGAGTTTGATGGGTTCAGTGGTGTTCGTGTGCATTTCTGTTGTTCCGCTCTGTTGCGTCTAGTGTTGTTTGTCTTACATAGGCGTAGTTGTGGGGTGTGGGGTTGACAGGCAGTGGGGGCTACATGGACAGGACTTCAATGGTGTTTCGGTTGTGTGTGATGAGTTGCACAGTGGCTGCCGTGTGGGACTATATTCAGTGTGGCTTGTTCATGCAGACGTGGCTCCTTGGGTGTTGCTATGTCTGTGATGGGTCATGTGGGGTGTGAGTCTGTTGTTCATGTCCGTGTGCACATTGTTCACTTGTTCGTGACGGTGGGCGGTGCTGCGTGTTCGTCTGCTACGTGACATGTCCCATGTGTTGGTGGTGTTATGGTCCTCATGCCTCCAGTAATCCAGCCCTGTCCAGTTTCCCACCTGCAAGTTGTTCGTGCGTGCACTGTACTGGATGCCACATGGCTCTAAGCGGGGGTGCTCCATGTTGCAGGTCTGTGGGGGTGGGGGGTGTAGTGGGTCGTGGGGTGGCTGTACACCCACTGACACCGATTGCTGTGGACCGTGATGTCTGCCTTTCGGCTGTGGTTGTGCACTGCGGTGGCTGACACGTGGCTGTGGGGTGTGGGGGATGCTCCTCCTTGCTGTGCTGTGGGACTGGGGCCTGGTGTGTGTTGTACTTGGGCTGTCCACCGTCCCACCCACTGCACTTTGTGTTCCTGCCACTTACCTGTTACTTGTCGGTTAGTGCAGCTGTGGCGGACACATGGGTGTGGTGGGTGCTCGTTGTGGCGCTTCTGGCATATTTGGGGACCTGTTGGTGGTTACGTGGCTGGCTTAGTGTACACATGTCCCCACGCATCTTACAGTTGTTCGGTTTGGGCTGTGTGTGGTAGTGTCTGTTGCATGTGTGTGTGATGTGTTGTGTATTGTGTGCTGGACATGGGGGTGTTTGTCCCTGGGAGCTGTGGCATGGTAGTTGCGCATGTGAGTACATAGCGGTGTGCTGGTATACATTAGTTTGTACTTACCAGCCTCCACTCCCCCTGCTAATCCGGCGAGGATCTCCGGATGGATTACGACTCGCACCTTCTCCTCCCACGCTTTGAAGGTCTTAAAGAGCGCGGGATTCCCTCCGCCAGTGACGGCAGCCAGCTCTCTGTTTTTGCCCTCCTTCTTCTTGACCAGGCTCTTTACGTCATTCCAACGTTTGTTTATCTCGACTCTGTTCCTGGGCAGGGTCCCGACTGCATTGACCTGGTCTACGATCCGGTTCCACATTCTGTTTCTGGTGGCTAGTGGTGTGTGCTGGACCATGTTCCCATAGATTTGTGGGTACACCTTGATGATCTCGTCGACCATGACCGTCAGCTCCATGGGCGTGAACTTGGGCATCCTTTGTGGTGCCATGGTGTTTGTGGTGCTGGTGCGGTGTGTGTTGTGTAATGTGCAGGGGGTTTGTGGTGCCGGTGTTTGGTGGTGGTGGTGGTGGTTGTGATGTGTGCGTTTCTGTGGTGTGCTGCTGTCCTTGCTGTGTCACTGTGTCCTCTCCTCTCCTCTCTGGTTTGCAATGTAGCAAGGGGTTGTGGTCTGTGGGAGTGCTGCTTTTGTACTCACCTATGTGGGTGTGTCCTCATGGTCTGTTGTTTTCAGGTGTGTTGTGTCTGGGGTTCTGGCCTTTGTATTTTTTGTTTGTCCGGGGGGTGTTTTCGGGATGTGTACTGTGCTTGTGTATTTGTGTGTGCCTTGCTGTGTGGACTTGTTGGCCATGTTGTGTGCTATTGGTTTTGTGTGCGGATGGTTTCTGTGCAGGTACGTTGGCGCCATGGCTTCTGCCGTGTCGATTCTCATCGGCGTTGTTTGCGCTGGCGGGCGGTATATTTGTTGTTTTTCCGCGCTCATGGCGGTGCGATCGTAATTTCACGTGCGGTGTGTCGGCCGTGTGGGCGGGCGGTTTTGTGTTGTCGTGCGTGTTTCCGTCCGTGGCGGGCGGTTTGACTCCGACTCGGACGATGGCGGGCGGTATTTTGTGTGTTTTTCCGCCGATGGCGGTTTTCGGTTTGTGTACTCATAATGGCGTGGTCGGTGTTCAGGCGGTGTGTGCGGGCGGATTTTTGCCGCTTCCATGCCTGGCGGATTTATTTACGCCGGGTATCGTAATGGGCCCCTTAGCTTGATGCCTTGGCGTTAACATCCCATTTGGTAAGTTTTTAAGTGTGTCTATCTTACAATCACGATAGGAACTTTTCAACTCAAATAGCTAACCTTTTACCTTTTTCATATATCTCGATCATATGTAAAGAAAGTTCTCAACTTAAATAGCCAACCTTTTTCATATATCTCGTTTATATGCAGGAAACGTATCAGGGTTTCCTCAATACTGGCTGGTCGGGAGTGTGCCAACTTCGTAGACGACATATCTATTGTACAGGTTGGCTGTGTATACATTACATTATTTACTGCCCTGCTAAGTGTCTCTCACTGTGCAGAACGAGTGAACAAGTTCTCATTTTATATCCTCAGATGTTAGGGGTCTTATGACCTGTTACTAGACAGGAGGTCACTGAATGGAATTGCGGCACGATTAACTACTACGGCCACACCGACTCTGAATGACAACTTCAAATACATGGAACATATTCCAATGTTATGACTGTACGCAGAATTACATATCTCTGTATGGTTAATTTTTTTACTATGATCACCACAGTTTCCAGGGGACATAATACATTATACCATTTATTTTTTATTTTGACTCAAAGTTACTCTTCGCACCAAATGTACAACCTCTGACCAATCAACTGTGATCTTAGGTCAGTACAATATGGTCTCAGCAGTCTACTTATCTTGCTCTCCTCACAATTAAGTGGTGAACCTTTCTCATTTCACAAGGGATTTGGTGATATTTCGTGTGCCATAGTGTTTTCACTGATTACTACTCCTGGGGGCATATACGTATTTTAGGCTTGAAAATACGTTGGTGGAAGGCTTGATCTATTTCGTCTTTTTTCATTTCTTACTGTATATTCATACCTGGTTTATGTCAACGTAGGTGAATACATGTGCAAGGCTACCTTTATTGTCATTTACGTGCCAATGCATGAATGGCTTCCTTCCTATTTTCTTATAAGATAACAATGTTACTTTTACTTTTTGTTGTAATTTAACGTACGTCTTAAGGATGTATTGTAAACTATTGTATTTATGTATATATATATCCACATCCTTGAAGAAGTTACTTAATGATGAAACACATGTCGTCTGTCTTTTCCTGGTCTCAATACACGTTTTTGATCTACAACCATCTGGCTTTTGTCTCTGATTAGAATCAACAGTAACCAAATAATCAAATTTGTGATGATTTAAATTACTTTGTCAGACTACTTTTTGAGTGATTTGGTACTACGGTTTTTCATGTTCACACGGAGGTACGTTTGCACCAACGTGTTTTAGGCATCTATGGTAGTAGGGCGCTCTTGTACCAATACAGCACCAGCCACACATAGCTTATGAATTCTCTAACATCCCCTGTACTGTATAATGAGATGTGCGGTCTACTAAACCACTTCGTTTTTTTTTTTTTGCCGATGCTATGCAGCATTGGTAAACAATCTCAACCACCCAATAGCCCCTGTCGGCCAAGTGCTTTCCCAAACATGATCTGACAGTCATTGACATCTTCACAGGGCTTGAGCTAGAGTGAACTCAATTTCAAATCAAAACATACTCAGAATATGCTACAGCCAGTTACAAGCAGGATGCTTGCAGATTTCTATAAAGATGCTGCAATACAGCACCAGATATTGATGCCAGCCCATATCATTCCTGTTGAGTTTCCACATGTACTGCCTAGCTAAATAAGCTGCTTGAAGAATTCAGACCCTGTAAAATCAATTAAGTCAACTAACAGAGAATGGTAAAAACAAATGAAATGACATCACAATATTGTCAGAAAGCACTAATCTTGTACTGTGGCTATAATGCAAGGGTAGGCCCTCATCAGTCTCTCAGGGCCACCACTAGTGATCCCATACATGATAATATGAGGACCAGTAGCAGAAACAGGGAACGGGAAATGGGATAAGAAAGAAAACAGAGACACAAGACAATTCTATGACGTAATATCATAGACAAAAATATTGCAGTACTAAATATCCACTTTACATACTTAATAAGTACAAAAATGTTGAGTACAAAAATATAGTGAGTCAAAATATCAACACTACATAAATAACTATATAGAATTTAAAATATTTAACATTATATTAACTTAAAAAATATATTAACTTAAAAAATATTACATTTCATTTAGAAAATAAACAAATAATGGAGAAAATGTATAATAGATTTTATACCTTAAAACATTAAATTAATATATAACTTTAAAATCATTTTTAAAACATGATAAACAGTATGTAAGCAAATAAAATAGAAATATGTAATAAATACAGTTGATAATAATTGAAAATAAGTAAGACAACACATATTAAAGCATTCAAAAATACAAAAAATACAATAAAGTTATTACATTGTTAAAATTAAAATGCTAATATTCAAATATTAAAAAAAAAATGTACACTACAAATAACATTAACAATAAAATTACTTTTAAAATTAGAACACAAAATTATAAATGTTAGGAAAACCAAACAAATAAGAAAACAAAATTCAAATAAAACATAATTACACAAATATAATGTGAATAATAAACTACAAGCACTGATAATAAATGAACACAAAGGGCCTGATTACAATGTCGGGTGGACGCCGTTGCGGATTAGAAACTGCCCGACCATAGCTCGGCGGTTCCGACCGCACAGTTTGGATGCAACCACCCTATGGGCGGTCGGAAACATCCCTTTTTCAATGGCAGCCTGTGCGGTGGGCGTAAAAGGCCCGCAGCACAAGCTGCCATTGAAAAATAGATGTTTCTAAACACAATGCAGGGATGTTTAGACGGGCATCATAGGTGCCCCCCAGGCTCCATAGCCGACGGCCAGGGAGGAAGCGGACCCTGCTAGGGGCCCCCAAAGTCACTTTCCGACAGCCTTTCCATGTCGGAAAGGCCGACATGGAAAGGCTGTCAGAAAGTGACATCATAATCCAGACAGCGGAGCCGAGGCTGGCTCCGCCGACATTATGAGATTGTGTGATTCTTTCCGATGCTCCGACGGGCTCCTTGAACAGGAGGGCACGGTCGCTCCGCTCGATGTCTCCACCTGCCGCATTGTAATGCGGCAGGCAGACCGCAGGGGAGATGTCGGGCAGACCGCAACCGACGGTCAGTCGGTTGCGGTCCGCCCAACATCGTAATCGGGCCCAAAGAAAACATAATTTGCAGATCTAACTCCATAGTAATAAAAATTAGAAAATACATATAACAACAGACCATTATAACTCTAGTCAAATATTTTTTTTTTTTAAACATGAAAAAATGAACATTAATACTACAACCTAAAGAACTTCATAAAAAAATATAAGACTTTGGAGGGGTCAAATTTACTATTCCCATTCCAACTTAAGCACCAGTAGGGAAAGTGGACTTTAGAGGGTTCAGATTTACTCTTCCCACTCCAACCTAAACAATAATAGGGAAAGTGTTGGCCGTTAGTGAGGCCCTGTGTACTATTATTACTCAAACCTAAGCAGTAGAAGGTAAAGGTTTGGACACTGGAGTGGGAATAATAAATCTAACCGTGCCAAACTAAGCAACAGTAGGGAAAGTGTTGGACTTTGGAGGGGTCAGATTTACTATTCCTACTCCAATCTGATCAACAGAAGGAAAATTATTGGACTTTGGAGGGATATGAGTTACTAATCCCACTCCAACCATAGCAAAAGTAGGGAAAGTGTTAAACTTTGAAGGGTCAAATTTATTAGAGAGATATGATTAGGGGCCTGATTATAAGTTTGGCGGTGTGGAAGTGGGTCGCCACTCCAGCACACCGCTCCCACACTGCCAAACTTATCCGCACACCACCCGCAAGATTACAAGTTCATTCGTGGTCTGGTGAACAGTGCTCTGGCGGTCCCACGGCAGTGCCTGTTAGAAAGGCACCACAATGGGGCTGCTAAAGCACGTTCCTGCACGGCATGGACTGTGAAGCCCATGCCATTCAGGAACTGGGGGTACATGCAGACAGGGGGGTAGCACCATGTGCCCCCCCTGCATGCATCCCCTGGCCCAGAGACAATGGGGGGCCTGTAGGGCCCCCTTAGTTTCCTCACCACCACACTTTTCATGGCAAGTTCACTGCCATGAAAACTGTGGCAGTGAGGAAACTCGTAATATGCTTGATGGTGCTGCAATGGCACCACCAGCATATTGCGGCCTCAGACCGCCGCGCCACCACCAAGGGATCATGGATCACCGGCGGTTGCGGCAGTCCAATGGCGGTCCAACCGCCAAGCTCGTAATAGGGCACACTGCCACTGTAGGTTTGGTAGTTCATCGGACCGCCAAACTCATAATCAGGCTCTTAGTATTCCCACAACAACCTGAGCAAAAATAGGGAACGTTTTGGACTTTGCAGGGTCCTAATTTATTATTCCCAATCCTAAATTATTGGAAAAACTAACTATAGATGAAAAATAAACATAAAAATGCATTTCAACAAATATATTACAAATATAAAATAGAACATACTTTGCTTAAAATATATATTTAATGCAAATAGTTAGAAATTACGGGGCATATTAGCAAGAAGAGGCGATAATCATCGCTAACCCTGCTTAGCGTGATTTTTTTTATCGCCGGCTATCGCTGGAATATATCGCCACGCTAACGCTGTATTAGCAACGATTAGCGCTATGGCGATGAATATTCCAGCGATAGCGAGGAAATGAGCCAACATCGCTGAAAAACCAGCGATGTTGCATGGAGAAGGAGAACACCTTGCTGATACGACCCTGTGGTCGTATCAGCATAATCCACCCCCATGTTAGGTATGGCTAACACCTGCTAATTGCAGGTGTTAAATAAATGGCGATGACCCGGTTAGCGCGACTTTTCACGTCGCTAACTGGGGCCATGGCCACCTTGCTAATAGGCGATAGGCCTGTTAGCGAGTGTTTCCCAGGTTTGTTCGTCGGGAACGCCCACTTTGCATGTCATTAGCGATATATATCGCTGACATGCAAAGCGGTAAAAAAACGGGCGCTAATGCCCGCAAACTGTCGCTAACTGCTGTTAGAGACAGTTTGCTGATAGGGCGATAGTGCCCTTGCTAATATGCCCCTAAGATTCTTACTTGGGGCTTCTCTCTGGAATGCTCTTCCTCAATCACATTACATCACTATTGGCCATTTAACATTTTGTAAGCTACTCATTTAACTTTCTTTTGAACTCCAGAGTGGTTGTCTCCAAGGACCCGGAGCTACACTTGAACTCTATACCAGTGGAAAACAGTCAACATACAACATTAAAAGTTAAGATTATAAATAAAATAATATAAACTTTATTTACCAATTAAAAACATTATTACCAGAGTAAAATTAATTATTATATAAAATGATAAAAAGTAATAATAGTAATAAATATATAAAACTATTAAATAATGTAATTAATATTGTAATTAACCAAATACCAGTTTAAAAATGAGTATCATTTTTGTATATAAAAACCTAATAAACCATTTACAAATCAAATAATTTAGATAATTAATAATAACATTCATAAATTAAAATCCATAAATAAATACACTATTTATAAACAGTTATAAAATATATAACAAAACACTTCAAGTCCTACTCCCCTACAAGCCTAACACGCCACAAAAAAATTATCAAAATATGATTAGAAAAGAATAAATATTACACAATAAAAAAAACATAATAAGTGAAAATACTAATTATATAAAAAACGATATCAAAATTAATTAAAATAATCTAACCAATTAATTAAATCAATTACATAATTTGCATAATTAATAATCTACTGTAAAATAAAATATATATTAAAAAATGTCCCCCTACAAACCTAACAACCCACAAATAAAGAAAATAAAAATATAATAAAAAATCTCTAACTATAATACTAAAACAAAAATAAAATAACTCTACTAAAAATAATTACACATACAGAACAATCAAATAACAATAACTTGTAACACAACAAGTAATAAAAAACAGCAACATATTTAATAATGGTATTATATACAACTATATTAAATACAAAGATCCTAAATATTTAAAAACAATATTCTTACCTGCAATAGTCTGCCCCTAGATGTTCTTGACATCATGATATTTTGCCTTGTCAATACAAGTTCAGAGAAAGGCTAGGTACAATGCAACAGTGTCTATATCTTCATTTGATAGTTGGTAAATATACTATAGCCAAAAGGAATCCATTGTACCTTGCTTTCATGAACCTGTCTTCTGCTTTCAACAAGGTTAATGGTGCAAAGCTTTAGGTTATTTTATTGGAGTTGGTAATTGATCTGACTATGGTGTGTATCTGCATCAAAATCTGACCGCTAGGGTCAGATTTGGTTCAAATGGAGAACTTTCTGATCCCTTCATTTTGCATCGAGGTGTAAGACACGGTTGTGTGCTAGCTCCATTATTATTTATTTTTGCATATCAATAAACTTTTTTTTTTACAGTAACTCATGATGTCCCCATGCTAATTCTGTTCCCATACCTGTACTTTTATATGCTGATGACACGTTGCTTCTTGCCCGAACTCCTAACACTTTACGCTGCTTGGTTCGAGCTTTTTCTGAATTTATGACGGGCTTAGACCTTTCAACTAATTTTACGAAATCTCACACCATGGCATGTGGCCCCAAGCATTATGTGCTACGCACTCTCAGTGTCAACGGGAATAGTTTAGAAAGTGTACCCAGATTTCCTTATTTTGGTCTTGTCTTTGATTCTAACAGATCTTGGGCAGAAAATATAAGGTACATGAACACCAGGTTTAAGCAACTAGAATTCTTACTTTTTAATGTTTGTATGGCAGTGAGGAGGGCAAGCCGATTTCTTCTCTTTTAAAAATATATATTAAACAAAGTGTACCTGCAGCTACTTATGGTACTGGAGTATGCGGTTTTGCAGATTGTCGGGTGCTGCAATTGGAAGAGAATCGCTTTTGGAGGCGTCTCCTTTCACTACCTCAATCTACTCTCCCTTACTTTTGTCATGAGGAATTGACTTTGCCCTATCTTGAGGATCTTATTATGAAAGGGCCTCTTCTGCTATGGCTTTCAGTATGCAACAACTTCCGGGCTTCTTTTAGTCAAAATATAATTAATGATAGTGTTCTGTGCGACCGGGGCTCGAAAATTTCCTTACTTGACTATGTTAGGCAGAACTTTGCTGTTCTGAGAAAATCTTTCTTACTTGAAAACCCTATGTCTAAATGTAAAAATGACGGAACTCAGAGACCTGGAAGAAAACGCTGCGCGTACGCACGAGCTCGCAACACAGAGGAGGGTCTATGACCTAGGCGATAAGGCAAACAAACTAATTGCTTGGCTGGAGAGAAGGGATAGGAGTCGAAGTTGGGTTTCTGAAATCCGGACAGGGGAGGGCATGCAGAGTGGGACTGGGGCAGAGCTAACCAAAATATTCGCAGACTATTACAAGAACATCTATCAGTCACAAACCAAATGGGGGAGGAGGACTGCTTCGAACTACTGAAAGATATGGCACTGCCGATTTTGGGGACGGAAGATACGGAGACGTTAGACCTAGATTTGACTGTGGAAGAAGTAGAAAGTGCTATATGTGACCTCCAGTCGGGGAAAGCGGCTGGCCCGAATGGGCTCCCTATGTAGCTGTACAAGTGCGTAGCGGGGAAGCTCGCCCCGCACATGCTCAACATGTTTCTGGGGGTGCGAGACAAGGGCCAACTCCCGGAAGACATGAGGATGGCAACTATAGTGGTCATCCTGAAAAAGGGTAAACCCCACGATCTATGCAGCTCATATAGACCCATCTCCCACTTGAATTTTGAGGCCAAAGTTTTGGCAAAGGTTCTTGCCAATCGCTTGAGCCCAGTCATCCAATCCCTGATACACCCGGATCAGTCCGGCTTTATGCCACACAGGAGCACTAGGCTCAATCTCCGTCGACTCTGCGGGGTAATACACATGACTAAAAAGCACCCAGACGTACCGGCGGCTATCCTGTCCCTTGATGCGCGAATGGCGTTCGATAGTATCGAATGGACATATTTATTTGCCGTGCTGAACAAGATAGGACAGGGCCCAAGTTTACGGAACTGGATACGACTGCTGTATACTGCCCCGTTGGCCCGAGTAAGAGTTAACAGGAATATCTCCAGAGCCTTCCCACTTCATAGGGGCACTCAACAGGGGTGTCCGCTGTCACCAATGTTGTTTGCACTGGCGCTGGAGCCGCTGGCCACCTGCATAAGGGGTGACCCACTGGTGAGAGGCATTGATTTGGGAGGGGGCTGGGAAGAGCGCATATCCCTGTATGCAGACGACATCTTGCTTTATGCCCACAGACCTCGACAGACATTCCATAGGCTCATTCATATAATACGGGCCTTCGGTACATATTCGGGATATTGCATAAATTGGGATAAATCCCTAGTGTTTTCCCTGACGGGAGAGCTGCCAGCCCTAACATTGGCATGCCAAGAGATGGTGCAAAAAGAGACGTTCAAATATCTGGGCATATGGATCACTAAGTCGGAGGAGGAGTTTTGCAATTAAATGTACAGGCACAGTTAGACAGACTGAAGGAGGACACGTCACATTGGAGGCGATTACCGGTCTCCCTTATGGGTAGAGCAGTCTTATTTAAAATGATGGCCCTTCCACGCCTGCTATATGTAGTACAGAACACCCCTTATCGGATACCGGAGATCTTTTTTCGAGCTATTGAGTCCGAGCAGCGGGCGCTGCTGTGTGGGGGGCAGCCCCAGGATCGCACTCATGAAACTTCAGAAAGGAGTATACGAAGGGGGGTTGGCAGTGCCGGATATTAGGAAATATTATTGGGCCTCTCAACTGATTAATATCAATGGCTGGGTATTCGCACCACTCGAGGAACCGGCGTATAGGGTGGGCAGATGGGCAATGCGCAATGGCAGCTACCTGACTGAGCTATTTCGGAAAGGGAGAGGAAATACACATTTACCGATCCACACATTGACAGTTATAGAGGTTTGGCATAAAGCAACAAAAATGACTGGCTGGGAGACTAAACTCACAGAGCAGACACCGTTATGGGAGGGGAACCGCCTGCGGGATGTGCAGCGACTAAAGGGCTTCCGGAAATGGAGCTTCATAGGGATTGATTGTCTGGGAGATGTCTGGAAGGGAGGGAAAATGATTGAATTCGACACCTTGAGGGAGGAATTCCAGATGGGGGGAGGAGAGTTTCTTCGATACCGGAAGTTAAGACTTGCACTCCAGGGTTGCTTGAAGGAATGGGACTTGATACCGGAGTATGCACCACTCGAGGACAGACTCCTTCTAGACCCCATGATCGACAAAGCTATATCCCTCACGTACAGAAAACTTGTGAATAACTCCCCGGACTGCATGATACTCCTGAGGGAGGCCTGGGAGTCAGATGTGGGTCTGCTCGAGGATGATGACTGGGCCGAAGCACTACAGAGCCCCAGGGAAATAGCTATTAGGGCAAGATTTAGACTTATCCAGCTTCGTACTTTACATCGATCCTATGCTTCCCGAATGGCGCAATTTCACATTGGTGTCCGAAGAGTGCGCGAGGGGCTGTGGTGAGAAAGGGACATTCTTCCACATACTGTGGTCCTGCCCCATAATTCAGAAGTACTGGGAGAGCTTGACCCGAGTAATGACAGTGGTGGTGGGGGCGGCGGTCCCGACGGATCCACGGTGGCACATCTTGGGAGTAACAGGGGAGATTGTATGGCCTCAATGGGCCAGGACTTGGCTGGCCTTAGCGGGTGTGGTGGCCGAGAGAAACATTGCCCGGGCATGGGGGGTAGGGGAGGCCCCGTCACTGGAATCCTGGAAGAGAGACATGGACTGGTGCCACAGGGCGGAACAATCGATTTATCAAAGTAGGGGCTGCCCACGCAAATGGGAAAAGATATGGGGTGCATGGGCAAAGTATAGAGGCGACTGATCAGTGTTATAAAGAATGTAAAGGACTTTTGCAGAAGCTAAGAGGTGGATGACTATTCGGATCGTACTGAGCGTAGCATTGTGCCGCTTTGATCGATATGGTATGCACCTCATGATACCTGTTGTAACCACCAATCCTTCAAATGTATGCTGATATATGATCTTGATCTGAAGCATGTTTGACATGTTTAATAAAAAGATTTGTTTTAAAAAAATGTAAAAATGACAAGCATTCTGTGAAACGTTAATTTCTGAATAGAAGTTTGCACTAAGGGAAAGCCTTGAATTAAGTAAACCTTTAGTAGGGAATTATGTTGCCTTAAAAATTACCCCGGGTGCAGAACTATATTTGTCTTATGTTTGTTATAATTGGGAGAGAGCCCTGTTGCTGAGATTCAGAGCAGGTACAATTTGCCATATGTTATGTTTTCCATGTGGATATTTTGATAATCTGGAAGGGAAAAAAATGTATCGGTGATAAAATGTCTTCCCAGTCTTTACTGCATTTTGTGCTATTTTGTAATTCTTAAGAAATTTTTTGAATTAAATATTTATTCCTTCTTTTTAGGATGCATAATTTTAAGCAATTCAGAGCTGCCTTACATTTTCTACAAATGTTACCCAGTGCTGATGTATGTTTTAGAGTGGACAGTTTTCTTAAATCAGCTGTGTCTTATCGTAACGGCCTGGATGTCTAGGTTAGGAGATACATTCATTGCTATTTTTTATTGTATCTTGTAGGATTTTAAATAGTATGCATATTTTGTATGTTATCTTTTATGATTGTCTTTTGACACTCTAACAAAGTATTGACTGACTGACTGTGTGCAACAGTATTTTTGCAACAAAATTAATGTTGTGCACCCAATCAGATTTATCGGTTATGTCTGCAGTTCGAAGTGAGTTTTTAATGGCAATAGAGGTTAACTTAATAACCTACATTAAGACTTATGCAGCTACAATAACAGTGAAAAGATATACATTAGCTATATTGCTGTCTTACCACCTGCCCGTGTAACTTACCTTCTATTTGACTCATTTTGCCATTGGGAAATTAATGAACAAACTTTGATATTCTGTGGATTCTAACATTGGGATTCATATATCACTTGCTAGGAACTTTTAGTACCTTCTGAATAACCATATTTACTTGCAACATTTACCTTGAAAAGAGAACCATTCTTTTTCCGTCTCAGGATCAACCTCAAGTCCAATACAACGAGTCTTAAACTCTTTTACAAGGCCAAGAGTCAACTGTTTAGTACAGCACAAAACTCATTTTCTAAACACTTCCAGTTTTCAGAATGCTTCTCTGTATTCACAAATGTCCTCTCATGGAAGCAAATGTTTTTTGCAAGAAGAAATTCCCACATCCAAGTAGCAAGGTCCTGCGCCGACATTATAGTATGTTTGCCTGGCTAAGATGCAGTGAAACAGGGGGTAAGTTAAACCAAATGATCCAAGATGACTGCCACAGTCTCAAAACAGCATAATAGTTCGGGGACTGCTGGAAAATGTTGTACGTTGTAGGGCCCTTTCATGATGCCTCACTCCAGACAGTGCCAACAGTCTGTGCACAGTGCCAGCCTTTCCTTCCCTGAAATTGTCTTGTGGTTTGTTGCCTGCCTTGTTATGTTGGCCTAGGACTAGCTGCCATGCTGCTTTTCTTTGCGCACGTTACACTGAGCCGGGCCTCCTCGCCCTTTGCTCGTGCCAAGTTCTTTTGCACTGTCTGCATTTTCTGTTGTTCACCTTTTTGGGCTCAGTCTGCACAAACATGTACAAGGTCGCATAACAATGTATTTTGGTTCTTCCTGATATGGCCAGTCTCGCGCACCCAGACATAACATTAGGTGCAATTGCCATGAAGAATTTGGTATGCTTTTAATACTGTGGTTTACTAGCGCTTAACACACTTGGAGAAATCCCTTTCAGTGAGAAGAGCTATGATGTCCTGCTGATGTAATTCTGCATCTAGAGACTGAGGTATGGGGGTTCGCTAGTCAAAGCCCAGAGGTCTTC
This sequence comes from Calotriton arnoldi, assembly GCA_963921515.1. NCBI lineage: Eukaryota > Metazoa > Chordata > Amphibia > Caudata > Salamandridae > Calotriton > Calotriton arnoldi. The sequence goes on from CAWUFW010014451.1 coordinate 22,906, forward strand.
TATTATTATAATAAACTATCTTACTGCAAGGGGAGGGTGGTAATGTTATTTATACGTTTATCCACTGAGCTCTGAGATGCTTTCCCCGTTTGTATTCTATGGAATTGTAACCATGCTGCTTATATTAGTCATATGCATTATGCTATTAGTACTGACACGTGTACTGTACATTAGAGCACGTAAGTTGGAATAAACATTTTAACCTATCCAGTGTCTCTTCCTACGCACCTTGTGGACGAGTACGAGTGAGTGACGAAAGAGTGTTCTTGCTTCTGCGAGTCCTGAGATAAAGATACCGTGTTCTGGGTTGTCCAAACATTAGTACTTGGGTGCTAATGGGATGCTAAGCTAGTTGGGTTGGGGTTTTTGGGTGCTACGGTATGTGGTGGCGAACCACTGTATTCCGGGGTCCCATTTTCCTGTGCATAGCTCTGTGTATGTGCAGAAACCTTATGACATGGCGCGACCACCGTGGGGCTGCTTATCTGTGAGACGCTTGAGTAGTACTTGTGCTTGTCCACAAACCCCTCGCGTACGCTTCCGGAGGCGTATGTGACGGTGATACCTCCTATATTGAATGTTTTATAGGTTCTTTCAAGCTTGATGTTATTAAAAAAGGTTAGTTAACAGACCCATTTTTGTGCTCCCTGTTAGGTTGTCGAATATATCTGTTTAGTCATGGCTGGTGTGGCGATTGCTGCACATAGTCGAGAGCACTCCGAGACCACTTACGGGTGTATGGAGTGCCTGATACAGGGATCGATTTGGTCTTTGTGGTTCAAGCCGATCCGGCTTACCACTTTGAGGTGTTTTACACTTGGATCACTTTTGAAGCGGTGGAGGCAGATGATAATCTGTTTCATGAATATAAACCCACCGCTATTCCTGCTGCATATCGACCCTATACCACTCTTGAAGTACCTCTCACGGCTTGGCAGCACCGTGTTTGGTTTAATGGCGCCCTACCACAACCAACTACCGCAGTTCGTTTAGGCCCCTTGTCAATTCAGGGGCCACTTGGCCTGTATTGGCCGGGTATACCCCGCATCCAAATTATCTGGCATTACCGCTTGCGAACTGCGCACTATGCATACCGAGTTGGTACGAGTGCATCGAGCCCTAGTGACATACGTTACAGGTAGCCTACATGGAGCTGCTCCTGTAGTCGCAGGCCAACCAGCTATAGCCGCTGGAGTGACCATAAGTCCTGTCATGGTAAATTCTGTGATGGGCAAACGTCCACAAAATAAGGACGACTATCCTTACTGGCTTGCAGAAAAGTTCGATCAGATAGAAGCAGTGTTTCCCCATACATCCCCAGTAGATAAACACCGCATCCTCACGATAAGTTTGCCAAAAGACATAATCCCCGATTTGACATCATGTGAAAACTGGGGTAAGGTATTCGCAGCAGTTTATTCAAAATGTTTTGGAACTCCTTCCATGACGGTTCTACCCTCTGTAATTAAAAAAGTACAGGATGACCATGGCCCTGAAGCGGCTGTGGAATTAGGGATGAGACTAGTGGGAGTGTTTGATGTAGTAGCTGAGCTGATCCTTGGAAATGTCAAGGGCGATGCTATGAACTTTCAAGTAGCGAATGCTTTGGCTTTGGTCCCAGAGTTGGACAGGCCCCGCGAATTACCGAAAATTATTGCCCGGGCTTATAAAACAATTGGAAGAAATAGCCTGGGCAACAAGCCTTTTGTAAAAATGCAAACTCAATCGCAAACACAAGTTACACAAACAAAAAGTGCATCTGAGAAAGATGATAAACCGGTCTTCACTAAAAAGAGTTGGAGACAGAAAAAACAGGGTAAGCAACAAAAGAAGCCGGGGTCGAGAGGCGCTTCCCCAGTTTCGGTTTCTTCTGAACGTACTTATGATTTACGTGATAGGTCAAGGATTAAATCACCAGAAAGGTTTCAGAGCTCTGATACGCGTTCTCCTCGTTCTTCACAGGCCCAGACGTCGTCACAGGCTGGTGGAGGAGGACGGCAAGATAGAGGAAGGGGCCGAGAGGCTCCCCAGGAGCGAGACCAACCTCGACAACAAGTCAGAGGGAAAGCAGAAGACTTTCATCTTCCTCGACCGCAATTTCAGAAGAAAAAGTTGCCGCTGTCACAGCGAAATATGCCTCAGACCGTGAGAACGAGACTCCAGAATTGGACGTGGGCAGTGACCCTCCTAGACAGCGCCGCGGAAGTTACCATAGTGCGGGAGGCGCTACGTCCTCATATGGAGGCGACAGCAACTGTAACATTCGTTACTGTAGAGACAGCTGACACGAGAGTGGCACCCCTGACAGACTATATAATATAGTCATACAAATTGAAGGTGACATACCGCGTGAAATAAAAGGGATTTTTGGGAAAATCTAACCTCTTCATATTACATTTTGTTAGCAGAGGTGGATTGGCCACCCCCATTCGTTTTAGCTGCACATAAAGGAGAGGAGGTAATCCTTCCAAGCTTCTCACGGCATGTCCCAAAAGACAAAGCTGAAGCACTTGCAGCTGAGTGGGCTGTGTACCTGGCACCAGCGTTATACCGCAACCATGTGGGATGGGATGAAGAATCACCTCCTCATGCAATACCTTTGCGGTCACTACCGCAGCCACAACCCCAATATCCCATCAAACGGCAGGCAAAAGGCCCCGTCTCCGAAATTCTGACACAGTTGGAATATCAGGGAGTAATTGAACCATGCGTATCACCTATGAACAATCCCCTTTTCGTGGTTTCTAAACCCGATGGAACGTACCGCTTAGTTTTGGACTACCGGCATTTAAATACACATTGTCGGAACTTTGCGGTGCAAAATACACACAGTTCTGCGCTTGTAGACAGTCTTGTTCGTAAAAAATACAAAACGACACTTGACCTTTCAAACGGTTTCTACACGCACAACCTAGCCCCGGAGAGTGGTCAATGGACCGCATTCACTTCCGGTGGTAAATTATTCCAGTTCCGGCGTTTACCCATGGGCTACAAAAATAGTCCGGGTATATTCGCCGCCCGTGTTGTTTCTTTGCTAAATGACATTGATCAAGACGCATGTTCGTACGTAGATGACATCTATCTGACGGACGACGAATTATTTCAGCATTTGTCCCGTGTGGACCGCATTATTCTTGAATTTGCGGAGCAGGGTTACAAATTTAACTTTGCTAAATCACACATTGCTGAATTTACAGTTCTGTTCTTGGGCTATGAGCTCAACAACGAAGGTAAGGGCTTAGCCCCCATTTCTTGGAAAAATGTGCACATTTGTGCCCCCCAAATACTCTGAAGAAACTTCAGTCTTTGCTGGGTTTCCTGAATTTCGGGCGTACTTACATTCCCGAATATGCCCAGCGTATCAAGCCTTTGTATGCTTTGATACAACCTACTTATTCAAGGTCTTGCTGGCTGCCTGAGCATACCTCAATTCTGCAGCCTTTGCAGACAGACCTATTGGAGTCTAAATATCTTTTGACTCGTGATAACCACACAAACCTGGTGATTAGAATAATTCCGGGGGCGGTGGGATTCACATACTTAACCTTTAATGAAGGTGATACAGTACCCATCGCATACAAGTCCCATCTGTACACTTCCGCTGAATTGCGCTTTACATCTGTCGAAAAAGTTCTAACTGCAGTGCAAATGGCGATTCTAAAAGAACGCGCACTGGCACAGGGAAAGCGAATTCTGGTGGTAACACCCTGTCCTGCCCTAGAGGCAGTAACAAAGGCAAGTGTACCGAACTCAAAAGCAATGCATCCCCGTTGGATACAATGGGCTACATCCTTGACGTCTTCGGACGTCACTTTTGTTTTTGATTCTTCTCTTCAGACTCAGGAGTTTTTGCAGTATGAATTCGTTCATCCTCCTCCTTTGTTTTTACTACCGCTTGAGGATTACAAATGTGTGATCTACACCGATGGTTCGGCGCAACCGGCCACTGGGTCCAAGCACGCTTATTCAGCTGCATGTGCTATTGTTGCGGGTTCCTTTGTAGATGGAAAGTTTAAATCCTCTGCAGTGCATACTCGCACACTTGGAGATAGTACCGCACAATTGGCCGAGCTGCATGCATTGCTACTTGCGCTTGAGTTCGCTTCTCAGGATGAGACCACTCTTATTGTATGTGATTCCTTCTACTGTGTACAATCTTACAATGACAATCTGTTTTTCTGGTCAAAAAATGACTACAAGGACGCAAAAGGGAGCACAATTAAGCATAAAATGCTTTGGGTTCGAGTGGCAGAATTGCAACAACGTCTGCCCCTCGCACAGGTGGTTCACACCTTAGGCCATCAGCGGGTGGGCGCACACGCTATTGGTAACGATCTGGCAGATGAAGCTGCCCGTTCAGCAGTAGTCCCGTGTTCAGTAGCAGCGGTTACCAGGTCCATGTCGAAAATAGACCCTGTTATATTAGCAGCTATTGCTGCAACCAAGGAAGGTAATAATTACCCTACAGGTTTCCCTTCCAAGTATTCTTACACATTAAGTCCCGATCAGGTTCCTTATGTAACTATACCTGACGTTGGAGATCGGCTGATCCCCAACGCGGACCGCAGGAGTGCCTTGATATCAGCTGCACACGAAGGCATGGCTTCGGCTCATGCAGGTGTGTCAGCTACAGTTTCCATCTTGCAGCAGCGTTATTGGTGCCGTGGATTGTATAAAGACACCCGTGCTTTTGTGCTTTCTTGCGATGTTTGTCAACAGATTAAGCCTTCCACGGTAACACGTCCACCACAAACCCCGCTCTGCATTGCTAACAGACCCTTTGGGTGTGTTTACTTGGATCACTGCGGTCCATTCTCATCAGACACTGCCTATAAATACATCTTAGTGGCAGTGGACTCGTGCACACGGTTTCTCTGGGTCTGGCCACAACGGAGTGCTGACGCCCGAAATGTAATCAGGGATTTGCGTGTCTTTGTGGGAATTTTCGCATGCGGCACCTTCCATTCGGACCAAGGTCCAGCGTTTGCCTCTAGGGCTTACAAGGATGCAATGGCTTCGCTTGGGGTGCGGGTGAAATTTTCGTCTCCGTATAGGCCTGAGGGCAACTCTATCGTTGAACGAATGAACCGTGACTTAAAGCAATCCTTAACAGCTAGGGTTATAGGTACTGGCAGGAACTGGCTGGCCCATTTGTATACCGTTCAGCGTGCACTTAATAATCTCCCTAGAAGACCTCTGGGTGGGCGGACCCCATACGAAATGCTCTTTGGCATAAGAATGTTTGTGCCTGACCTTGAGGGTCCAGACATCGCGGCGCAATCCGCCAAGTTTGATGTAGATAACCATTCTGCTATGTTACAGGACTTACAAGAAGCCCGAGACAAACTTGCAACTACACATTTGCCTTCAGCCACAGATCCTGCGTTGCAGATTCCGGTAGCCGGCTGGCTTCCAAAGGTTGGAGAACTGGTTCGAGAAAAGGTTGAAAACAAAAAGAATTCGGCCCCTCTTTTCGTGCACCGGTTCCAGTTCTGGGCTTGAAGGGAACACGTACAGTCATTTTACCACCGCTTCCTGGTCGCAAGGAGAACAGATACATCTCAGTGGAAAATGTCAAGCTACAGCGCCTGGCTGATCCTGAATAGTGTCACACCAGCGGTCTCTTGTCCTGCCATTTATCGGACATATGTTCATAGTCCATCTGCACGAACGATCGCTGATGCTGTAATTGAGATGGTTGATTTGCCTGAATCCTCTACTTTGCCTGAAACTATAATTGATCCCCGGCTCTCCACCAACATCGACGAGGACGAGTGTACTTGTCCTGCATCTGAATCGGTGGCACATCAACCAATATCGCCACTAAGCCAGACTCGTTGTTCCTTTGATTCGGATTCCACGTCTTCAGGGGTTCCATCCGAGTTCGGTATTTTTGTGTCCTGGTTTAGAGACAATTTTTTGATTCCACCCTGGACATACATCTGGTTGGTACTTTTCTTGATATTTTTGTTCATGTCCATTGGCTTTGTCACAGTGTTTTTTCTACTAGTTAGTGGTCACTATTTGCCTGAACGCTCTGCTGTGGACTGTGTTTCTGGAGCTTTGGCTCCTCATTCCTCGTCTCACATCATGAAGCGTGACCACACATTTGTGAACCTTTCAGCTTTCCCAGTTGCTGATGGCATCGTATGGGATGCAGTGAATTATCAAATCCATGGTCCGACGGAAATTATTAATGTACCTAATGTCCTTCGTGTTTCAATGGGTGATGTAGTAGAAAATAATATTCATTCTGATGATTGGGATGTGCATGCCGTTGAAGCATTGTTTGCCGATTTGGAATATTATGCATCTTTTGGTGCTGGGGATCTATATATGAATTCTGCTAATTGTGCCGATTTGTATTGTTGCCAACATTGGGGTGATCATTTTCTCCATGGGCCCAGTGCCCTGCGTGGTTCTGTTGACTATACCCAGTGGGAGCGTTGTCCGGGCCCCTTGCCAGGTGGCTCTCAAGCTCTTCGAGATGGGTTTAATTATTTTACTGATTTTAATCGGTCGAACCCTGCATCCTATTATTTTAGACTAAATAACACATCGGCTCGGAGGGTTGTGTTAGCACACACCAAATTGCTTTATTCGGGTTCCTTTCTAAGTGCCCTAGCTGTGGGTGGTTATGAGTACTGGGATAATACAGTGGATTTAAAATCTATTTGGGGCTCCAAGCCATGGCAGGTACAGGGAACCGAGGCATTACACCGTGCTTGCCTCATCCCTACACAAATTATGTTCCTCAATGTCTCCATCTATCAGACTACATGTTGGGGCTTGGCAACCACTAGACAATTGAATACTCCATCAGTACCATCCCTGTCGAGTTTTCCCAATGGGGGCTCGCGATTCGATATGTCCCTCGTGTCCCTGCAGGCTCTGTTGCAGAATGGTTCGTATAATGTTTCTGAGCTAGTTCAGTCGCCCTGGTTGGTGTGGCCTACATCATCGAATGCATGTCAGGTGCGTTTTCGCGACTCAGGAGCTAATTACACACAGGATGGGCCTGATCCGGGATTTGCTGATTCCCGTGCTGTCACTGCATATTCTGTTGGTAGGTTATGCAAACAATGGCTGCAGCATTCGTCCCTTGATTCTGTTGAACAACATTTGTCCCTCCTTTCAGGCAATATTGATCTGTCCGACTTTGTTTTGGGACCTCGTGGTCCCCGACCTAAAAGATTCATTTATGAAACATATAATGAACTCTGGAAGCTATCACAAATGGAAGCTGCTTCCAGTCTTCGGGAAATAGATCAAGCAAATTTGGAAAAAGTGCTTGCTGTTGTTGACAATAGTATTAATACCCTGTCTTCTCGCATTTATACTTTGGAGAATATTGTGTCCTCTGTTGTTGATATTGTACAAGATGATGTTTCTGTGTTATATCATGGTCAGAATCAATTGCGTTCGGTTATGCAGTTTGCATGGACTTTACAAACGCTCAAGTTAGGTAAAGTTCCTTGGCATTTTTTGAACACCTCTGCCTTGTTTCTACCTTTTAACTTAACTGACAAACAGCAATTTATGTCCATGAAAGATGCAACTTACACTCTATTACATATCGAAAAGATGGATCCTTTGCCGTTCTCTGTTGCAGAACTCGATTCTGCTGTATGGCTAGTCCATGGGGTTATCGCTTTACCTTTTTCCTTGTTTGAATTTGACTCCTGCATGAAACATTATCCTGTGGGCCGTTACCGGCCCTTGGGCAGTGCTTTCCTGCATGAACTCTGGTCCTTGCCTTTCATGTATAAATGCCTTCGGGACGGCAAGGAAGTCTTTCTCACGGGGAGTACTGCGACTCGGCTATGGGTCATTCGCTTATTTGTAAACACATTAAATTGCATGGCTCATGTAGCGTTTCCGCTCCTAATCTTGCTTGTGTGCTGAAAGGTATTCCTGCTCCTGTTATTTCACCTACTTTCACTCTCCTTTCCAATGGTAGTTATTTACTTTTAAATAACGAAAACTGTTGTGGCCTGCAGGCTGGCATTCCTTACATTGTAACAGTTTCGCACAGGGTTGTCTGCTGCAAAAATGTGCTTTTTCCTCCCCCTCATGGCAAGGTTGATATCTCTATTTGGCCTTCCATCCCTACCATGGAAGCAGATTTCAATAGACTGAGCAGAATAAAGGCACTATTATTAAATGAGGAAGTTATGCTCACGTCCGCCCGGGAGACATTCATTCTCCAGGTGGCGAGTACCCACAGTGAAATACAGGCCCTTTTAAACACTAATCTCCCCCAACATTTTGGGGAGTTAATACATCGTATTTTTAACGCATCTAACACTGAAGGCCTAGTACACTTTTTTAAGGTCGTGGGGTCGGGCTTGGTGTCCTCTTTCCAAACTGTTTTTGGTGCCATCCCGGCTTTCATACATTCTATTTTTTCCAGTGTCTTTGGCGGTTTCCCATTGATCCTCGCTTTAGCGGCTGGTGTCTTGCTCTTAATTTGCTTTCTGCGCAATGGCTGCTCCCCGATGGGACCTGCTCGATCCAGAACGCCTCCAGCTGCTCCGTGAGCGCCTTTTGGCCGGTTTTGGTGTCTTGCCATTGGCGACACTGAGTGTGTCATATACTCTTTCATTTCGCTTTGCGTATTTCACTTGCGTGCAACCTGTGATGACTTGTGTCCGCTGTCCTTTCACCTGGACTCTGGATTATTGCCTCTCCAATTCGTCATTGTCTGTTCCGGATTTTGTTCAGTTGATGGGTCCCTTAGAGGCCCATGAGCAGGACTGTTCCGTTGCTGGCTGTATGGCGCGTGCGGCTGCACTGGGGATTTTGGCGCAATGGGATATCTGGGCGGCTGCCCAGGATCTCCTACAACGAAGCTGTTTCGATTATCACGCAAGCTGTCCCGCATTGCTTCTGAATGCTCCCTTTGTTGAGGAGCATTCCTGCTCTTTGATCTCATGGATTGGATGGCATCTATGTTTTTTGACAATTCCAATGATGAACTCTTGGAGGGTATGGCTTTTCTCTGCACTTACACTTTCATGGATTGACCTGCCCTTCGCCGTTTGGGCGCTCCCTGTGCTCCAACGGCTGTGTTTTTCCTCTGATGGGCCTCTGTCTTGGACGCCGGACTGACCAGGGGAGGGTGTCTTGTGGTTTGTTGCCTGCCTTGTTATGTTGGCCTAGGACTAGCTGCCATGCTGCTTTTCTTTGCGCACGTTACACTGAGCCGGGCCTCCCTCGCCCTTTGCTCGTGCCAAGTTCTTTTGCACTGTCTGCATTTTCTGTTGTTCACCTTTTTGGGCTCAGTCTGCACAAACATGTACAAGGTCGCATAACAATGTATTTTGGTTCTTCCTGATATGGCCAGTCTCGCGCACCCAGACATAACATTAGGTGCAATTGCCATGAAGAATTTGGTATGCTTTTAATACTGTGGTTTACTAGCGCTTAACACACTTGGAGAAATCCCTTTCAGTGAGAAGAGCTATGATGTCCTGCTGATGTAATTCTGCATCTAGAGACTGAGGTATGGGGGTTCGCTAGTCAAAGCCCAGAGGTCTTCTATTATTATAATAAACTATCTTACTGCAAGGGGAGGGTGGTAATGTTATTTATACGTTTATCCACTGAGTTCTGAGATGCTTTCCCCGTTTGTATTCTATGGAATTGTAACCATGCTGCTTATATTAGTCATATGCATTATGCTATTAGTACTGACACGTGTACTGTACATTAGAGCACGTAAGTTGGAATAAACATTTTAACCTATCCAGTGTCTCTTCCTACGCACCTTGTGGACGAGTACGAGTGAGTGACGAAAGAGTGTTCTTGCTTCTGCGAGTCCTGAGATAAAGATACCGTGTTCTGGGTTGTCCAAACATTAGTACTTGGGTGCTAATGGGATGCTAAGCTAGTTGGGTTGGGGTTTTTGGGTGCTACGGTATGTGGTGGCGAACCACTGTATTCCGGGGTCCCATTTTCCTGTGCATAGCTCTGTGTATGTGCAGAAACCTTATGACAAAATGAAGTTGGCACAAGCGGGTTTGGAGTATAACGCCTCCACAGCCCCAACGCCTTAAGCTATAAGTCATGCCTCATCAAAATATCAAAATGATTCTATTGAAAATGGAGGATGGTTTTCATGGTCCTAACAAGGTAATATGTGTTGAACTTTGCCTACCAACACACCAGGCCACTAAAGAACTGACTTCCATTGAATTCGACTCAACCTTAGTGACCTTGAATACCAAAAACCTTTAAATACATCAACCCCCAGTGCAACTGGCATGCCAGTTTATTAATATAATTGTTTAAATGATGTCTAAGGAAAAAGGGAGAAAATGGGTCCAACAAAATGTCCAAATAGCCAAAAAAATCAGGAAATTAGGACTAGTCATGGTTTTAGATTAATTGGACAACATGACTACTGCACTCATCAGGTGAAGATTTCAACAGGCACCAAAATGATATATTGGAACGCAGGCTCAATATATTAACAACATGTGGTTGACCCAAATTTTTTTTTTTTTTTACAAAAAGCAAGCAGCTTGGAAACATAATTTACTGAAGGTTGTTAGTGTTGCTTTTAATCCACTTTGCAAATTGCAATTTAAATTCATAAAAAGCCAATGACATGTTTTGTAAATAAAATAGGGTTGACTGACTAGTGGTTGTGTGATGTGTTAGTGAGGTTTTTCCACTTACTCCCTGTACCGACCACCCAGAATTTCTTGCGTGTCACTCACTGTGGGGATGTTTAATACATATCTGGCATTTCTTTAAGATGTTTCCATTGAAAATGCAATGGTTAGCAGCAAAACCACCTCTGTGCACAGAAAAACTATTGTGAAAATGTTGTGAAAATGTTCTCATTCATTTTTCGTGAGCTAGAATGCATTAACATGTTCCTTAAACACAGAGGAAGTGGCAGGTTGTGCGCCTGATGCATTTAACCAACTCACACAAGTGTCACCATGCAAATGAAACAAACTTCTTTCTAAGTTGTGGTTAGCCAAGATCTTTTGATTTTACCAAACTTATATATACAATATACTTACTTATACGGGTCTTCAGCCCACTCTCTTCATTCGTTAATCTGTTACTGTGCCATTCACATTTTCTTCCATTCACCAGAGCATACAGCATAGAGCAGTGGATAAGCCCATTTCAGCCACTGACTAATTTCATTGTGCATGATAGTGTTCTGCTGTTTCACACAGAGAACAATGAAACTAAGATGTCAACTTGAGATGAGACATGTAAGTAGCAATGGCGTAGCTAGACGTACTGCCTACATTTTCAGCTTGGCTGCATGTAAGAGCAGGGGGTGTGGCGATCGACGGATGACTTGTTCCGGGTGGAGGGTGGCGGCCGACGGATGACTTGTTCTCAGGGGCGGGGATGGTGGTAGTCGCCAGACATGACTCCCGCCGCCCCCAAAAACAGTGCTGCCCAGGACGGACCACCCGCTCCGCCCAGCTACGTCACTGGTAAGTAGGTATATTTCCTTAGGTCCAGCTAGCTTACATACAGTGACCACTGCACTGACACTTCGCATGCACTGCCAACTGCCGGATTCCTCCACCCGTTCCATCTCCTCTGACCTAACAGTGCCTCGCGAAGGCCTGCACAAAGACAGACCCCCACACTTCATCCTCCCTAAAAATAATTAGAAATAGTTTGACGGTGGCTAATACACAACACATAACAGAACTAAAAGTATGGAGTACAATAGCAACAAGATTTCAATATAAATGCAATATTTAAAAAATAATGCAAATAGCAGCCATGACTAATAAAAAAGGGTGCTAACATGGTACTAAACATAGCACACTACACAGATATTACACATGAGTAAAATGAGCAACAAGAATAATCAGCATATTAGAACTCCCACTAAACACACATCCCCTTTTTATATAGTAAAGCAGGGCCTTAAGTGGGATGAAAAAACTAGGGGTCTCTCAAAGGGCGTGGCCAATGGAATTAAGGGCGTGGCTTAAAAACACATAAGCTAAAAATCTGTGCTTAGCATAGTGTGCCGCCCGACTTGTATTTTGCTGTTTCTGTCATTGCATCCCTATATATGATACAACAAGTAACATCATACCTACAATCAATCAGGACTATCGGCTTTGTCAATGGTTGTTAGTTGCATAAGATGAATAAGCAGCAACTATGGCTTGTATATAATTTTGAAAAAGCTTCCACTTAAAGCCCTGGTGACACCACGACAATGTTGCTGCTGCTGAGTTCCAAAAAAAGAAGGGAAATTCAGAGAGAAAATGACTCTCTTTAAAGGATTTCCCTTCCCCTAGAACGCTCACCTGGCATGACGTCATGCCGTAACTTCTCCACTAGTGAGAAGTAAGCAGTGTGAGCATGCGCACATCGATTTGCCTGCTGTCACTGCAGTCCGGAAAAAAACGGACCGCCTGTGCCAGGGCACAAAACAGAGCCCGATAGAGACCCGCTTCGAGGCCCCCTTTAAAAAACTGCCGGTGCTCAGCACCGGGGAGACCTGGCCCACTTAAAGCCCTGTAGTAAAGTCCATATAATACGCAGGAAGGTGCCCTTCTGATTGCTTACGTGTATCATTAACCTTGTGCTCATTTGCCAGCACATCTTTATCAAATTGCTTACCCACCAACCCTTCCATCCTGCGATGTATTAAAGCAACCTTGTCCTTATTCCAAACCTTGCTATCATTGGTAGGTATTACATTGGGAAAAATCCATTCAATACGTACTGGAGGTGAAAAGTTGGATAGCTCTTTAGCCACAACAGTTTTTTAATCCTCACCCAAAGTCCAACAGACAAATCCCAAACATCCCTCTTCATATGCAAATTTGTGTACGCAATCTAGATTTCTTCTCCTCACATCCACAACAACAGCTAAACAAAAAGCATCAACTTGATTTCAATCCATCCACTCCCTGTTCAATTTGGAGCCAGGTACATGCACCTCTCGAGAGTACGAATGATGATACACTGGTAGATACATTGGATGTCATTCAGTAGGCTCATAGCATGTCTTTCTCAACCATTTTCTAGTCTAGGATGCTGGTAAATGGCAACTGTAATTGATCTTTCAGTGTATGGTTGTATTGCTTTACCAGACTATTGCTCCTGGCATTATACAAAGAGATTTTAATCCATTTAATGCTGTGAATGTCTAAGAATATTTTCATGTCAGAGGAAACTGTCTGGGTACCATTGTCTGTAATAATCTGATTAGGAACTCTTCCTTCCTGAAGTCTTTGAGCATAAATTTAATAACAGATTTGATACTGACGCTGTTCACAAACCTCCCTTCAGATCATTTCGACATGTAGTTTGTCAGTACAATAGCATCAATCAATCAATCAATCAGGGAATTGTGAAGCGCGCTATCCACCCGTGAGGGTCTCAAGGCGCTGGGGTGGGAGCAGGTCCGGCCAGTCGAAGAGCCAGGTCTTGATGGTCTTCCTGAAGATGTGCAGAGTGGGTGCGTGTCTGATGTTGATCGGGAGCTCGTTCCAGGTCTTTGCTGCGACGTAGGAGAAGGCTCTTCCACCTGTTCTGGCTCTGCGGATGCGCTGGGTTTCGGTGAGGGCGAGGTCGGCGGATCAGAGGTTTCTCTTGGGTACATGGAAGGCGATTCTTTCGTTGAGATATTGGGGTCCAGTATTGTGGAGGCATCTTGAAAGTTACTCTCTTCTCGACAGGGAGCCAGTGGAGGTCTCGCAGGTGTGGGGTGATGTGTTTGTGTCGGGGGACACCGAGGACGAGTCTGGCTGCGGTGTTCTGTATGGTCTGGCGCTTGCGGAGCAGGGATTTGTTGATCCCGGCGTAGAGGACGTTTCCGTAGTCTAATCTGCTGGTTATGAGTGCGTGGGTGCCGGCCTTTCTTGATTCAGGGGGGGATCCATTTGAAGGTCTTGTGAAGGATGCGGAGGGTGTTGAAGCAGGTGGAGGCGACGGCGTTGATCTGTCAGGTCATGGAGAGCATATTTAGACTGGTCACTCAAAACACTTATGGGGCTTGTGATATCAAAAGTCACCTTTGACCATGGTACAGTAGGAGAAATCTATGGGGGTGACAGAAGATGGGCTTATAATTTGAGATTTGTCACTCACAGTACAGGGACCATAATCTTTAACAAATTCTTCAACGGCTTTATCCACACTGGGCCACGAAAGTCCTCACACACACTCCGTTTCATGGCCTGAATCCCAATATGGCCCTCATGAACTAGTCCCAAGACCTTTCTCCTTAAAGAAGGTAGCACAACTAGTTGACACAATCCTGATAGCAAACCATCCTTACATGTCAATTCAGATAAAATGTGTGCATATGGTTTAGCATCATGGGATAAACCCTTAAAAATTGGCAACCCAAGATATGGTCTTGTTTAAGAATTCATACCATCCAAGCCATCTCTCCATTCATTTTCAGCCAAAGCTTCACGTAATACATCTTTCCACTGATTAGTTAAACACACTCTTTCATTATCTTCACATTCCACCTCATGGTCATCTTCCACGGGCAACCTAGAAAGAAAATCAGCAACAATATTCTTTTTTTCAGGCACTTATTCGATGCTGTAATTGTATTCCTGCAAACGGTACAGCCATTTGGCAATTCTGGGAGTGGCTTTTCCATCACCATTGGTACTGCAAAGATCAATTAAAGGTTTGTGATCAGTATGGAGTATAAATGCTACTCCCCCCACACATGCATCTGAAAATGTTGAGCACCCCAACACTAAGCCAAAGCTTCCTTCTCTATTGTTGAATATATATGTTCAGCTACCTGAAGAGTTTTGGAAGTGAATACAATTACCTCTTCACTAAGATTTTTTTCTTTTTTGATTAACACCTTACCCAAACCAAAATTACTAGCGTCAGTAATAATTATGCAAGTATCATTGGTATTGAATGGTTTACATCAACAATATATTTTTTTTATTTGATTGAAGGCACTTTGACATTGTTCATCCCACTCATACAGGAAACATTTCTTAGTAGCTTCCTAATGGGTTGGTAATGTCAGAAAAATGTGGAAAAAATTTAGAAGAAACTCAGCCAACCCTAAAAAGCATATAATTTAATCTTTATACAGGGGGGGGGGTAGGTGCACTATTTGTGGCTTTTATGAGCTTCATTTTGGGCTTGATCCCTTTCATAAAAACGTTGTGACCTAAATATTCCATGCCTAGTACAGTAATTTGCATTTCTCACTGTGAAAGGTTAATCCACTTTCCTTTAAAATCTACAGTACTTTTAGATGTCAGGAATTGTGTTGATCAATATTACGACCATACAGCAGTATATCGTCCTGAAATTATATTTTCTTTATTAACCTTTGAAACTCCAGTGATGGAGATGCCAAACCCAATGGGATTTGTTTAAAATGAAATGCACTCTAAGGTGTAACAAAAGAGTAAACTGCCTAGATTCCTCACACAGTACAACTTGGTGATATGAGGCAGACATATCCAAAGTGGTGAAGAGAGAAGCACCTTCAAGAGTAGGCAACATTTCTGAATTGTTGGGTAAAGGTTCTCTGTCTACCCAGATGTTATGATTAAGGTCACGCAAAGCCACAGAAAGACATATGGAGTTGTCATTCTTGTGTACCAAAACAATTTCTGCCTATCACTCTGACCCTTCAATTGGTTCAGTTATATCCAGTTTGGTAAGATTGCCCAGTTCCTTGCATACATCTCACCTCAAGGATAAAGGTACTCGGCTCACTTTATGCACCACTGGAGTTTTCCCTTCCTTTAGGACAATTTTGTGTTGGAAACATTTTAATTTACCAACATTATCAGTGAAAACATCAGGAAATTTATCTTCCCACCGATTGGATACTACATTTATGCATATTACGTTCGATTAGGATATGACACATTCAGGGTGATTGTGGTCCAAAATTATATCAAGCGCTCCTTTGATTGTTCCACCCAAACAAATTTGCACCTTCTTTCACAACATAAATAGAACATTTAGCTTTATTGCCTTCAAATTCAAGCATTCCCTCAAATCCCACTTGGACCTCAGTTCTTTTAGCGCCATAAGCAAAAATCTTGATGCTTAAATGTCTCAACTCTTGAGAACCGAGTTTCATAAAAACTTCTGGGCCAAAGGAAAACCAAAAATAAGTTGCAAATTCACATCATTGTTTCAGATTCTACAATAAGGAGGTTTCCTTTTGAATTATTTCAATGTGGCCACACATTGCGTACTATTCTCTACATTATTACGATTATCACTTATCACCCATAGTAATCATTAAAACCACATTATTATCATATACATTTGATTCACGTTTATCGAGTTGAGCTACAGTTGCTTTTTGTGTACTGCGGCAGCTGCTTGTAAAATGTCTCTTGTGTTTGCACTTAAAACAGGTCTGAGATAAAGGAGGACAAGACTTTGCAAACGTACATGAGACTTGCTGCCACACCTAAAACATATGGGAATCACAGTGCCCTTCTTAACTTCACATGGGTGTTCAGATCTGCTCCATTGTCCCTTTTTTAGGTCGAGCCTATAACAGCAGCGGCGCGCATTCGCTGCTCGCTCTGCGAGGCATGCAGTAATGGAGTATGGAGTGGAAGCTCTGCCCACTCCACCGCCCATCTTTTTCATTGGCTTGTGTCTTTGTCCTTTCTAAATGCTGCCTTCCGATTGGTTTATAGGCTGTTAGTCCCTCCTTATGACGGCCATGTCGTCATTTTTATCCTTCCATGGCTACTGGCCCCTTTACTTCGAGTGTTGCATGGTATGTGTTATTTAGATTG
This sequence comes from Calotriton arnoldi, assembly GCA_963921515.1. Classification (NCBI taxonomy): domain Eukaryota; kingdom Metazoa; phylum Chordata; class Amphibia; order Caudata; family Salamandridae; genus Calotriton; species Calotriton arnoldi. The sequence goes on from CAWUFW010014451.1 coordinate 39,672, forward strand.
TGAGCACTATTTTCTTCCCATGCCTTTCCGCCCCCCTCCCCACCTCCCGCACTCCCGTTGTTCGTGCCTTCTCGCCCTCCTGCCCCCTGCCCGCCCGCACTCCCGTTTGCAATGCAATAGGTCTCGTGTAAATGCGAGTCCTATTGCATTGCAAATGCTTGATTAGGATTGGCGGTTGGATGGGTGAGAGCGTGCGCGCAGGAGGCGGGCCGGGTGAAAGGTCAGGTGTGTCTGGCTGGAGAGTGAGGAGCACATCCACATGTGGAGGGAGAGTGCGGAGGAGGAGGAGGCCTCACTCCGAAGCATTTCCCCAAACCCCAGGCTGTAATCAGTCACCCCCCCCCCGTGCCGCGGTGCTCTGCGGGAGCCTAGTGCCTTCTGGAAGTTTCCCTGAGAGCCCAGCACAATGAAGGGGTGAGTGCTGGGGCATATGGGTGGAGGTGATCGGTGGGTGAGTTCACGCGCTTTGAGGCAAGGTGTCTGTCGGCGGAGTTCCTTCTAGAGGGGATACACTGCTCCAGTCTGGTTTGGTAATGGTGGGAGGGCTTATTTCATGTGTCGGACGGAGAGACCCCGAGAGTCATAAAAAAACAATTACTAAAGCAACATTGTTGATTTGGTAGGTCTGACTTAGTGGATTTCAGGTCAGAAGGACTTTACTGAAAGAGACTCTGCTTCAAGTAGTGGCACTGCCAGTGTGGATTAGTTTAGCCATAAACTGCCTACTTTTACTCACACCACTACAGCATTCTTGAGCAGACTCTGACTCTGTCCATTTTCGACCAATCTAAACTCTCGTTCGAGGGAGGAGACACCACCAGCGAGTGAAGTGACAGGCCTCCAGAGTGGGCCGTGTCCCTGTGTCCCACCCACAGTACATACACGTCAATATGCCAAAAAAGGGCAACCACTGTGTCATATGTCCCTTCTTGTGCCTTCCTTAGCGAACTGTCGCTGTGATTGCAACAAAAAGATACGCACATAATGTAAACCAAGAGATCTTGGCCCAGTGAACCCCAGGCAATACATTATCATCTTGCCCTTCGAGTAATTCTGCTTAAGTTGTATGGTACGGGTAATAGGAGTCTTACAATACACATATAAACTGGATTCATTTAAATGCCAGTATAAAATCGTTTTTAACTATACCTCATCGTTAACAAAAACTACCAAATACAATAGAAGCTGAATCATACTCTACGTTATTGTATCTGAGGGAGAATTAAAGGGGGAGGGACAAACGACTTCTTACAGGTTCTGACTCTTATGAGAAACACTTGTCATGACCAGTGCCCCCTTTCCCTAAGCGGGACAGGCCCACATAGCATGATGAAAGGTCTCGCACTTGAGTTGCATGTTTTACTCACGTCCAGTAGATCAGACTGAGCTCCAATCTCTCCTCATTGCAATTGGCAATGAAAAGACCAGTCTAATTATCGTCTACGTAGATACTTGAGTGATAGAAGTTAACAGATAAAGCTGCGGTAGAGTTGAATGGTATGAACTGAGGGGCTTATTTACAAGGCCCTTGCGCCACTTTTGCGTCATTTTTAACATGGGAAAAGTGACGCAAAAGTGGCGCAAGGGGCTTGTAAATCTGCCCCTGAGTATCTAACCGTCAAATTTCTTTGGCTCCTTCAGCTAACTATAATATTAAACCTTGGTTATATATACCGCTAGGTACTGCAGTTTATTTCATTTTGTAACTGGTGGATTGAGCATAAAGCTCTGCTGTTGCGCCCCTGCTCATGATTGTCTTTAAGATGATATTCGTGCCAGTGCACCACATGGAGACCCTGCTAAAAGCAATGTTGCTGAGATGCAGCAGTCTGCTTCTCCATGCAGCATTCCTCACCAACACTGTGACATTCTGGGACACTCGCATATGATGACCATCCACTTAAAAAAAAAAAAGACTAAGTAATATTTCAAACAGAAATGGTTGCATGTAAGGCCAGGTAGACATTTGTACGTATGACAGTCGGTGGGGAGTGTGTACTACCATAAACCAATGAGTGAATAACAGGAAAAGTGAAAATAAGCTTTTGGAGAGTAAGAACAGCAAGGACAAATGAGCACATGAAATAATGTGCAGAAGAGTGCGCGCAGTTGCCAAAGAAAGTAATGTTAAGCATATTTACATTGTGAGGCCCTTGTGTGGAAAACACTTTTTTCTGAGTTGTCCTACAGTTTGAAAGAGATGCATTTTTAGTTTAGATTTAAAGTCCTGTAGTGTAGGGGTGGTTCTAAAATTTGGCTATTGATTATTACAGTGATAGCATCAGAAAAGGTCAATGGATCAGAATCTGGACGGGGTGCAATGTGGTTTTGTTGTAAGGGTATGATACTGGTTGGCTGATCTTAAATTGCATAGGAAGAGATATTGAGAGAGTCTCTGATCTCCGAAGTTGAGTGGATATCCAATATGGTTTCCGTGAGGGCTTAGGGACAGTTGAACAGAGCCTAAATTTGAACATCATTATAGGAAAATACACACTAGCGAAGCAGGGCAGATTGTTTTTAGCCTTCGTGGATCTTACTTTTGACTGCATTAGGCATGGCAGGCTGTGGGAGATACTTGAGGGTATGGGGGTGGATACAAACATTATTAACTTTCTGAGACGGTTATATATTGATGCAAGGGCAAGAGTGCGGTATAGTATCACTGGTGAGTGCTCTGCTCCATTTCCAATTAGGAGGGGGCTCAGGCAAGGTTGTGTGCTTGCCCCCTTCCTTTTTAATCTCTATATTAATGGCCTTGGCGAGGCATTGACAAAAGACTATCCAGATCTCCCCCAAATAGCTGGACGTCCAATACCTGCGCTTCTATACGCGGATGACGCAGTTCTGATGTCACGTACTCAGGTCGGTCTGCAAAGGGTGTTAAACTCCTTTGCAGCCTTCATGTGTAACCTTGGCCTTAGAGTAAACACCTCCAAAACTTTTATAATGCGGTGTGGCCACGGTAGCCGAAAATGCAGGAATATGTATATAGACGAACAGAAGATTGAGTTTACCAAAAGTTTTTCATACCTCGGTATACTTTTTTCCGAGAATGATTGTTGGGCCCAAGCTGTCCTAGCACAGAAATTGGGGTTTTTAAAGTCTACGGGCACTCTTTTAAATTTTTCAAGAAAGCTGGGCAGGAGGCCGCCTGTTGAACTTATTCAGATCTATAAGGCAAAATGCATTGCTACGGCCACTTATGGGGCTGGGATTTGGGGTTTTGGAGACGTATATCCTTTGCAAACTGTGGAAAATGCATTTTTATGTTATATTTTAGCCGTATCAAGTTGTACATCATCGTATGTCTGCCATTCTGAATTGGGTATACCTTACATAGCTGATCTTATAAAAATGGAGCCCCTTCTTTTATGGCACAGGATCTGGACATCGCCAAAAACTGTACTCAATCAGGCCATTTTATCGGGTAGTCTAACATTGGAGGGAGCCCTATCAATCCCCTGGCTAAGGTACGTGTGAGATTTTATGCGTGACCTTGGCCATCTAGAATATTTTATTGATCCTAGCACCATGTTGAGGCTTACGAGAAAAGAGTTAAAAAAAGAGTGCCTTTTATTATGAGATACCTGTAGATTAACATCAGAGATTATAAAGCCTACCGTGCGGCATAACCAAATGATCTTAACAACCTTTAGCATACAACCTTATCTGAAAATGGTTCCCGGGGGCTATGACCGGCTTTTACTAACAAGGTTCAGATTTAGGATCTTTCATAAACTGGTAAGCTTCACTAAAATGAACGATTGGGATAGAGATATGCAACTGTGCCCTTGCGACAATCATTCAGAACAATCCACCATGCACGTTATTTTATTTTGCAAAATTTTATAATGAGTTAAGGAAGAAGTGGATTGTAAAAATTCTGAAATCTATGGGGATTAGACAATGTCGCCCTGCGTTCATTGTTTTACAGCACCTGGAAAATGAACTCACAGTATGGAGGGTTGTTATGTTTTTAAAGAAAGTTGTCAGACACAGGAAAAGTATTGTAACATAATTGTGCATGCACAATGAGGCAAAGGATACCGTTTTAATGGAACAACTTTTTAATTGTTTATCTGAAAATTTTTATAATTTTTTGCTGTGTAATGAATTAACGTGTTTTTAAGTGCTTTTATGATTGTGTGATATAACAATCGAATAAAGCTTGTTTTTGACTTTTTGAGTGGGTAACTCATTTCTCAGGAATCTTTCATCAGTCTGGGTTAGATCGGGTACCCGTGGACGTAACTAATATCCTGAAAAGTGCTGTGGATGGTAGGCTTCCAGAATCATGGAGATAGACTGTCTTATTCCCCATTTTTTTTTTTTTTTTTTAAATAGGATACAAATTATCACCAACCTGTTATAGGCCAATCTCCCTAATACATGCTACTGCTAAAACTCTGGGGAGGGTAATCCTGGCGCTCTTAGAAACCTGGACTAAGGAGAACAAGATTAGCTCCTGTACATTTTGGGTTTAGATCAGGTATTGGTACCATTGAGCAAACACTAAATCTGCACCTTATCAGCAAATATGCTAAAGCTAGAGGACGGGCAGTCCATCTGGCCTTTATTTATCTTTCAAGCGCTTTCGACTTAGTCAACAGGGAAAAATTGTGGGTAATAATGCAGAAGACGTGCATTCGAATTAGACCTGTTTTCCTTGTTAAAACATTTGTTGCATAGCTAAATACATATAAGGCCCCAAAGGTGAGACCGATCGCATTGCAAATGCTTGTTATATACTTGCGTTCTTCCTTTTGTTCTTCTTTTCCACAAATGACATTTAATTCCTTCACAGGAGACACTTCGATAGGAGTCAATAGTTCCTTGAAATAGGCATCCGAATTTTCGATAGCCCTAGCAAGAGTTGCCCAAGAATCAGGGCTTCAGTTGACAGCAATCTTTTTTGTACCTTTCTTTTGTTGGTCCTTTCAATTAATTGATCCCGTATGATTTCATCTTTCAACTCACAATAATTACAACAGCTAGTTTCCTCAAGGCACATACCAACTCATATGTAGACTCTTCTTGTTGTTGACTTCTTTGTAAAAACGTGTCTGGTAAGAACCACGTTTTTATGCTACAAACACCTCTTAATGTTTTGATGACAGAGGCATACTCATCAATCACTTCCATAGGTACTACCTCTCCTGTAACCCTTCCTTGATGTACTTAAAACCTGACTTCCAGCATAGGTAAGGTATATAAAATTGATCTGCCATAAGGACCTATATTATGTATTAATAAATCATTATTTTTCTTGTTGATAAGGGTATCACCATCAGTAGCATCTAGGTATGCTTCGAAAGCCTCCTTCCATCGAAGCTAATCCAAAGAGGGTTTTCCTGGATTCGTTAAACACGAAGCTGGAGCAGAAATGCATTCCTAGGTGACAACAATGAATGTAGTTGGTGAGAACGAAACAAAATATTTATTGTTGCAAGAATTCACTTGAAATGATAATTCAAATAGTTTACACTAAATGTGCCAATGGTGCAAATAGAAACTAGGAGAGAATACATTTGTGTGATCATTTTGGTGTTCAAACTGAGGAAGCAATATCTCCAAATATGACCATCGAGTATGGAGAAAAACGCAGAAAAGAAACAAATGTATAAATAGACACAAACAGGATCAATAGAATGAACTACTTGTTGACAGCACAAAATACGAAGACGTGCCCAATCCAAGATGGCACCCACATTTCCAGTCGATGCGCACAGAATCGTGCCCAATCCGAGATGGCGCTTATTCAAGAAGGTGGTTCCTCGTGCTACACTAGACGCGTGTAGAGGCAAGTTGCCGCCAAGTTGATGGGTGGAAAGTAACACCCACATACCACCACAAGTTACACTGAAGAAACTGATCATAGAAGAAAAAGCGCACGCACGAAGTTGTGCAGATCACAAGATGATCAGGAGCCCGAATGCGGAGAGACGGTGGTCCAGGGTTCAGATCACTTCGTCACCATTGAAAGGAAGACACCAACTCATGGTGAGACATTTAAGTACTTTTACTTCCTTACTCCTTCTAACATACAGCAACCATCAACATCTCACAAGCACTTCCAACTGCCAGATTCCTCTATTCTGTTCCTCTCCTCTGACCTCACAGTGCCTCGAAGAGACCACAGAAAACTGCGGAGACAGACCCCACACACATCCACACAAAACATTTCCCGTCAGTACCATGGACAACTATGGCAAAGCGTGCTTTGTGAGTCCAAAGAAATATTTTTGCTTTTAGCCAACATTTACTTTTTATATTGGCGATAGCTCGGCAGAACCTTAAAAATAAAGTTTTACAAAGATTGTGAAAAAACAAAACAAGCATTGACAAAATCAAAATGCTGGCAGCCAATGCTGGGTGGAAGGCATTGCTTAATTTGAGCTGGTGGTTGCAGCTGGGGTCCACCGGCACTTATTTTAGGGGACAAGCACTTATTTTTCCTCATCAGACTTTTCTCAGAACAAGAGAGGGAAAAAAAACACAAGCGGGAAAGAAGGAGGAAGAGAAAGATGGAAATCTGTGACAAAGGGAGAAAGCAAAAACCTGAAAAAGTGAGATAGTTCAGAGTGTCTGGAGGTGGTTAACAGAGGTATGAGGTGGAATAAAGACTACACAGCCTTTGTATTTGGTACGGCGATGTGCCAATGCAGGTTGTGGGCTTTTGAACAAATTTTGGGCCCAAGCACTTATTCCTATACAAATTAAGCACTTGTGGAGTGGCACAGAGGGTAGCAGGAGCAGAGAGATGCAGAGAAAATGGTTCCTCAAATGTTCTGCAATATGAGGTCTGAGGTCAATAGTGGAAGGATATATGCCATCCAATCAAAACACTGAAACCAAAATGCTCCTTTGCAGGACAAGCACAAGAATAGGTAGGAAAGCCATTAGATTGGAAACAGGCAATTGAGACAGAAAAGAAAGTGATCCAGTAAAGAGCAAGGAGCTGACCCAAGGTGCACACTGTGTACTGTTTGGTTTGCAAGAGGTCTTTGACAACAGCCAGCTAGAACTATCTGTAGGTGAGACATAATAAGGGGCCCATGCTGCTGCCGGAACTTTCTATTTAAATGGAAAAACAGAGATGACATATCTGCCATTTTTCGGTTAGTAGAAAAAATGGGCGTAGAGCCCGCCCATTACTTACCAATACTTTCCATTGGTTGGCTTCCACGTCACTCTTGTTTCCTTGCTTCTTATTGGTCATGCCTCCTGTTTCCTCCCGGCTGCTGGCCTCCTCCTGTTTTCATGTTATGTTACGTTATGTTATAAGGGTCTTATAGAGCGCGCTAATACCAAATGGTGTCTTGGCGCTAGTATCCAGAAAATCCTAAACCTAAGAAAGGAAAAGTGAGGTGCGAATCCTGTCTAACACCACAAGAGTCTAAATCTATAAAAGAAAGAGCCAGGTTTTTAAGTTCTTTCTGAATTTTAAAAGGTTAGGTTGGGATCTCAGATGGTCAGGAAGTTCATTCCACCATTTGGAGGCTGAGTAGAAGAATTTCCTTCCATCCCAGTGCGCTTTTCTTATTCTCAGCACTTGTACTTTTGTGGTTGTACTTGACCGTAAAGTTCTCATGGGAGAGTACCATTTAAAAATGTCTTGAAGAAAGCATTGACCATTTAGGTACAGTCCCCTGTGGACCCAACAAAGTGTTTTAAATTGAATGTGTGCCCTAATAGGGAGCCAGTTAAGTTCTCTGATTGATTTAGACACAGCAGAATTTGGGGAGATTCAATAAAACTCTGGCAGCCGCATTATGGCGAGTCTGAAGCTTATTCAAGACTCGAGATTGGGCACCTACCAATAAGGCATTAGAGTATTCAATCTTCGAAGTGACCGGTGCCGAGATAACTGTTTTCCTTAGTTCAAGTGGGAGATATGGTAAGATTTTTTAAGAATCTTCAGCATAAGGAAGCATGAGGAAGTTACCTGATTTGAGTGGTCGACAAAAGTAAGTTTGTTGTCAAACACAACACCCAAATTTTTCACCTTCTGAGCCGGGGATGGCAAAGATCCTACGTTTTGCGGCCACCAGGCATTGTTCCAGAAGGTGTTTTTGATACCATACAACAGCACCTCCGTTTTGTCAAAGTTAAGTTTTAAAAAATTCCGGGTAATCCATTGAGGAATATCGCTCATACAGGCATTGAACTGAAGGGCTACCTTTTCTGGGTCTGATGAGACGGACACCACTGGTTGGGTGTCATCAGCGTCTGAGCAAACCGAGAAACCAATAGATCTGATCAGTTGAATGAGAGGTGTAATATACATATTAAAAAGGGTTGGGCTCAGGGATGACCCCTGAGGAACCCTACAAGGCAGATTAAAAGGAGCGGAAGTGTGCCCCTCCAAGGTAACTACTTGCTCCCTGTTTGTGAGAAATGATCTAATTAATTTTAGGGCTGTTCCTCTTATGCCAATTGTTTCCAGGCGCTTGATCTGAGTGGAGTGATCCACCATATGAAACGCGACCGAGAGGTCCAATAGAACTAGGGCTGCACTACAGTAGCGGCTGCTTCCGGATGGGGGTGGTGGGCGGGGGTGAAAAAAAAGGAAAAAAAGCACTTACCTGGGAACGACTGGCCGCCACCTCTCCCCGCCTTCTTCATCTTCCTTCTTCCTGTCTCCAGTCCCGGCAGCAGGAAGCAGCAGGAAGCACCCGGGCTCCCCTAAGCCAATCACAACGCTGCAATGCAGCGTTGTGATTGGTCCGAGGGCCGTGGTTCAGCGATCAGACTGGGATAGGGAGCCTGTGCATGTTCCCCACCAGGCTGCGCATTACAGCCTGGTGGGGAACATGCAAAGTGCGCATGACTGTTTGGCCGGCCCAAGAGGGCTGGCCAAACAGCCATGCGCACTTAAGGAGTGCAAACCACTCCTCCCCTGCTCTGGCCAGCCCCGCCTGCATGAAACAGAGCCATTTCCTGCAATAGGAAAAACAAAATTATAATAACGATACGTTATTGACATTTTTTTTTCCTTTTGAGCACGTTGGTGACGCTCCTCCGCCATGGCGGAGGAGCCACCACTACCGCACTGTCTCCTTTATCAACAATGGGGCTTCTGTCCTTGCCGTGGAGCATGGACCTATCACAGCTTCCTGTTTGCGGCCAGTATCCTTCAACTGGATGCGCACTGCTCCAGGAACTTTTTTATTGCTTTTCACCACACACTTCAGAAGAGTGCATGGCACTCTATGTTCTGCCCTCGCCCTCCTCCCTTTTTGTCTGTTGTTGCTTCTCCCTCCCCAGCAGCTTCATTGTGTTGCTTTCCCACCACACCCTCCTGCCCTCCTTCTGTTGTCAGTTGCTGCTCCCTCTCTCCTCCCGCGCTTCCCTAGTGTTGCTTCCCCCCACCCCTGCCTGCTGTCTGTAGTTTCTGTTCCCGCCCACCTGCTACATCTCTCTCCTCCCAGTGCTTTTTTAGACATACTGCGCAGCAGCATGGGCTGCTGAACAACATGGTTTAAAGAAAAAAAAGTGCCATGGTGCAATCACCGCTGGCCGCGCCATAAGGTTTTTTCCCCTTACTTTAAGTCATGTTCCACAGCCGCCTGCGCTGCTGTGCAACATGTCTAAAAACACACACATTGACAACGGCACTACATCTCGTGTTGGCGAAACCTATTTGCTGTGTCAATGCTTATTTGTCCCTCTGACATTCAAATGATAATTGGGAAACAAATACTAGCAGCCATGTTGGGAATGGATCTGCCTGCAAAGCGTAATTAAAACAAGCATTTGCAATGCAAATCGGTCTCGCATTTGTGAGAGTTAGAGGTATTGGCGTTGTAAATGAGAATGTCTTTTTCCCATGTGTTTTGGATTGGAGCGAATGTATGTGGTGTGGAGTGGATTTATGTGCCTAGGAATTGTTAGCTGTGGAATGGTGTGTGGTGGAATTGTGTGGAGGGGATTTGTGTAGTGGAATTATGTGGCATGGTGTGTAATGGAAATATGTGGATAGTAATTATGTGGTATTGAGGTATCAGAGTAATTATGTGGAATGTCATTTTGTGTGGTTGAGTGGTATTTTGTGGAGTTTAATTATGCAGTGTGCTGTTGAATTATGTGGCATGATGCAGAATTCTGTGGTGTGGATTGGATGTATGTGGTGTGTTGTGCAATTGTGTTGTTGACTTGAAAAACGTGGCATGGAATGGAAATGTGTAGAATTGAATTGTGTGGAGTGGAAGTGTGTGGAGCTCAGTGAAATAATGCTGATTGCAATGCAATAGGTCTGGCATTTGCGAGATTTTGAGCTATTGGCATTGTAAATGACATTGCCTTTTATTTTTGCGTTTAAAAAACATGCAATAATAAAAGGCATTGTCATTTACAATACCAATAGGTTAAAGTTTTGAAAATGCGAGACCTATTGCACTGCAAATGCTTTTTTTTTTTTAAGGTGGCAGGTCTGATACAATGTCATATATGGAGTATGTTGTAACCGACGAAAACACTTCATTAGCATAATAACACAATGTCCAATAATTTCCTAGATGTTAGATGCTTGAACAAAATTTGAAAATACATGCCGCCCAAGAAAACAGCATTTTGCAATTCTCATTTCTTTAGGGGTCACTGCATCTACTTAGCCATACAAACTTTGACAAACTTGTAAAGATCCTCACTCAGTCTCTCAATCACATCTCATTTCCAAGCACAAACGCAGCATGTTTCCTGCCGCATAAGTGTACAATGCTTCCTACCTCCCAGGAAAGGACTCTTTATAAAGACACTATACAAGTGGTAGGACGTAGCCCGGGCCACTGGAATTATGCGGCATGGGAGGGCCAAAATATGCATGAGGGTTGAGTAAATTATGCGGCAAGAAAAAGCAATTTATGCCATGTAATGCGGCATATTTTTTAGTATTACTTACCTTTTCAATTTTAGCAGATTATGCGGCAAATGATGGACTGTGTGGCAAATACGGCAAATCTTTTATTACGCAAAATTCGCTGTGGCTGCACAATCGCATAATTCCCGTGGCCCTGGACATAGCCTCTAGGCTCGACCTAACAAACAGTTGAGTAAAGGGACCTGTTGACACCAAGCGGGGCTTCTAGGGTGTGCTTGTGATGCGAATTCAGACACTTTTCCAAAGACAAACCTTCACTCCCTTACAGATATCTCCAAAACTGATGATGGGGCCACCCACATCTCAAACCCTTCCGCCATCCCACGGCAGTAGCCACCTCACACCTAACTGCAAATGGAAGACAGAACCATCTCAGAGCCAGCCTGGACAGTTACTGAGATGCACACGACCACTGCCCGGACATGCATTGTACCATGTGCAGCGGAACAGCTAATCACAAGAACATCATTGCCACATGATAACCTGTTCCCGGTGCAGACGTCTGAGATACCATTCATCCTGTGTAGTGATGCACTGAGCTCAAATAGTGTGTGCTATACGAAGCAATATATAAGTGCTCTTTATTCCCTGCAGGTACACTCCGACGTTGCAGGAATTATATGTTTATCGTCTATAGTTATGCACAGAGACAGGGCGATGCTGTACAATGATACTGTAACCTAGGAGAGATGCCACCTAGGATGCCAGGCAGAAGTACAATGCAATAGGGCAATTCGTCCGGAGAGTTATTACATGCTGTTAGAACAGGATTATTTTATGTATTTTACACAGTGACACTTGTCTTGGATGAATATATTGCCTGGGCACGTTGTATTCTGTGCAGTGATACATTGCAAGAAGAGAACAGAAATGCACAGGAGCATACGTGATTGCTTAGCTCCTAAGCATGCATGCTGTGAAGGTCTAACCACATAATGACGGGCAGTTTACATGTAACTCCGTGTACGATCTGGCTGCAAGCTTACGGAAAACCATAAACTGTGTGTCCGTCTCACCATTTCTTCATAAACCACACTATTAAGCATTAAGGGCCAGATGTACGACGCGCAAAATAGCGCCTCGCAAATTGCGAGTTTTTTGCGACTCGCTATTTGCGAGGCACTATTTTGGATGTACAACAGTGTGTATCACACTGTTTGCGATTCCCAATGGGGTCGCAAATTGAGAGGCTCATGAATATTAATGAGCCTCTCGCAATTTGTGACCCCATTGGGAATGGCTGGCCCTCCCAGGGATGGTGGCCTGCTGGGCTCAGCAGACCACCATGTCTGTGACTGCTTTTAAAATAAGCAGTTTTTTTTTTAATGCAGCCCGTTTTCTTTAAAGGAAAACGGGATGCATTTAAAAAAGAAAAAAATGAAACGTCTTCGTTTCAGTTTTTTAAGGGCAGGTAGTGGTCCCTGGGACCACTGAATGCCCTTAAAAAATATTTTCCCCTACATTTGCAAAGGGGAAGGGGTCCCTTGGGGACCCCTTCCCTTTTGCAAGTGCATTACCACCCTCATGAAGAGGGTGGTAATTTGCGAGTGTTTTGCGACCGCAAATGCGGTCGCAAAACATTCATACATGGGCTTTGCTCTCGCTATTAGGAAGGAACGCCCTCCCTAATAGCGAGTCGCAATAACTTATTTAGCGAGTCGCAAATAAATTGCGACTCGCTAAATAGGCTTTGTACATGGCCCATGCTGTTTTTGCATGCGCAAACGGGTTCGCAAACCCGTTTGCGCTTGCAAAAATGGTCGTACATCTGGGCCTAAGTCTAGTAACACAATAACCGCACTTCGGTGGTCCTCAAGCATGAAATGCAAAAAAAGAAAGACAACACAATCACACACCCTACACAGCGTGGCTTGCTGCCAATACAGACAAGCACTTAAGTGCCCCACATAGGGGTAGTAAACGCTATATATATGCTGAAATACAATACGGCCACCAAAGAGGGTAATAATCTCTCTTATTTACAGCACTTAGAAACGGGTGTTAAATAAAACAAAGTTTTTATTAGCATGTCATTCATCAAATTGACCGCTGAACTTTTCCAAACCTCTAAAGAATATGTCCCATAATCTCATTCCCCAAACCTACTCTCCTTCAGGTGAGCAGAGGTGCCGCCCACAATCCTCAAAGCACAATGCCGCGCAGATGTTTCTTGTGTAACAAAAACAAATTCTAAACTTAAATGCAGACTTATTTTGTGAAAGGAAAATGTCCCCGCGCATAGCAAGCAACTGGATGGTACCTAATCTTGTGCTTTGCGTCCTGGAATCTGAAGCGGTATATAATGTAGGGGCAGCCTTAGGGTGCAAAGGTTCCCAAACAGAAGCAGTGTTGCGAGGAAATGCATGCAGACTAAGGACACCGGGGCTGTAGCCCGCAAAGCGTGTCCTACATAAAGTCCCGCCCTTTTTCATAACATCTGCGTTCTATCTATGCAAAACATCAGGGAAGTTTGCAAACTACCCTGCATAGTAAATAAAAACTCCACCATGGAGCCGCTTTAGGTCGTGCGCCCAGTCAGTACTGTGCTCTGGTATATCTGTTACCTCACAAGCAGCGGGTCACTGGTGCGCTTCCCCGAGTTGGACAGGAAGTACAATACACAAGCATTTACAATGCAATAGGTCTCGCATTTACGCGAGACCTATTGCATTGTAAATGGTTAGCATCCCGGACAACGGGAGGGAGGGCGGGAGATGGGGGGAGAAGGCACGGACAACGCGAGGGAGAACGTGTGGATTCTGAAGTCACGGACAACGGTAGGGAGGGTGGGGGGGAAGGCACGGACAACGGGCGGTAGGGAGGACGGGGAGTTTTGAAGGCACGGACAACGGGAGGGAAGGAGGGCGGGCAGTGGGAAGAATGCACGGATAAAAGGAGGGAGGGCGGGGGAGGGGTAAAGAAGGCACCAAAGCATGTCGTGCCTGAGGAGGAGAACCTCATTAAAGAAAATAGTGCTCACAGTCTAAAATATCACGTATTGTGTAACAACCGAAGTAAAGGGGCTAGTCGCCATGGGAGGTGACAAATGAAGAGGAGGTAGTACTAAGGAGGGACTAAAAAGCCTATTTATGAATCAGAAGCCAGCATTTAGGACAGACAATGACACAAGCCAATGGCAAATATGGGCGGAGAGTGGACGGGGCTTCTATTCGCTACTCCACCACAACAAGTCTCGCAGAGCAGCGCATGCTCGCTGGCTCTAGTCTCGACCTAAAAAAAAAAAGAGCCGTAGTTCGGCCCTTGTTGTTCACTTGTGCAATATCTGGTATGAACCTCACTCCTGAGTCTTCACTTGCTAGGAATCAGCACTTTCCCTGGCAGAATATAATTCCCATTTTACAAATGAGTCTCACAGCTTGAAGGGCTGCCCAGGCGCGCGTGAAGTTTAATTCCTCTCCTCCGAGCCCTCGAGCTCAGCATTTTCCACGGTGAGGTACAGAGGTCTGTCTCGCTTTAGGAGTTTAATGATGCTCCCGTCTGTTCGCGTGCTCCTGTTGTCAATGTCACCTCTATCTTGTTCCAGCGCTGCCTCGCACATGCCCCAGAGATAATAAAGCTGAACAAAAAACAAAAGAGCATCGCCTCCCACGTTTGTTCTGATGGCCTGGAGACCTTGACAGCTTGTCCTCTGCAACCTTCAAATCAGCAGGTAGAAAAAAGCGACAAACAAACACACCATGAAGCATTATCCAATTTTGTTTCCCAAAAAAAAGTGGCTATCATACCAGTATCGCCAATATCATACCAAACGCGATCAATATTTCTTGCAAGAAAGAAAGATGGCACAGTTCAAGTGCCTGAATTCTACAGAAGATCTGCATCTCTTCTTACCAGCATGGCACTTTTTTTAATTGTTCTGTCACTTAAGTTTCCTACACTTGTCACAATGTCACTAATGTTGCTCAACACGACCACTTGCGAAAAACAATGAGTGCTTTCCAACATGAATTCTTAAGATGGGTGACAGCTGAGATGAAACCTAAGGACAGACATGCTGGGGTAGCCCTGGGTGCCCCCTACCTGAAGAACGCCTTTAAACACATAGGTGCTATAGGGTGACAGCTGAGACGAGACTTGAGGACAGACAGATAGGGCAGTCTGAAGAACGCCTCTAACCACATAGGGTGTTATATAGAGTGACAGCTGAGATGAGACCTGAGGGCAGACATGCTTGGGTAGTCCTAGGTGTCCCCTACCTGAAGAACGCCTTTAAACACATAGGTGCTATAGGGTGACAGCTGAGATCAGACCTGAAGGCAGACATGCTGGGGTAGCCCTGGGTGCCCCCTACCTGAAGAACGCCTCTAAACACATAGGTGCTATAGGGTGACAGCTGAGATCAGACCTGACGGCAGACATGCTGGGGTAGCCCTGGGTGCCCCCTACCTGAAGAACACCTTTAAACACATAGGTGCTATAGGGTGACAGCTGAGATCAGACCTGAAGGCAGACATGCTGGGGTAGCCCTGGGTGCCCCCTACCTGAAGAACGCCTTTAAACACATAGGTGCTATAGGGTGACAGCTGAGACGAGACTTGAGGACAGACAGATAGGGCAGTCTGAAGAACGCCTCTAACCACATAGGGTATTATATAGAGTGACAGCTGAGATGAGACCTGAGGGCAGACATGCTTGGGTAGTCCTAGGTGTCCCCTACCTGAAGAACGCCTTTAAACACATAGGTGCTATAGGGTGACAGCTGAGACGAGACTTGAGGACAGACAGATAGGGCAATCTGAAGAACGCCTCTAACCACATAGGGTATTATATAGAGTGACAGCTGAGATGAGACCTGAGGGCAGACATGCTTGGGTAGTCCTAGGTGTCCCCTACCTGAAGAACGCCTTTAAACACATAGGTGCTATATAGAGTGATATCTGAGGTGAGACCTGAGGGCAGACAGCTGGTGTACTCCTGGGTGCCCCCTACCTGAAGAACGCCTCTAAACACACAGGTGCTATAGGGTGACTGCTGAGATGAGACCTAAGGGCAGGCATGCTGGGGTAGTCCTTGGTGCCCCCTACCCGTGGAATGCCTTTAAACACATAGGTGCTATAGGGTGACAGCTGAGTTGAGATCTGGGGTACTCCTGGGTACTCCCCTACCTGAAGAACGCCTCTAAACACATAGGGTGTTATATAGATTGACAGCTGAGATGAGACCCGAGGGCAGACAGCTGGGGTAGTCCTAGGTGTCCCCTACCTGAAGAACGCCTTTAAACACATAGGTGCTATATAGAGTGATATCTGAGGTGAGACCTGAGGGCAGACAGCTGGGGTACTCCTGGGTGCCCCCTACCTGAAGAACGCCTCTAAACACACAGGTGCTATAGGGTGACTGCTGAGATGAGACCTAAGGGCAGGCATGCTGGGGTAGTCCTTGGTGCCCCCTACCCGAGGAATGCCTTTAAACACATAGGTGCTATATAGAGTGATATCTGAGGTGAGACCTGAGGGCAGACAGCTGGGGTACTCCTGGGTGCCCCCTACCTGAAGAACGCCTCTAAACACACAGGTGCTATAGGGTGACTGCTGAGATGAGACCTAAGGGCAGGCATGCTGGGGTAGTCCTTGGTGCCCCCTACCCGAGGAATGCCTTTAAACAGATAGGTGCTATAGGGTGACAGCTGAGTTGAGATCTGGGGTACTCCTGGGTGCCCTCTACCTGAAGAACGCCTCTAAACACATAGGGTGTTATATAGAGTGACAGCGGAGATGAGACCCGAGGGCAGACATGCTAGGGTACTCCTGGGTGCCCCCTACCCAAAGAACGCCTCTAAACACATAGGTGCTATATAGAGTGATATCTGAGGTGAGACCTAAGGGCACACAGCTGGGGTAGTCCTGGGTGCCCCCTACCTGAAGAACGCCTCTAAACACATAGGTGCTATAGGGTGACAGCTGAGATGAGACCTGAGGGCAGACAGCTGGGGTAGCCCTGGGTGCCCCTTGACTGAAGAACGCCTCTAAACACACAGGTGTTATAGGGGGACAGCTGAGATCAGACCTGAAGGCAGACATGCTGGGGTAGTCATTGGTGCCCCCTACCTGAAGAACGCCTCTAAACACATAGGTGCTATATAGAGTGATATCCGAGGTGAGACCTAAGGGCAGGCATGCTGGGGTAGTCTGAAGAACACCTCTAAACATATAGGGTGATTGCCTGAGTGGAAGCAGAGACACTCAGCTGATACTGGCCATAGAGGGGGTACCCAGGATTTCTTCCTAGAGTGGGTCCCACCACCCTTATCTATTTAAATATAGATCAAGCAGTCTTGTTTCGCTTACCTACTTCTATTGACAGCTCCACTGTAAAGACTTTAGGAGTTCAGGCAAAATAATATTTTGCTGTTTGGTCTGAGGGTGAGAAGTTGCAAAGTATGGTGAAACTTGCAACGTTTTTGCTTTAATTTTGTGAACTTTGGGAAGTGCAATGTGTGTGAAGCCGAAAAAATGAGCAAAAGCCCTTTCCTGAAGTGGGAAAAGTCAGTGCTTAATTTGAGTCAGTGGTTTCCTGTGCTCAGCACGGCACTCTTTATGAGCACCAGTTAAGGACACATTCAATTACGGGGAAATTAAGTGATTTGCCCAAAATCACGCAGAGACTTGAACCTGCTTCCCCAGCTTCGAAGTCTGCAGCTCTGGCCATAGTACCACGTCCTCTTCCAACTTTCAGGGTTAGTAGTTGGTTCTGTTTTAAGTGGCATAGTGCCGATATCGGCAACCCCCGCTTAGCAATAATAGTCGCGCTGCGCAAAATAAACAGTCCACACACGTTTTGTTGGAAAAACAGTTTGCTGGAGGTTTATTACATTCAAGGAGTATGCCAACTTGGTGGGTTAACTTAGGGGCGATCCAAGGGCAGGCAGCGGTGACTAACCTAAGTTGCCCTGCCCACCTGATGAGCCAAACTGCAAAGGGGCCAACCCAATCGGTGCTACCATTTATGTGGGGGTTATCTCCCTTACATACCAGGGACCCCAAGACCATCACTTTTACTCATGCCTTTTTAGGGGCGGAGCGTATCCAGGCCAGCCTCCGGTTGCTCAGGCTTACAACCGCCCGAAGGACTAGCGGGGCGACACCGTTTTCAACCAGGGTCCTGCCGTAAAGACTCCTGGGATTTTGGCATAATGCACCACTATTGTGCTCCTGAAAGGGCACCCCTCGTACCAATCAGCCTCCGGATTGCCCTGTAACTCTGCCTGCAACACAAACGTATACATTAATACGTTCAATTTGTTTGCCAGCCCTCCCACCGGCATGCAGGGTAAGCAGATGGGAGGGTGACATCGTGTTCAGCGGGTGACTAAGAGGGTGGCCATTGGGTGGGGGCAGGTATAAGTACCTGGCCCCAGCCCACTGCGCACCGGAAATGACGCCACAGAGGCGCCGGACGTAGGAGGGACTCCCAGAGTAGGGGGTCCTGGCAACAGGTCGCGGGGAGGTGCCTAATGCGGCACTAAGGGGGCTGCGCTCTTACAGGGCCCACTGCGTGCGCCGCGGGCAGCCGCATAGTGCCGATATCGGCAACCGCCCGCTTGCAATAATAGTCGCGCTGCGAAAAATAAACAGTCCACACAAGTTTTATTGGGAAAACAGTTTGCTGCAGGTTTATTACATACAAGGAGTATGGCAACTTGGTGGGTTAACTTACGGGCGATCCAAGGGCAGGCAGCAGTGACTAACCTAAGCTGCCCTGCCTGCCTGATGAGCCAAACTGCACCGTGGCCAACCCAATCGGTGCTACCATTTATGTGGGGGTTATCCCCCTTACATACCATGGACCCCTAGTCCATCACTTTCACTCACGCCTTTTTAGGGGCAGAGCGTATCCAGGCAAGCCCCCGGTTGCTAAGGCTTACAACCGCCCGAAGGACTAGCGGGCGCTGTCGTTTTCAACCAGGGTCCTGCTGTAAAGACTCCTGGGATTTTGGCATAATGCACCCCTATTGTGCTCCTGAAAGGGTACCCCTTGTACCAATCAGCCTCCAGATCGGCCTGTTACTCCGCCAAAGCCCTGGATGTGGCTGCCGCCATATCCGGGCCCCCTCCCCCCCCCACCATGGCAGGCTCCATAACCTCCTGCAACGGGCGGTTACCCGTCCTTCTAGCTGGACAATTCCCATCTACCTCTGACAGGTTACCAGTCCTTCTAGCTGGACAGTTCACATCTACCTCTGCAGGTGTTCCCCGTCCCTATCGGGGGAACCTTGTGGTGTATGCACTAAAGAGACCATGCCTTATTTACCAAACCCTTCTTATTTTATTTGATTTTGAATTAGAGCTGAACCAAGCCTTCCTGCTTGGTGGGCTTTGTAGGAAGGTGGAATCTGACTGCATGGTTGCCCCCACTTCTTTCCTGGTGTTTTGCTGGTTTTCGACTTAGTCTGACTGGGATCCTGCTATTCAGGACCCCAGTCTATCTGCTTACTCCCTAAATTGGTTGTTCATGTACTTTAGGTACACTCCAGATTGGATTCTGGGGTACCCTTATAAGTCCCTAGTATATGGTATACTATGTACCCAGGGCATAGGTACCCCAGAGGCCTCCCAGGGGCTGCAGCATGTATTATGCCACCCCTGAGAGGCCATTCAAAATAACACAACAGGTCTGCTACTGCAGCCTGTGTAAGGTGGTGCATGCACCCCTTACTTAGATATAGGTTCACTATATCTATCCTAATCACTGCACATATAAGCCTATCAGTCACCCCTATGGCAGGCCTTACCAATCCTGAAGGCAGGGTGATGGGTTTTATGTGAGAGGGTGCCCATGTATGAGCAGAGCCCGTCTGCAGCCTTCGGAACCACTATTCCGGGGTTGTCTGTGATGCAGCCAACCATATACTCAAGTGCATTATAACCTCGCGGTAAATGCTAACTTTAAAACGGCTGCAAGGAATTATGTTGTGTTTGGTGTCAAACACCTTGGAATCATACCTCCACACCAGTAAATGGTGTGGGAGGTATGATTCCTCCCTCCTAGAGGGAGAAATATGACAGCACCGGTACACCCGGTACCAGCTTCACAGAGCCCTGGCATCACAAAATGGATGCTGCCAGCCACAGACACGAGTCTGCCCTCCTGCTGCTGGACGAAACTCTGGCAGGGGAGGCTGGACAATAGGTTTCCTGTCACAGGGAGGTGTGACCACCTCCCAGGCAGGCTTTAATGTATTGTGGCTGGGTGGGTGCACTCTGAGTGCTTTGATGTCTGCACTGGGGGCACATTTGGTGTCCTCGTGCATAGTCCAGCTCAAACCGGTTGCAGGGGCTACCAGCCCCTGCTCTGGCGCGAAACTGGACAAAGGACATGGGTGTAGCCACCCGTCTGTCCTGACCCTCCCATAGGTGGGTCCCCAGAGTTTGTCCCACCCCTTCCTTGGGTATAAAGTAGGAACCCTGACTACAGGACTTTAGATATTACCTGGACTAAACTCTGCTACAGAAACCAAGTAACCTTCGACGATCTACGCTTTGCTGGACGACTGAAGAATCTCCCTTGGAGTAAAGGAGTTACTCCCCTGCAAGGCAGGCACCTCAACGCATCTGACCGGTTTGCATCTACGCAGCTCCCGACGGACTCCGAAGATTTTGCAACACAGGAGGTGGGTGCCCAAGCTTCCCCGAGGCCGACTAGTGCTCTCAGCAAATCTGAGACCCGCAGCCCTCGTGGGGACCGTGCAACCCGAACCCCTGGACACCGTGCACATTTGCAGCAGCATATGCTTTTAGGCAATCCCTGAGGCTGTGCTTTGGGCTACTTGTAGTCCAAGCCCCGAGCAGTGTTTCCATCGAAGATTACTGGCCTACACTCCACGAGTGTTCAGTGGGCTGGTATTGTGTGATTCCTCTTGAGGTCCCTTCGCGAACCCTGGTCCGTTGACCTGTGGGTCCCGGAGAAGGCAACTTTAACTTTTAGTGGGCTTCCCTAGTTGCTCCAGATGTGCCCTGACTCTCCATCGCTTGGGGAGTCCCCAGGACCTTGCTGGTCCTCACAGAAGCCTCATTACTCTGACCGCGTGGGTTGCAGTTGCCAAGGCTTGTTGGTCTCCAATCCGGAAACTGACCCCTCAGCACTCGACATCCTTTGTGGGACAGATCGCCTGCGGATCTTGGTCTTCGTCGACATCTCCTGGTCCCCGTGGCTGCAGAGTCAAGCTTTACCTCTTCGCACCTGAAGCACCCGACATCGGTGGGCATTCGATTACTCCGCTCCTGGTCACGTGAAGTGACCCAGACTTTGTCCCCTCTGCTTTCAGGTTCTTCTCATGTCCGATCCAGGCTTGGGTCACAACGGACACTTTTCTTCTCCATGGCAGCAGCACTTCTTCGCATCACGCCATTGAAAACGACGAGGGTTTCCGACACCAATTGACCCCTATGCACCCGGCTTCCCTGGGATAGGTAACACAGGTACCTCGGTACTCACAAGGGTGCTGGCCTTAGAACCTTCTAAGTTTAACTTGGTTTGCTTGAAGTCCTCTCCGAAGTGTCCTTAAACTCTAAATTTCCAACCGCGACTTTCCCATAGAGTTGTACGGAGCTCCCACGCTGCACCCGTCCTCCGTGGGTCCCCTGTGTCACTACCTTGGGTGGTTCCTTGGGGTCCCAGCGATTCTACGTGCTCTAGGCACTGTGTCTAGTCAAGTCGTGGTTGTTATACCACTTTCTTAATATATGGTTTGGTCTCCCCCTGGAGCCCACTGTGTATTGTGCTATTTACTGTTCTAGTACTGTAATTTTGTGTGCCTTGTTCTCTAATCTCATAAAGAGGTTAGTAGAGAGTGTTTTGTAATAAATACATATATTTTATATATACCTTGTGTGGTTCTCCTTTCATTTGGTCATTCAAGAGGTTATATACTGGTAAAACAAGCTGCTTTACATTCCTTCAAGACTTAGCCTGAAGGCTGCTCTCCACAGCTACCACTAGGATAGCTTTCTATAAAGGTTGTCTTTAACCTAATCATCAATAAGGGTCGTTTGGACTGGTGCAAGGTGCCCACTTTAATTAGTGGACAGCATATACCAGGCCAACTTCTCACATTGGTGTGCAGCGGTTGGGATTCAAGCTTGCTATTGTTTTACCGGATAATCTCAGTGAGTGACTAACTGAAAACCACTAAAGGTACTTAGGTACATATAAATCAAGTCTAGAATAAGGTAAGTTCTATTGAACTTAGAGTTGGGTAAGTCAAGGGTCTGGCACACCCTTTCTCCAACTCAAGAGAGTCTCAGTTCCCACTAGAGTAGGTAGGCGCATACACCACACCACACTAGAATGTCTTCAAGGCCTGAAGTCAGTGACTCCTTGCCAACTAAGTATGACCATCTCACATTCCAAGAATTGAGAAACATGTGTGCATCAAGGAAACTGAAGACAGGGAAAAACCCAAACACCCAAAAGCTCATAGTGACTTTGCTTTTAGATGACCTCAGAAAGACCCCAGGGTCTGATGAGGCAGGCAAAGGGGTGGGACAGCAGAAGAGGAAAGGCCAGGGAGTGAAAACCTCAATGACCTGGACTCTGATGCTGGCCAGGAGGATCAAAATGATTCTAACCTGGAACAGCCAATCCTTCCTGAAGGTGAGGAAGGAGGCCCCAGTGGGCCTCTCTTTACCCCACCTGGAAGGGTTAACAGTTTACCAAGAAGATCTAGATCTCCTTCTCTGGAATCTAATCATTCTGGTACATCTGTAGGGAGCTCTGCTTCTCATAGGACTTCTGCTTCTCATAAAAGGGAGTCCTCTTATGAGAAGAAGTGCCAACTGCTTGAGTTTGAGTGAGCTAAGCTCAGGATCAAGAGAGAGCAATTGGCCTTAGATGGGGAATCCCTGGAGCTTCAGAGAGCTTCTCAGAAATTGGGGCTAGAGCCCCATGGTGGCAGCAACAGTGTCCCTAGGAGTAGAGAAGATACTCATCACCATAGGAACCTGAACAAGATTGTCCCTCCCTACCAGAGTGGGGATGACATCCACAAATGGATAACTGCACTCTAGAGGGCCTGTAAGGTACAGAGGGTCCCTCAGGAGCAGTGGGCAGCAATCTTGTGGCTCTCCTTTGCAGACAAAGGTAGAGACAAGCTCCTCACTGTAAGAGAAGAGGATGCTGATAATTACAAAGTCCTGAAGACTGCTCTGATTGATGGGTTTGGCCTAACCACTGAACAATACAGGTTAAAGTTCAGAGACACCCAAAAGGCACAGACTCAGGACTGGGTTGACTTTGTAGATTGTGCTACTAAGGCTCTGGAAGGTTGGATACATGGCAGCAAGGTGCATGACATTTTAGGATTGTACAATTTGATGATGAGGGAGCAGATCCTTAATAATTGTCAAAACCAGCTTTTACACCAGTACCTGGTGGACTCTGATCTGACCTCTCCCCAAGAATTGGGAAAGAAGGCAGACAAATGGGTCAGAACCAGAGTAAAGCCAAAGAATCAGGGTGGTGACCAGAAGAAAGATTCTTCCAAAAACCATGAGAAAGGTGGGGATAAATCACAAGATAAATCCACTACAGGGCCCCAAAAGTCCTCTTCTGGGGGTGGGTCCCAAACTCCTTCCTCCCCTGAAAAGAAACCTTATTGCCATATATGTAAGAAGCCTGGCCACTGGAAAAATGACCCCAGTTGCCCTAAGGCCAGCAATAAGGAAAATGTTCCTCCCAGCAATACTACCACTCCTCCTTGTACTACAAGTAGTAATCCCCCAGGTGGTAGTAATGCACCCAAAAAGTTAGGTGCGTTGGTATGGGGAACTGAGGTGGACCCCAGCTTATCAAGGTCCTCCTCCCAGGCCTCCTTAGTCTGTGATGGTGGCATGGGATTTCCCACTTTTACTGTCAGTCCTAATTCTTTGGGCAAGTACAGACAGGAGCCACTGATCAATGGTCAGAAAGCTGTGGCCTTCAGAGACACAGGGGCTAGTGTCACCATGGTGACAGGGAAACTAGTCCCCCTCAACAGCTTTTACCTCAGTTTAAGTACCAGGTGACCAACATTGATGGTATTAAAACAGATCATCCCATGGCCATAGTCAATCTCAGCTGGGGAGGGGTCACTGGCCCAAAGAGAGTGGCAGTGTCCCCAAACTTGCCTGTAGATTGCCTGTTGGGCAATGATCTGGAAATTTCAGCCTGGGCTGAAGTTGAATACCAGGCCCATTTAAGAATGTTAGTTCTCCCTGAGCAAGTTGGTGGGGCTCTTAGGGCCTCAGCCCCATCCCAGGGAAATTTTGGAGAGGTGGAGCCTGAAAGAATGGCCCACTCTACTCCACAAGAGAGCAGAAGGGTGGAAGAAAAGTCTTCTACCCCCCCAGACTATAGGTAAGGGTCAGCTTCCTCAGGGATCTGATCCTACCCCTAGTGAAGGAACTGCCCCAGAGGTGGTCAGGCCTGGCCTGGCAGCACCCCTGATGGCAGGGGTCCCTTCCAAGGTGGTACCCAGTCTGGAGCAGGTATCCTGCCCCTCTCTACCCTACCTCACTCAGCCTAGGGCTGCAGAGGTCAGGGAGGTCAGTGGACCCCTTAGGGCCCATTGTCCAGAGGAACACCCTCATTAACAGATTAGGGGCACCCAATCTAGTAGCCCTAGCCAGGTGAAAAGTCCTCAACCAACTGAGGGATCCCTCTTACCATTGGATAGGGACCTCCCCCAGATGGATTCTGTTGGGCCAAGGCAAACCTGGGACCAAGTGGTTCCAAACCTACCATGTCCCTCCAGTGTTCCAACCAGAGGGACCCAACCCCCAGCAGCAGGCAGCCAGAGGTTGACCCTTAGGGCCAGATACAACTCAGTAATGGAAAGAAAGGCCTCCATGGTGACCAGTGATCTGAGGAAGCTGAGGCCAACTTTATTAGGGCCTCACTTCTCTACTCAGCCACCCCACCAGCCTTTTACTTTGCTAAAACACCCCACAGGTAGAAATCCCAACTTTTGGAGACCATCCCATACCCTTAGGGGTAGGGACTGCTTAGTGGACCATAAGACAGGGGGTATCCATGCTAGTGAAGGATCTTCCTTATATGGCCACTTAGTCAAAAAAGGCTCAACTGGACAAGGTTAGCCTTATCTCCTTTCGTTTGGGAGGGGGTTATGTAGGAAGATGGAATCTGACTGCATGGTTGCCCCCACTTTTTTCCTGGTGTTTTGCTGGTTTTCGACTTAGTCTGACTGGGATCCTGCTATTCAGGACCCCAGTCTATCTGCTTACTCCCTAAATTGGTTGTTCATGTACTTTAGGTACACTCCAGATTGGATTCTGGGGTACCCTTATAAGTCCCTAGTATATGGTATACTATGTACCCAGGGCATAGGTACCCCAGAGGCCTCCCAGGGGCTGCAGCATGTATTATGCCACCCCTGAGAGGCCATTCAAAATGACACAACAGGTCTGCTACTGCAGCCTGTGTAAGGTGGTGCATGCACCCCTTACTTAGATATAGGTTCACTATATCTATCCTAATCACTGCACATATAAGCCTATCAGTCACCCCTATGGCAGGCCTTATCAATCCTGAAGGCAGGGTGCTGGGTTTTATGTGAGAGGGTGCCCATGCAGTGAGCAGAGCCCCTCTGCAGCCTTCGGAACCACTATTCCGGGGTTGTCTGTGATGCAGCCAACCATATACTCTTAAGTGCATTATAACCTCGCGGTAAATGCTAACTTTAAAACGGCTGCAAGGAATTATGTCGTGTTTGGTGTCAAACACCTTGGAATCATACCTCCACACCAGTAACTGGTGTGGGAGGTATGATTCCTCCCTCCTAGAGGGAGAAATATGACAGCACCGGTACACCCGGTACCAGCTTCACAGAGTCCTGGCATCACAAAATAGATGCTGCCAGCCACAGACACGAGTCTGCCCTCCTGCTGCTGGACGAAACTCCGGCAGGGGAGGCTGGACAATAGGTTTCCTGTCACAGGGAGGTGTGACCACCTCCCAGACAGGCTTTAGTGTATTGGGGCTGGGTGGGTGCACTCTCAGAGTGCTTTGATGTCTGCACTGGGGGCACATTTGGTGTCCTCGTGCATAGTCCAGCTCAAACCGGTTGCAGGGGCTACCAGCCCCTGCTGTGGCACGAAACTGGACAAAGGACATGGGTGTAGCCACCCCTCTGTCCTGACCCTCCCATAGGTGGGTCCCCAGAGTTTGTCCCACCCCTTCCTTGGGTATAAAGTAGGAACCCCTGACTACAGGACTTTAGATATTACCTGGACTAAACTCTGCTACAGAAACCAAGTAACCTTCGACGATCTACGCTTTGCTGGACGACTGAAGAATCTCCCTTGGAGTAAAGGAGTTACTCCCCTGCAAGGCAGGCACCTCAACGCATCTGACTGGTTTGCATCTACGCAGCTCCCGACGGACTCCGAAGATTTTGCAACACAGGAGGTGGGTGCCCAAGCTTCCCCGAAGCCGACTAGTGCTCTCAGCAAACCTGAGACCCGCAGCCCTCGTGGGGACCGTGCAACCCGAACCCCTGGACACCGTGCACATTTGCAGCAGCATATGCTTTTAGGCGATCCCTGAGGCTGTGCTTTGGGCTACTTGTAATCCAAGCCCCGAGCAGTGTTTCCACCGAAGATTACTGGCCTACACTCCACGAGTGTTCAGTGGGCTGGTATTGTGTGATTCCTCTTGAGGTCCCTTCGCGATCCCTGGTCCGTTGACCTGTGGGTCCCTGAGAAGGCAACTTTAACTTTCAGTGGGCTTCCCTAGTTGCTCCAGATGTGCCCTGACTCTCCATCGCTTGGGGAGTCCCCAGGACCTTGCTGGTCCTCACAGAAGCCTCATTACTCTGACCGCGTGGGTTGCAGTTGCCAAGGCTTGTTGGTCTCCAATCCGGAAACTGACCCCTCAGCACTCGACATCCTTTCTGGGACAGCTCGCCTGCGGATCTTGGTCTTCGTCGACATCTCCTGGTCCCCGTGGCTGCAGAGTCAAGCTTCACCTCTTCGCACCTGAAGCACCCGACATCGGTGGGCATTCGATTGCTCCGCTCCTGGTCACGTGAAGTGACCCAGACTTTGTCCCCTCTGCTTTCAGGTTCTTCTCATCTCCGATCCAGGCTTGGGTCACACCGGACACTTTTCTTCTCCACGGCAGCAGCACTTCTTCGCATCACGCCATTGAAAACGACGAGGGTTTCCGACACCACTTGACCCCTATGCACCCGGCTTCCCTGGGCTAGGTAACACGGGTACCTCGGTACTCACAAGGGTGCTGGCCTTAGAACCTTCTAAGTTTAACTGGGTTTGCTTGAAGTCCTCTCCGAAGTGTCCTTAAACTCTAAATTTCCAACCGCGACTTTCCCATAGAGTTGTACGGAGCTCGCGTCTGTGTTCCCACACTGCACCCGTCCTCCGTGGGTCCCCTGTGTCACTACCTTGGGTGGTTCCTTGGGGTCCCAGCGATTCTACGTGCTCTAGGCACTGTGTCTAGTCAAGTCGTGGTTGTTATACCACTTTCTTAATATATGCTTTGGTCTCCCCCTGGAGCCCACTGTGTATTGTGCTATTTACTGTTCTAGTACTGTAATTTTGTGTGCCTTGTTCTCTAATCTCATAAAGAGGTTAGTAGAGAGTGTTTTGTAATAAATACATATATTTTATATATACCTTGTGTGGTTCTCCTTTCATTTGGTCATTCAAAAGGTTATATACTGGTAAAACAAGCTGCTTTACATTCCTTCAAGACTTAGCCTGAAGGCTGCTCTCCACAGCTACCACTAGGATAGCTTTCTATAAAGGTTCTCTTTAACCTAATCATCAATAAGGGTCGTTTGGACTGGTGCAAGGTGCCCACTTTAATTAGTGGACAGCATATACCAGGCCAACTTCTCACATTGGTGTGCAGCGGTTGGGATTCAAGCTTGCTATTGTTTTACCGGATAATCTCAGTGAGTGACTAACTGAAAACCACTAAAGGTACTTAGGTACATATAAATCAAGTCTAGAATAAGGTAAGTTCTATTGAACTTAGAGTTGGGTAAGTCAAGGGTCTGGCACACCCTTTCTCCAACTCAAGAGAGTCTCAGTTCCCACTAGAGTAGGTAGGCGCATACACCACACCACACTAGAATGTCTTCAAGGCCTGAAGTCAGTGACTTCTTGCCAACTAAGTATGACCATCTCACATTCCAAGAATTGAGAATCATGTGTGCATCAAGGAAACTGAAGACAGGGAAAAACCCAAACACCCAAAAGCTCATAGTGACTTTGCTTTTAGATGACCTCAGAAAGACCCCAGGGTCTGATGAGGCAGGCAAAGGGGGTGGGACAGCAGAAGAGGAAAGGCCAGGGAGTGAAAACCTCAATGACCTGGACTCTGATGCTGGCCAGGAGGATCAAAATGATTCTAACCTGGAACAGCCAATCCTTCCTGAAGGTGAGGAAGGAGGCCCCAGTGGGCCTCTTTTTACCCCACCTGGAAGGGTTAACAGTTTACCAAGAAGATCTAGATCTCCTTCTCTGGAATCTAATCATTCTGGTACATCTGTAGGGAGCTCTGCTTCTCATAGGACTTCTGCTTCTCATAAAAGGGAGTCCTCTTATGAGAAGAAGTGCCAACTGCTTGAGTTTGAGTGAGCTAAGCTCAGGATCAAGAGAGAGCAATTGGCCTTAGATAGGGAATCCCTGGAGCTTCAGAGAGCTTCTCAGAAATTGGGTCTAGAGCCCCATGGTGGCAGCAACAGTGTCCATAGGAGTAGAGAAGATACTCATCACCATAGGAACCTGAGCAAGATTGTACCTCCCTACCAGAGTGGGGATGACATCCACAAATGGATAACTGCACTGGAGAGGGCCTGTAAGGTACAGAGGGTCCCTCAGGAGCAGTGGGCAGCAATCTTGTGGCTCTCCTTTGCAGACAAAGGTAGAGACAAGCTCCTCACTGTAAGAGAAGAGGATGCTGATAATTAGAAAGTCCTGAAGAGTGCTCTGATTGATGGGTTTGGCCTAACCACTGAACAATACAGCTTAAAGTTCAGAGACACCCAAAAGGCACAGACTCAGGACTGGGTTGACTTTGTAGATTGTGCTACTAAGGCTCTGGAAGGTTGGATACATGGCAGCAAGGTGCATGACTTTTTAGGATTGTACAATTTGATGATGAGGGAGCAGATCCTTAATAATTGTCAAAACCAGCTTTTACACCAGTACCTGGTGGACTCTGATCTGACCTCTCCCCAAGAATTGGGAAAGAAGGCAGACAAATGGGTCAGAACCAGAGTAAAGCCAAAGAATCAGGGTGGTGACCAGAAGAAAGATTCTTCCAAAAACCATGAGAAAGGTGGGGATAAATCACAAGATAAATCCACTACAGGGCCCCAAAAGTCCTCTTCTGGGGGTGGGTCCCAAACTCCTTCCTCCCCTGAAAAGAAACCTTATTGCCATATATGTAAGAAGCCTGGCCACTGGAAAAATGACCCCAGTTGCCCTAAGGCCAGCAATAAGGAAAATGTTCCTCCCAGCAATACTACCACTCCTCCTGGTACTACAAGTAGTAATCCCCCAGGTGGTAGTAATGCACCCAAAAAGTTAGGTGCGTTGGTATGGGGAACTGAGGTGGACCCCAGCTTATCAAGGTCCTCCTCCCAGGCCTCCTTAGTCTGTGATGGTGGCATGGGATTTGCCACTTTTACTGTCAGTCCTAATTCTTTGGGCAAGTACAGACAGGAGCCACTGATCAATGGTCAGAAAGCTGTGGCCTTCAGAGACACAGGGGCTAGTGTCACCATGGTGACAGGGAAACTAGTCCCCCCTCAACAGCTTTTACCTCAGTTTAAGTACCAGGTGACCAACATTGATGGTATTA
The DNA here is from genome assembly GCA_963921515.1 of Calotriton arnoldi. Taxonomy (NCBI): domain Eukaryota; kingdom Metazoa; phylum Chordata; class Amphibia; order Caudata; family Salamandridae; genus Calotriton; species Calotriton arnoldi. The sequence goes on from CAWUFW010014451.1 coordinate 69,400, forward strand.
AAACAGATCATCCCATGGCCATAGTCAATCTCAGCTGGGGAGGGGTCACTGGCCCAAAGAGAGTGGCAGTGTCCCCAAACTTGCCTGTAGAATGCCTGTTGGGCAATGATCTGGAAATTTCAGCCTGGGCTGAAGTTGAATACCAGGCCCATTTAAGAATGTTAGTTCTCCCTGAGCAAGTTGGTGGGGCTCTTAGGGCCTCAGCCCCATCCCAGGGAAATTTTGGAGAGGTGGAGCCTGAAAGAATGGCCCACTCTACTCCACAAGAGAGCAGAAGGGTGGAAGAAAAGTCTTCTACCCCCCAGATTATAGCTAAGGGTCAGCTTCCTCAGGGATCTGATCCTACCCCTAGTGAAGGAACTGCCCCAGAGGTGGTCAGGCCTGGCCTGGCAGCACCCCTGATGGCAGGGGTCCCTTCCAAGGTGGTACCCAGTCTGGAGCAGGTATCCTGCCCCTCTCTACCCTACCTCACTCAGCCTAGGGCTGCAGAGGTCAGGGAGGTCAGTGGACCCCTTAGGGCCCATTGTCCAGAGGAACACCCTCATTAACAGATTAGGGGCACCCAATCTAGTAGCCCTAGCCAGGTGAAAAGTCCTCAACCCACTGAGGGATCCCTCTTACCATTGGATAGGGACCTCCCCCAGATGGATTCTGTTGGGCCAAGGCAAACCTGGGACCAAGTGGTTCCAAACCTACCATGTCCCTCCAGTGTTCCAACCAGAGGGACCCAACTCCCAGCTGTAGGCAGCCAGAGGTTGACCCTTAGGGCCAGATACAACTCAGTAATGGAAAGAAAGGCCTCCATGGTGACCAGTGATCTGAGGAAGCTGAGGCCAACTTTATTAGGGCCTCACTTCTCTACTCAGCCACCCCACCAGCCTTTTACTTTGCTAAAACACCCCACAGGTAGAAATCCCAACTTTTGGAGACCATCCCATACCCTTAGGGGTAGGGACTGCTTAGTGGACCATAAGACAGGGGGTATCCATGCTAGTGAAGGATCTTCCTTATATGGCCACTTAGTCAAAAAAGGCTCAACTGGACAAGGTTATCCTTATCTCCTTTCGTTTGGGAGGGGTTATGTAGGAAGATGGAATCTGACTGCATGGTTGCCCCCACTTTTTCCTGGTGTTTTGCTGGTTTTCGACTTAGTCTGACTGGGATCCTGCTATTCAGGACCCCAGTCTATCTGCTTACTCCTAAATTGGTTGTTCATGTACTTTAGGTACACTCCAGATTGGATTCTGGGGTACCCTTATAGGTCCCTAGTATATGGTATACTATGTACCCAGGGCATAGGTACTCCAGAGGCCTCCCAGGGGCTGCAGCATGTATTATGCCACCCCTGAGAGGCCATTCAAAATGACACAACAGGTCTGCTACTGCAGCCTGTGTAAGGTGGTGCATGCACCCCTTACTTAGATATAGGTTCACTATATCTATCCTAATCACTGCACATATAAGCCTATCAGTCACCCCTATGGCAGGCCTTACCAATCCTGAAGGCAGGGTGCTGGGTTTTATGTGAGAGGGTGCCCATGCAGGAGCAGAGCCCCTCTGCAGCCTTCGGAACCACTATTCCGGGGTTGTCTGTGATGCAGCCAACCATATACTCTTAAGTGCATTATAACCTCGCGGTAAATGCTAACTTTAAAACGGCTGCAAGGAATTATGTCGTGTTTGGTGTCAAACACCTTGAAATCATACCTCCACACCAGTAACTGGTGTGGGAGGTATGATTCCTCCCTCCTAGAGGGAGAAATATGACAGCACCGGTACACCCGGTACCAGCTTCACAGAGTCCTGGCATCACAAAATAGATGCTGCCAGCCACAGACACGAGTCTGTCCTCCTGCTGCTGGACGAAACTCCGGCAGGGGAGGCTGGACAATAGGTTTCCTGTCACAGGGAGGTGTGACCACCTCCCAGACAGGCTTTAGTGTATTGGGGCTGGGTGGGTGCACTCTCAGAGTGCTTTGATGTCTTCACTGGGGGCACATTTGTTGTCCTCGTGCATAGTCCAGCTCAAACCGGTTGCAGGGGCTACCAGCCCCTGCTCTGGCGCGAAACTGGACAAAGGACATGGGTGTAGCCACCCCTCTGTCCTGACCCTCCCATAGGTGGGTCCCCAGAGTTTGTCCCACCCCTTCCTTGGGTGTAAAGTAGGAACCCTGACTACAGGACTTTAGATATTACCTGGACTAAACTCTGCTACAGAAACCAAGTAACCTTCGACGATCTACGCTTTGCTGGACGACTGAAGAATCTCCCTTGGAGTAAAGGAGTTACTCCCCTGCAAGGCAGGCACCTCAACGCATCTGACTGGTTTGCATCTACGCAGCTCCCGACGGACTCCGAAGATTTTGCAACACAGGAGGTGGGTGCCCAAGCTTCCCCGAGGCCGACTAGTGCTCTCAGCAAACCTGAGACCCGCAGCCCTCGTGGGGACCGTGCAACCCGAACCCCTGGACACCGTGCACATTTGCAGCAGCATATGCTTTTAGGCGATCCCTGAGGCTGTGCTTTGGGCTACTTGTAGTCCAAGCCCCGAGCAGTGTTTCCACTGAAGATTACTGGCCTACACTCCACGAGTGTTCCGTGGGCTGGTATTGTGTGATTCCTCTTGAGGTCCCTTCGCGATCCCTGGTCCGTTGACCTGTGGGTCCCTGAGAAGGCAACTTTAACTTTCAGTGGGCTTCCCTGGTTGCTCCAGATGTGCCCTGACTCTCCATTGCTTGGGGAGTCCCCAGAACCTTGCTGGTCCTCACAGAAGCCTCATTACTCTGACCGCGTGGGTTGCAGTTGCCAAGGCTTGTTGGTCTCCAATCCGGAAACTGACCCCTCAGCACTCGACATCCTTCATGGGACAGCTCGCCTGCGGATCCTGGTCATCGTCGACGTCTCCTGGTCCCCGTGGCTGCAGAGTCAAGCTTCACCTCTTCGCACCTGAAGCACCCGACATCGGTGGGCATTCGATTGCTCAGCTCCTGGTCACGTGAAGTGACCCAGACTTTGTCCCCTCTGCTTTCAGGTTCTTCTCATCTCCGATCCAGGCTTGGGTCACACCGGACACTTTTCTTCTCCACGGCAGCAGCACTTCTTCGCATCACGCCATTGAAAACGACGAGGGTTTCCGACACCACTTGACCCCTATGCACCCGGCTTCCCTGGGCTAGGTAACACGGATACCTCGGTACTCACAAGGGTGCTGGCCTTAGAACCTTCTAAGTTTAACTGGGTTTGCTTGAAGTCCTCTCCGAAGTGTCCTTAAACTCTAAATTTCCAACCGCGACTTTCGCATAGAGTTGTACGGAGCTCGCGTCTGTGTTCCCACACTGCACCCGTCCTCCGTGGGTCCCCTGTGTCACTACCTTGGGTGGTTCCTTGGGGTCCCAGCGATTCTACGTGCTCTAGGCACTGTGTCTAGTCAAGTCGTGGTTGTTATACCACTTTCTTAATATATGCTTTGGTCTCCCCCTGGAGCCCACTGTGTATTGTGCTATTTACTGTCGTTCTAGTACTGTAATATTGTGTGCCTTGTTCTCTAATCTCATAAAGAGGTTAGTAGAGAGTGTTTAGTAATAAATACATATATTTTATATATACCTTGTGTGGTTCTCCTTTCATTTGGTCATTCAAGAGGTTATATACTGGTAAAACAAACTGCTTTACATTCCTTCAAGACTTAGCCTGAAGGCTGCTCTCCACAGCTACCACTAGGATAGCTTTCTATAAAGGTTGTCTTTAACCTAATCATCAATAAGGGTCGTTTGGACTGGTGCAAGGTGCCCACTTTAATTAGTGGACAGCATATACCAGGCCAAATTCTCACAGGCTTGTGCATGGCTTATTTACCCTTCCGTAGGCAAGTTCGATGGCCTCCACTTAAATTAGGAACTACTGTTCTCTGTTTTAACCACAGCTTTATTTACCCTTCCGTAGGCATGTTCGATGGCCTCTCCGGAATTGAGAACAACTGTTCTCTACTTAAACCACAGTTCAGGGTGAAATCCCTACGGTACCCTCTGTGCCAATAATGGCCTACTTGTTAGGTGTTGCCGGGTCGTGCATTTACCCATCACCGCCCAGTCACTGATTTCAGAATACGCTGGAAAACACATTGGAGTTCACCTCCCAGGCCAACAGTGTAGTTGTTAACAAGTTATTGTTTGTGGCCAACACCATACCCTTATCTCTGCCAGCTGGCCTCCTCCTGTATAGGAGTACCGTGCCGGCGAGAATTCTTACCCAATAGGGAATGCAAAACTACTGCTCTTCATAAACATGGTTATGTCTGATTTAATCCATTGTGCACTGCGTGCAATATGTGCCTTACATTTAGGGTTGACTAAGCCCTTGTTTATCCCCGTACATTGTTATTCCCAAATATGGGGGTTCAAACTGATAATCGTGTTCCGCACAAGCAGTGGGAAATTTACCTGCTTCTTCCAAATTTGAATGCACGCTGTGTTCTAGTAACTGTCAGCAATTGTGCTCCGAACCCTTCTTTCTCCACCGTATTGGAGTCACAGCACACAGTTTTATAGAACGGGAAACTTACGCAACCCACCTTTTTAAAACCCACTCTATTTGCGGGTTCCTGGCACTGTACCCTTCTGCCCGTGTATGGGCCAATGTAACACCAATACCATTGCACCTGCACCCCCGTATTCTGCTTCATTACATGTCCATATTGCATGCCAGCTCATCACCATCTGACTGTGATATTTAGCTGCTGTGTCGCCATGCTGATGTCCCCACCCTAGCGTAAGTCGTCCACTTCCCAACGTCTGCTAATGTGTAATAGGGTATGCAGTTCCTATGTGATCGGCCCAGTACGGTTGCCTAGGGGTGAGTTTCTAGCTATTTTTGAGGGTGTATAATTGTTCTCTAACCTACCTAACGTACTCAACTTTTCTGTTATTTATTTGCGCCATTGTGAGGGTGTATTGTTTGTCTTTTTTAATGATTCAATGTAACACCTTCCTTCCACATATGTGCGCCCGTCCACACTGGTCCTTGCTGCCTTATTGTAGTTCTCCCCAATAACCTTGCTAATTTGTCTGTAGACCTACGTTATACTGATCACTACGAGTTCGCGCACTACACGCCAATGCGACATGTTAAACGGCACCTTACACGGTCACTGCACATGGCCGTAGCTACTTGGTTTCAGTACGGTGTTGAAATTTGACAACCATTAAGCATATCTGTGTCCCACCATATGGCACATTTAACGCTAATGTCCCGCTTCATTCCCCCCGCGGTGATTCACACAACGCTAATGTCCGGCTTCTCTCCCCTCGCGGTGACTCACACCACGCAGCACTCCTTACGTCCTGTCCCTGCTGGGTGTTTTAATTTAGTTGTTTTAAATTACTTGCCTCACGCACTCGTCCGCGTGGCTCATCCCTGCCAACATCACTACCTTGCCTTGGCTACCCTACGATTGGTGTTTAACCGCATGATCATTGCCCCCAATGTGCTATCATTTTTTATGGCACACGCACACCGGTGATGTTTTAGCTATACACTGGTGATTACGCTTCACCACAATTCTAATGCAACGCTGCTATGTGCATTACCACTTCAGTTGCTTGCATGCTACGTGGCATTTAACTAAAGTAGCTAGCATACTCCTCCTCTCTGATTATGGAAAATCCCAGCAACAGTCTGCTTTTTACAAGACCCTTATGCCCATATAACGTATTGTTTTTTTTTTAGTACAATCAGTTCTATACTCTGATGTGTTAACATATATGCAATGCTATTATTGTACACTCACTCACCTTTTTCTTCCCCGTTTTTGTTCCCTCTACACAGGTCTACCTAGCCCCTAGTTAACGTCAACTAGGGTTTCTACCGTCCCTGGTAATTTACATCCACTAATTGAATACCAGGCGGTAGTGCACGCATCTATTTTTAGCACGGTCCTGAAGAAGTGCCAATTGACCCATTAGGGGCAAATAGAGGCACGAAACATGTCGACCTTACACACTTAGATCGCCCCTTAGGAACATCAACATCCTTACAGGGGCTCACTCTTGTTTTTATCTAGGCTAGAGCAACCTTTTTATTAAAAATTTGACTTTAGAGAACTGCTCTACACCTATTTTATTTCATTTCTTATTGTGCACTACCCCGCCCCCACACCCGCATGCACCTAACGGCTTCCTCTTTAAAAGATCCCCGATAAAGAGCCCCGGTTTCGGGAGCCCGTCAGGCATTGCAGCGCCGGCCTGACGAGGGGCAATCGCCCTATGATGAAGCATGACACCTCTCGGGGTGTGTGAGGGCAACACGATGATAGACCTGTCTTTCTCCCTCCACTGCCTTTCCTCCCAACCCCCGCCCTATCACATAGGAACTGCATACCTTCTTTAAATACTAGTCTCTTTTGGGAGCAAGTGTGCAGGACCTCATAACCCAGCTCTCAGTCCCTCTTTTGGATATAATGTGTAATAGGGAGCAGGCAAGTGGGTGGTAACAGGAGGGGAACAATATGTTCAGACACCTGCCCTTTCTTGAATAATGGAAATGACAAATGTTCTTTAATACATTGTAGCCTTTTTATGCTCTAACCCATTGTTTCCCCAACTTTTGGAACCATAGCACACTTGCTAGATGATAAGTTCCACAACCCGCCTAGCTACCATGGCTATAGGGCGGGTAATTTTTAGCTTAACTGAAGCAACCTGTAACATGCACCTTGGTTACAGAATGCACATATTTGCTGAAGTTGACCAGACATTTGCACAGCATTTTTATTGCTAAACCCTGGCAAACCCATTAATGGTTTCAAATCTGGTTTCAGGGAATTTTTGTATTGTGCACACTATTGGAGTCACAGCACACTTTTTGGAGTGACAAACTTACGCAGCCCACCAGGCTTGCTTAACTGCAGGATCCTGTTACCCTGTTACTCTGATGCTTACAGAGTGCACATCTATTATAGACCTGGCCAAAAGGGAAACCTATTGAACCCACTCTATTGATAAGGCTAGCGAGATTTAGCTTAACTGAAGCAACCACTAACACACACTGGTTTACCGAGTGCACCTTTCTGCTGAAATGACCAGACATTTCCACAGACAGCTACTGTGAACGACTTAATAATGTCAAATCTGGTTCCAGTGATTGTTTGTCTATTGTGCATCTGCCAGTATATAAAGCGAGCAGAATTTAGCTAGCTAAAGCGACCTGTAACACGCACTGGTTTACGGAGTGCACATTTTCTGCTGAGTGACCAGATATTTGCACAGTCAGATATATTGATAAACTCTGGCGGACACTTAATAATGTCAAGTCTGGTTCCAGTGAATGTTTGTCTGCTGTGCATCTGCTGGTGAGTACCTTGATATGTTTTGGCTGGGTAAAATTATTGCCTCCGTCCCACTTCAGGATTGTAGCAATGTGCTTGCTCTTTCGCTTTCTTCACTGCTGAGTGTGCCCAGTCAGATCACAGATACACAATACATGCTAACCAGCTGTGACCCTTGTTGCTTAATCCAGCAATAGACCTAGTTTACTTTGTTATCCTCGGAATTGATTGCCCTCCACCAGAATCAGAGCCGTGCTACGGCTTACCTTCTAGTAACTTTGTAATTCATGTTCGCACATTTTACCCAGCGTAGCCAGACAGTCTTGCGTATTATTATTCCAATGACCCTGTTGGGATCTGAGATACCCAGTTTCATCTTTAGACTCAGCCCACCTTTTGTGGGTCCGCTGAAACCCTCCGCCTCACTGCAAGTAACCTTGTTACTTAATACCGCTCCCTTAATGCACTTGCCTGTCACTCAAAGACACCTAGCAACAACATGGTGCACTGCAGCTTGGTGAAGGGGATTTTCGAGGCCAACCGTACCCAAGTCTGTGTATTCAGCATAATGCTTTACAGCGGCTCAGTTCGTCTAAAGTGTGTGTCAATGTCATGACAAGGCAGGCCCAATAGCCTGTTCTACGTTGGTGACCATCCCACTAAGATGTGCGGAGGCTCAACTACCAGATGAGCTTGGACATATGTGACCTTAAGCAAGGGTGTCCTCCTGTACTTGCCCTGTGCCCTTCCTTTCTTACAGGAAGTTTGCATGTTCAGTTTAATCTGTGGTGTTTTGCCCCCATTCATCCAAGGCTGCTTGACTGCTAGCAATGTGAGCAGGTGCTGACCTTAGAGGGGGAATCTGATGATTGCAACTTGAAATTTTTTGCCGCCCACCTAAATGTGCTTCATTGTAAGCAATTAGGGGGCAGATTTACTGAGCTCCCTGCGCCACCAGTACGTCACTTTTCGTGATGTACTGGTGGCGCAGAGGCTGCTCCATATTTACAAGGAGAGGAAAAGCCACCCTGCATGACTTTTCCTCTCCTTGTAATACGGCCCCTTCACACGCAGCACTTTGCGGTGAAGGGGCGTTCCATGGGTGTTGCTGTGGGTGTTCCCACGCAACACTCATGGAACAAGACACATCTCCAGAATTACGAGAAATCGTAACTCTGGAGATGCGTCTGAAAGCTACGCCACCCTAAAGGTGGTGTAGCGAGGCGCACCGAGGAGAAATTTTTTCATTTCTCCTCGTTTTTTCCTCTTTCAATGCGTGCTGCATTCTGCAGCACGCATTGAAAGAGGAAAATGGTTGTAGTGATTGTTTTTGTGCAGGAAGGGGAACCTTCCTGCACAAAAACAATCTCCCCACGACGCAGGCATCCTTGCATTATGGTGCAAGGGTGCCTGCGCATGGCTGCAGTTTGTGCGCCAGCGCAGGGGGAAGCACAAGGATGCGACATAGTCTTGTAAATATGTCGCATCCCTGTGCTTCAAAACTAACGCAGCGCAGCAAAATGACTTGCTGTACCCCGCTGCGTTAGTTCAACGTAAATCTGACCCTATGTACTTAACTTATATCTCTTCCCCCTGCAAAGATACAACCATCCGCTTTGGTCCGGAAAACCTTGATAAGCACAGACTTTACCATAGACATACCTCTAAAAGTCTGGGGTGGTGCAGCTGAAGAACACAAGACACAGGCCGTATGCACAATGAGAAAGACTCTACTCGGCCTTAATGACCAGAGAGCCACATCAAACCTGCAGAAACACCTTAGAGATCTGCTGACCTGCCCCCAAAATATGCCTCCCCCTGCTCCTGAACTGGGAACACTTTGCCTGGGAGTAACAACCCCTCAGCCTCTGAAACGCCATATGAGATCAGATGGCTGAAGATGCGACTAAAATGCATTGCAAATGTTTGCCCAGGCCTGTTGAAAGTACATTTTATACCCTTATTTGGAGCCTGGGTGATTTTGGGGTGGATGAGGGGAATAATACATGCCTTCGAAAACAGACTTGTAGTTTAACCAATTATTTGGGACACAGGCTGCAGATCCACTTTCCCCATCCAACTCTGCAGTCATTTTTTTTTTTTTTACGAGAAAAGGCATTTTTTAACCTGGACCCACCTCTCATAGTCTCTTAACCGGGTCACTTGATCAGCCCCCCACCGGTATTATGCAAAATTAGACTGGCTCTACTCGGCCAGAAGACACATAGACCCGCAGAAACACCTTTGAGATCTGCTGACCTGCCCCAAGCATTTACCAAATTGCCATACAACCAACCATCGCTGAATAAAGTTAACACCTTGAGCGGGACAAATAAAGTGTTTTACCTAGCGCTTCAGACCGTGCTTCGCTATCTCAGGTCTGTGTCTGGCAGGTGCTACCCTCTGTATTTGTTTCCTGTCCTTGCCGCAGAAGGAAGAAAGGTGGCCAAATGTGATTGACATTGACTCTGCCAAACATAACAAGTGTATTTGTGCTCCACTTCGCCCCGGGAGATATCCTGACGCTGATTAACAGGTGTTTATTGATACCCAGCTCAATGGTACTCATTTTATCGGCCTCGGAAGAATGAAAGCTGTGTGGGTCTGCCGGGATATGAACATGGGCCCTGAGATCAAACAAGGACCCCTACAGTGTGTGCCCTAGTCGGCTAGGCACTAGCCCCGAGTCTGCATTCAATACAGGAAACTAATGCTTTTGTATCAGTAAAGCAGGGAATGGCCACGTGTGTAGCGCTCCAACCTACCGAATAAGATTTATCTGCGCTGGTAGGTTGGGGAGGAAGTACCGGTGTGAGACAAGGAGTTATTAAACTAATGGCAATATTGATAGCACTCGACAATGATGTGTAATTAAAATAAAGGTTGAAACCCATCATTACCATGTCGTGACCACATCTCTCAACCCTGAGAGTGAGAAAGATGAATCCATACTGCCGAGCCCAGGCCAGAACAGATGACCATTTTTCCATCTGTCAGCAGTAACAGCATTCTTCCAATAAGATATTGAGAGGGCAGCATGCATAACCCCTGGTGGCACAAGGACCTTTTTGGCCAAGCAGTGAAGTATTCGGTCAATGTACTAAATACAAGCCCTACTCTTCTTGCACTCTTCAGCCAAAGTAGCACAATTGCCACTGAGTGGCCTTAGCACCTTACAGCACCATCGCAGAGAAAACTCTGTTAACGCGACCCCTATTCACCCTAAGTCGAACCAGACTGTTCAGCCCCACCCCAGCCACCGCGTTCTGTACCCATTAATCCGAAATGCAGCCTGGAGCCTCCCATCACACAACAGAATGCTGGGCAATCCTAAATGAATGAGCCCTAGAAGCTAAGCAATAATGTGCCTCTGGGAGAGCTGCGGACTGGTGCTGAGCGTCCATGAAGGCATGAATTACTCTGGCAATCTCTTGTGAAGGACATCTAAATGACTGCACACAACCCTCGTGCCGCCGAATTTGGCAAGAATTCTAAACACATGAAAAGCCTGTCTTGGCCCGGGTTTGTGGGAATAGCTTACACTGCCCTCACGGGTAAGGCCCGCAACTACAGTGGCACGCAGACCCCAATGCATCCGGCCGATCCGCCCAGCCGAGCTCATCTGCATGCCTCAAATGCATTCACAAACATCCCCTCAATGCGGACGGGTGCCTGGATCCTCCTCGGGCATGAAGCCGAAACCTCCCAAGTGATTACCATCGGCCTTGTGACAGGACTTGCGCTCAAGGGCCACAGACCCGCACGTGTGGGAACCACGACCATGGTGGCACCAACAATAGCCCAATGAGGTGGAAACGACCAATGCCAAAGCTCGAATTGAGGCCAAGCAATTTGCCCGGAGTCATGTGTTTTGCCAATGTGCACTCAATTTGTTTCAGAGACCTCTGAGCTGAAAACCCTGCAAGACCCTCCAATGCCACGTCATTTGCCCGGAGTCACCGGATGCTGAAAAGCCGCTGGTGCACGAACTGGACTGGCAAGCTCCCAAGCTCACCGCTCCGACCGCCAATGAAGCCTTTAATACCGCTCAATAGTTACTCCAATTGCACCCTGCGCTGTTCTTCCCCGACGGCCTCAAAATTCTACTTTACAGAGCTGCCCAAAATTTGCAAAGCACATGACCATAGAGCTACCACCCTACTAATATCGTCCCTTTCCTGGAAGTAGGGCATAACGCGCACAGGCCATGCTGACGTGCAGTCACTGGTCGGTTGTATTTGAGCTAGGCTGGCTGAATCGGCCCATAGTAGGAAACGCACTGAATCAGCCCCGTAGTGGAAAACGCACCATGCACAAAGTACGGCCATGACAGCACAAACCATGCCCCTCGAAGGAAACCAACTTCAAATAACAGTAATCTATCAAAAGGAGAGCAATCGTAACATCAACAATTACTGCAGTGGGTTACTTACATTGGATACTCCCCAGAGGTGGAGCTGGCCGGCCTGTGCATGTGAAGATGCATTATTTACTCACATGACCGAACCCGCGACAGACACCCTTCTCGGCTCGGGTGCTTGATTCAATAATTCATGCAAGCCCTGCGGAGCGTGTGTTAGCAGCACCGCCCACATTATCAATTATGGCCAGACCCGGAACGGTGCTGTGATCAACACCCTGCTGCTCAAAATGTTCTCCCCCTCCCAAACTAGGGCGATGGTACTGCAATAGTTGAGCCACGCTCAGCCAGGAAGACTGGTCAAACAGCCGGAAAGGCGCCACCCAGGGGAAAAAAGCCATGGCCCCCCCAGGGACCCTCACTCCGCGCTAACTCCATAACCGACATAACGCAACATGACACAGCTTGCAGCGTGTTCCATGAAGGCAGTAACTCAGTCCCTACATGCAACCCTCTTCACCACATACTACAGCTCCTGAAGGGCCGGTGCACCGCAGGGCCTACAGTGCTCACCTGTTCCCCCGCTGCCAACAACCACTCTATTGTTCTTCGGACAGGAGGCCAGAGCAGCGGCCTGCACCCCCCCACAAGACGAGCCACGGCTAAGAGCTATTGGCCCATGGATACAACAGACGAGTCGGGGGCCATGCACAGCCAGGCTGGGAAGAGAATGCGGGATTGAAACCCTGGGTATGTGGGCATTTAGAGGTGGCTGTTCCACCGAGCTATGCCAGGGTGCAATATGTTGACTTGCCCAAGATCACAGGATGTTGAGCTACACGAAACTTGAACCAGGTTCTCCAGCACCAAAGTCGGCAGCTCCTGGCCCTGATGCCACAATCTCTCTGACCAGACCCTTAATACCTGCTGCAAAACAGCATGACAAACTCCCGCTGGCACTCTGCCGCGCCCTCCCCCCAGCCCCCAAACACAACACATAGCAGGCCTAGGAGCTCGTGGACGTCCCGATCCCAAACTCCCCCTCCCCCGCTACACCCGTTCAACCAGGCTCCAACCAGGCTCCAACCAGGAGGTAGGAGCCACAGACAGATGAGGGAAAGACTAAAACAAAAAGGGGGGGGGGGTCACTGATAATGCCCCCGACTTACTGAAACAAAAACCAACACCCGCATTATCGCCAGACCAAGGGACCGGACAGCGTGTCCAGCGGGGGACAAAGAGGGTGGCCAGTGGGTGGAGCAGGTATAAGTACCTGGCCCCAGTCCACTGCGCACCGGAAATGACGCCACAGAGGCGCCGGACGTAGGCGAAACCCCCTACTCTGGGTCCCGGCAACAGGGTGCGGGGAGGTGCCTAATGCGGCACTAAGGGGGTCGCCCTCTTACAGGACCCACTGCGTGCACCGCGGGCAGCCGCACTAACAGGAGAAATGGGCTGGTGCAAGCTGCCTCCTGACGAGAGCCCCGGCACATATTTGTTTACAAATTAACCACTGGGGAAAGTATACCGTTGCAATGAAGAAACACACAGGGTAGTTGCTGTACATGAGCACTGCTCATGCTCACCCTGCTTTCTGCCCCAACATTTGAGCTATTCTATGCTGCTGGACAGCATGCCCACCAGTCCAGCATCTCAGCTTTGACATACTGCAGCCTCAGAGCCATCAGACTCCTTCGCTCTCGAGCTGTCCCTTGCTTCCCTGCAGCAAACTAAATAACTAGTAAGCCTGACCTCTCTTACCGGCCCACAATACCCCCGCCTCTCGCACCTGCGCCTGATAGCGGGTCGGCCTTTCTTCAGACAGCGCCTCTGGCGAAACTAAATTTTGCACCCCTCCTGATCCTTCTCCCCCACCCTTTCCCCATTACCCCTTCATGGGGTCCTCCTCGTCCTAACCACTGAGTGTATGTACCATCCACGACAGGTGTAGCACATAAGTATTTATTATTATTTTTTTTTTTTCTTCAAATTAACTCCTCCCCCTCGCCTCCTTCTGTTTTTGTTCCTGTCGCGGGCAGGTAAGCACGTACCTAGTACGTTTTAAACATTATTTTAGTTTAACTTGGCATATTATGAAAATGACAGCCAATTCTGTTATGCTGATTTGTTGTACTTACTGCCTGCGCCATGGGCCTTTGTATCGGTGCACTTTTCACCGCGTCGCTGGGCGCGTGGTCACATTGATTGTTGCTGCTATCGGCTGTTCTTCATGTTACTGCATCGCTAGAGCGTGCTGTTCTTTACTGCTGTCATGCTGCCCTTGGAACGCGCTCCCTTCTCATGCGCTGAGCTGGGGCAGGGAGCCTAGGCCACCTTCTGGGTTAGTGCCATTCGGGGGCCGGGCAGTATGGTTTCCCAAGCCCCTGCCTCTGTCTAGTGCAGACATGTTAGCGCAGGATAAGGCTATGAGGTATCAGGTAACCAGATCTCGTGAGGTTAGGGGCCTGATTTAGATTTCGGTGGACGGGTTACTTCATCACAACAGTGAAGGTTATCTTGTCTGCTGAAATATAAATCCCATAATGGGATTTATATTTTGGCAGACTGGGTTCATCACTGTTGTGAGGGAGTAACCTGTCTGCCGAAATCTAAATCAGGCCCTAGATCTGGTTACCTAATAACACTATAAAATAACCCTGGGTGGTGAACTCCGCTCCGTTCGCGGAGTTTGCGGAGTTTTCTGCACTCCGCGGAGCACGCAAAGTTCCCCAAAAAGTTTTTTTTCCTTTCTCGCGTTCGTCAATGCCAAGTTGGCGAGCAAGGAAAATCGACCTCCCGGTGAGATTTTTCGTCGCTCGCCAAGGTCTACTTGGCGAGCGTGAGCGAGGAAAATCAACCTCCTGGCGGGATTTCTCAACGCATGCAGTCAGATTTCTCAATGCGAGTGATCGAGGCAGGTCGCGACCAATCGCGTTGAGAAACCGTTTGTTCGCGTTGAGAAAGCTGCCGCTCAAGTAGAAAATCTACTCGAGCCACAGAAAGGAAGCTGTGCCTCTTGCGCTGCCCATGGTGCCATTCGCGATGTTTTTACAGTGCGGGACAAACATCCGGCACTCAAAATCACTGCGAACGGCATGACCCTACCGCACTCCGCCGCTCACAGAACTCCGTGTAGCGCGGCAGAGTTTTTTGGTCACTCCGCAGAGTTCCGCGTAGCGGATCTCCGCGAACTCCGCCCTGGCCTACTATAAAACAGGAAGAGAAAAGCTGCATTAGCGCGTTGTACTCTTCCAGAGAACAAAATGGCAAAACGTACAGCGAAGCAGAGGAATCTCCAGTCCCCTGATAAGGAGGAGGCTGAGGAAGTTTTGCATATTTCTAGAGGGGATATACAGTCCCTCATCAAGAAGGCAGTAGACGCTGCAATTAAAGAAAAAGAGATTGCAGCTAAGAAATTAAGAATGGAGGATGATTCAGAGAAGCCTGATGACTCTAGGGGCAGATACATTCAATCAGATCAGCTCAAAGAGGTTCTGATGCATATTTGGGACCTACTGGGTTTTGCCTCTCCAATTGTTAATGATGATGATTTTATGGCTCAATATAATTTGGCACACAAGGACATTTTACCCTTTCATGAGGTTATCCAGATGATGTTTTAGAAAGAGTGAAAGGACATTGATAAGGCTCCCATTCCACGTTTCCTTAACAAATGTTATTTTCTGGAGGGTTTTGAGGATCAGTTCCCTTAGACTCTGAAGTTTAATGTGATTTTGTCATCTATCAATGTTGTCTGAATCAATGGATAAAAGGGCTGAGGCTGTATCAAACTAAGGTATTAGAGCAAACACCTCATCCTTGGGGAGAGGATGTGGCCTAACAGCTAGGGCGGTCGATCTCAAATCTGGGGAACTGGGTTCAAGCCTCGACAATGACGCTCAACATCCTGTGATTCTAGGCAAATCACTTCATCTCCCCGTGCCTACCAAAAAAGAATGTGTCCTTGTGTAACGCAACTGGTGCTCATGTAAAGCGCTCTAATACCTGATACGTTCAGGTCAAGTTTGCACTTTATTAAAAAAAAACAAAAAAAACACCGATGCAGCTTATGCTACTCAGACTCTTTTTAAAGATTTTCATGTCTATTTGATTGTCTCCAGGCAAAAGAGGACCCTACGACGCTTCTGGCCGATATGGAAATGATGTCTCAATTGTTGCCCGATGCCATGTTTGACAGTCTTTGGACTTCTACCTCAGCAGCAGGAGCTTCTATGGCAGGACATAGAACCTTGAAGTTGAAATATTGGAGGCTGGAAGAAAGTCAGAGATCTATGATTTATAAACTGCCTTTTTTGGGACCCAAATTATTTGTTCCTGAATTAAAGGCTATGGTGGAGAAAGCAGCAGAGGAGAGGAAAGTTCTGCAACCGTTTAAGCAGGCTCAAGAGAAAAAACAATTTGGGTACCGGAAGGGTGTTTTTCAAACCACTGAACGACGTCCCTTTCGAGGTCAGGCCCGGGGGAGTGGGGTGGGGGGGGGGTCTTTTATAGTAAATCCCGACCATCCTCCTCATGCTCTCATGACACCCAGCAGCAAAAATGACTATATGGCAGTAGCAGCCCAGATTAAGTGGTGTTTCCCACTTTGAAGGAGGGAGGGGACAGACTCATGTGTTCTTTCAATAATGCAACATGGATATAAGATAAATTCAAAGACCAACCTCCCTGTCCACACTTCAAGGTCACACCTTTTCCAGAAGACCTTGTAAAACTTCAGTGCCTGATGTTGGGAATACAAATTCTTTCACAGAAACAAGCCATAGTCCCGGTTTCATTGGATCGGAGGGGTTTGGGTTTCTACTCAGCCCTGTTTTTAGTGCCAAAACCAGACGGGTCCTTTCGCCCAAACCTCAATCTCAAGGACTTGAACTATTTTGTTCGCCTGGAACAATTCAGAATTATATCTCTCCAGACCATAATTCCCTGCTGATGCAAGGGGACTATTTGGTAACGCCCGACCTACAGGATGCCTTCTTTCATGTACCTGTACATATAGAGAGCCAGACCTTTCTGAGATTTGAAGTGGACGTCCACCATTATCAGTTCCAGGTCCTACTATTCAGTCTAGCAACATCTCCCCGAGTCTTCACAAAGGTATTGGCTCCAATTATTGTATTCTTGCATTTGAGGGGTGTTGGTCTGTATCCTTATTTAAATGATTGATTATTGACCAGTGGCGGCTCCTCCGCTAAGGCGGATGAGCGTCGCCCCACTGCTATATGAGCAGTGCAAGAAAGATAAATAAAATGGTAATAACGAGCCGTTATTACCATTTTATTTTTCTGCCAGGGACTGTGCCAGGTCGGGGCTGGGCGGAGCTTGGCAGAGTGAGTAATGTTTTTTGCACTCCTTAAGTGCACATGACGGTTTGGCCGGCCCTCCAGGGCTGGCCAAACCGTCATGTGCACTTGGCATGTTCTCCATTGGGCTGTGTTGCACAGCCCAGTGGAGAACATGTCCAGCCTCCCCAGGCACTGCCTGAGCATCCAAGAGGATGCTCAGACCAATCAGGATGCTGCTCATGCAGCTTCGTGATTGGCTGGGAGAGTCTGCTTCCGGCGGCTGCTTCCAGTGCAGAACGTAGAGGACGGAGGAGAGGCATGCGGCGGCTGCGGTTAAGAGAAGGTAAGTTTGTTTATCCATTCCACCAACCCCCCACACCTCCACCCGGCCCACCACCCCTGTTTGGAGGCACTGTTATTGACTGCTCTTTTTTAAGGTACAAAAGATGCGGATTTGGCCCTTCAATCCCTGGCAGACTTTGGTCTTCTAGTGAACATTCAGAAATCACATCTGACTCTGTCTCGAGGGAAGGCTTTTATCGGAGCTCGATTGAATTCTTGAATAGGAGCAGCTTTTCTTCCTATCAAGAATGCACTCTCTCCAGTCAGGTGTGAGAGACTTGTTGACACGTTCAAAGAGTTCTGCAAGATGCTGGTTAAGATTTCAAGGTCTTTTGGCAGCCACAACGGCTGTAGTTCCATGGGTGAAGTTTCATTTGAAGCCAGTGGTGAGCCACATTCTCAAACACTGGGGTCCCAACTCACAGAACTACGAACTGATGATTCCCCTTACAGATCAGGTTTCTCAGGATATCTCATGGTGGCTGGTCCAAGAGCATTTGTTGAAAGGGGTACTTTTCCGACTGCCGCTTCCTGTATTCTTGACAACAGATGCCAGTATGTGGGGTTGGGGGGCAGTGTTGGGTCAACAAGAAAGGAGAGCTCCCTGATCTCTTTGGGAAAGTCGCAAGTCCTCGAATTGGAGAGAATTAATGGCTATCAGGATTGCCTTGGTTGTCTTTCAGGACACCTTAAATGGAAAAATTTGTTTAGTCTGGACAGACAATCAAGTAGCAAAGGCATACTTGAACAGACGGGGGGGGGGGGTTACAAAGACCAAGATAGTGAATCAGATTGCATCCCTGATTTGTTCCTAGGCAGAAATGTATGTTCTAGATCTGAAGGTGGCATACATTTGGAGAGAAATTAATTTCTGAGCAGACAACCTCAGCAGGAATTTACCATCCTCAGTGACATACCATCTATCCTTTCCCTCTTACAACCTAGTCTGCCGAGTGTTCGGGAGACCTTGGTTGGACCTCTTTGCTTCCCAGGAGAATGCTTAATCTCCTCTTTTTTGCACAGAGATTCCATCTCCTCTGGCATGGGCCACGGATGCCCTAGCAGATCTGTGGCCTCCGGGGTTATTGTATGTTTTTCCTCCAATTCCCTTTTTACCAAAGGTCCTCCAGAAGATCAGGACAGTGGAGGCTCAGGTAATCCTGATTGCGCCTTACTGGCCTGCACGCCAGTGGTTTCCTCTCTTTCAGGCTCTGTCCAGGGGTCGTTTGTTCATCTCCCTCACAACAGTCTCCTCTTCAATATCCACGGCTGTCTCACCTGATGGTGACACAATTATATCTGACGGCTTGGCTATTGAAAAGGTTGGATTAGAGAATCTAGGCTGCTCTTCTCAGGTGGCTATGGAGATTGTCATCACGTAAACAGTCTATCCTGAAATCATATAAAAACACTGGAATTTCTTTTCAAAATGGTGTTTCACTAGATCTGAGGATCCACCTGTTATTGACTCTTTTAAGATTCTTGAATTCTTACGAGATGGGTTTGTGAAGGGGTTGAACCCTAGTACTCTTTCTACTCAATGGGCAGCAATAAAGACCTTTCGTATGTTTTCTGATGATTTCTCTACTCTTTCTCCCCTGGTACTAAGGTTGTTCAAGAGTTTTCAGTTACAGAGACCCTCTATCAGAAAGGTGATGCCTGCTTGGGATCTGTCTGTAGTTCTGCATGGTTTGCAGGGTGTTCCTTTTGAGCCACTGGCGGAAGCAGACTTGGTCTGGTTGTTGGCTAAGGTGGCTTTCTTGGTGGCCCTTACTTAAGCTAGACTTCTGGAGAAATTAGGGGCTCTTATGGCTGTTTTCCCTTTCTGAAGCTCTTCCCTTATCAAGGGGTGCTTAGACTGGATCCTAAGTTTAGGTTGTCTAACTCCTTGTTTATTGCACATGGTTCTGTGACTAAAGGATTTCTACTCAGACCCTGAGCCGGGAACTAAAACTCATGTGACCCCCTTTGCAAAATCAGGTCGTTTTCGGATACATAGGGGGCATCTGTGTTTTTGGTACCGGGGTCGGCAGCCATCTAGGGAAACCTACCAAACCCACACATTTCTGAAAACTAGAGACCCGGGGGAGTCCAGGGAGGTATGGCTTGCGTGGATCCCCCAACGTTTCCCTACCCAGAATCCCCTGCAAACCTCAAATTTTGCTGCAAAAATCTAATTTTTCTCAAATTTCTGTGTGGGAAAGTTCTAGGATCACCGGGCTGACACAAATTTCCTACCACCCAGCGTTTCCCCAGGTCTCCCGATAAAAATGGTACTTCACTCATGTGGGTGGATCAAGTACCCGTGACAGGCAAGGGCGCAAAACGTATTGTGGAGACATCAAAATTACCTATCTTAAACCGATTTGCTTATGCAAGGGGGGTGACATGGGTTTTTGGTCCCAGGCTTGGCGGCCATCTAGGTAAACCTACCAAATCCACACATTTCTGAAAACTAGAGACCCAGGGGAATCCAGGGACGTATGGCTTGCGTGGATCCTCCAACGTTTCCCTACCCAGAATCCCTTGCAGACCTCAAATTTTACAGACAAAAAAGATTTTTCTCACATTTCTGTGTGGGAAAGTTGTAGGATCACCGGACTGAGACAAATTTCCTACCACCTAGCGTTCCCCCAGGTCTCCCAATAAAAATGGTACCTCACTTGTGTGGGTAGACATAGTGGCTGCAACAGGAAATGGCCTAAATCGTACTGTGGAGACTTCAAAATTACCTATCACAAAACTATCTGGTTTTGCAGGGGGGGGGCACCTGGTTTTTTGGCCCCGGGTTCACGGCCATCCAGGGAAGCCTACCAAACCCACACATTTCTGAAAACTAGACACCCTGGGGAGTCCAATGAGGTATGGCTTGCTTGGATCCCCCAACATTTCCCTACCCATAATCCCCTGCAAACCTCAAATTTAGCTGAAGAAATCAATTTTCAACACATTTTTGCGTGGGATCACCGTGCCGGCACAAATGTCCTACCACCCAGCGTTCCCCTTGTTCTCCCGAGTAAAATGATACCTCACTTGTGTGGGTGGGCCAAAGGCCTGTGACTGGGAAGAGCCAAAAACATAGGGATTAAAAGTATAGCCCCGCAAGTTCTAAGCGCTACATGTTTTAAATAAATACGTTTTTAGCCGATTCTGCATTGGACGCCACACAAGTGAGGTATCATTCTACTCGGGAGATCACGGGGAACGCTAGGTTGTAGGTCATTTGTGCCGGGACAGTGATCCCACACACAAATGTGTGAAAAAAGTGTTTTTTTCAGCAACTTTCCCACACAGAAATTTGAGAAAAATTAGATTTTTGCAGCAAAATTTGAGGTTTGCAGGGGATTCTGGGTAGGGAAACGTTGGGGGATCCACGCAAGCCATACCTCACAGGACTCCCCAGGGTGTCTAGTTTTCAGAAATGTGTGGGCTTGGTAGGTTTCCTTTAGATGGCCGCGAGCCCGGGGCCAAAAAACCAGGTCCCCCCCTGCAAAACCAGGTAGTTTGTGATAGCTAATTTTAAAGTCTCCACAGTACGATTTGGGCCATTTTCTGTTGCAGCCACTATGCCTACCCACACAAGTGAGGTACCATTTTTCTCGGAAGACTTTGGGGTATGCAGAGTGGGAGGAATTTTGCGGATCCATGCAGATTCCAGAACTTTCCATCACAGAAATGTGAGGAAAATGTTTTTTTTTTATTTTTACAAAGTTTGAGGTTTGCAAGGGATTCTGAGTAAGAGAACCTGGTGAGATCCACACAAGGCACCCCATTCTGGATTCCCCTGGGTGTCTAGTTTTAAGAAATATAGAGGTTTGCTAGGTTTCCCTAGGTGCTGGCAGAGCTAGGGTTTAAAATCTACATCTAGGCACTTTGCCAAGAAAGGGTCAGTTTTCACGGTAAAAATGTGGTGTGTCCACGTTGCGTTTTGGGCCATTTCCTGTTGCGGGCAGTGGGCCTACCCACACAAGTGAGGTATCATTTTTATCGAAAGACTGGGAAATGCGCTTGACCTACCCACACAAGTGAGGTATCATTTTTATCGAAAGACTTTGGGGAATGTGGCGTCAGTGGAATTTTGTGGATCCACGCAGATGCCAGAACGTTCCATTACAGAACTATGAGGAAAATGTGTTTTTTTTTTTACAAAGTTTGAGGTTTGCAAGGGATTCTGGGTAACAGAACCTGGTGAGTGCCAGGCACTTTGCAAAAAAAGGGTCAGTTATCAATGTAAAAATGTGGTGTGTCCATGTTGCGTTTTGCGCAGTTTCCTGTCGCGGGCACTAGGCTTACCCGCACAAGTGAGGTACCTTTTTTCTCAGAAGACTTTGGGGAATGCGGGGTGGGTGGAAGTTTGTGGATCCATGCAGATTCCAGAACTTTCCATCACAGAAATGTGAGGAAAATGTTTTTTTTACAAAGTTTGAGGTTTGCAAGGGATTCTGAGTAAGAGAAACTGGTGAGAGCCACACAAGGCACCCCATCCTGGATTCCCCTGGGTGTCTAGTTTTAAAAAATGTACAGGTTTGCTAGGTTTCCCTAGGTGCTGGCAGAGCTAGGGTTCAAAATCTACAGCTAGGCACTTTGCCAAGAAAGGATCAGTTTTCACTGTAAAAATGTGGTGTGTCCACGTTGCGTTTTGGGCCGTTTCCTGTCGCGGGCACTAGGCCTACCCACACAAGTGAGGTTTCGTTTTTATTGAAAGACTTTGGGGAATGTGGCGTGGGTGGAATTTTGTGGATCCACGCAGATGCCAGAACGTTCCATCACAGAAATATGAGGAAAATGTGGGGTTTTTGACAAAGTTTGAGGTTTGCAAGGGATTCTGGGTAACTGAACCTGCTGAGAGCCAGACACGTCACCCCATCCTGGATTCCCCTTGGTGTCTACTCCTCAAAAATGTATAGGTTTGCTAGGTTTTCCTAGGTGCTGGCAGAGCTAGGGTTCAAAATCTACAGCTAGGCACTTTGCAAAAAAAGGGACCGTTATCAATGTAAAAATGTGGTGTGTCCATGTCGCGTTTTGCGCTGTTTCCTGTCGCGGGCACTCGGCCTACCCACACAAGTGAGGTACCTTTTTTCTCGGAAGACTTTGGGGAATGCAGGAAGTTTGTGGATCCATGCAGATTCCAGAACTTTTCATCACAGAAATGTGAGGAAAATTTGTTTTTTGGACAAAGTTTGAGGTTTGCAAGGGATTCCGGGTAAGAGAACCTGGTGAGAGCCACACATGGCATGCCATCCTGGATTCCCCTGGGTGTCTAGTTTTCAAAAATGCATAGGTTTGCTAGGTTTCCCTAGATGCCAGCAGAGCTAGGGTTCAAAATCTACAGCTAGGCACTTTGCCAAGAAAGGGTCAGTTTTCACTGTACAAATGTGGTGTGTCCACGTTGCGTTATGGGCCGGTTCCTGTTGCGGGCAGTAAGCCTACCCATACAAGTGAGGTATCATTTTTATCAAAAGACTTTGGGGAATGCGGCGTGGGTGGAATTTTGTGGATCCACGCAGATGCCAGAACTTTCCATCACAGAAATATGAGGAAAATGTTTTTTTGGTTTACAAAGTTTGAGGTTTGCAAGGGATTCTGGGTAACAGAACCTGGTGATAGCCAGACAAGCCACCCCATCCTGGATTCCCCTGGGTGTCTAGTTTTAAAAATTTATAGGTTTGCTAGGTTTCCCTAGGTGCCGGCAGAGCTATGGTTCAAAATCTACAGCTAGGCACTTTGCAAAAAAATGGTCAGTTTTCACTGTAAAAATGTGGTGTGTCCACGTTGCGTTTTGGGATGTTTTCTGTCGCGGGCACTAGGCCTACCCACAGAAGTGAGGTACCATTTTTATCGGAAGACTTTGGAGAATGCGGGGTGGGTGGAATTTTGTGGATCCATGCAGATTCAAGTACTTCCAATCACATAAATGTGAGGAAAATGTGGTTTTTGTTTGCAAAGTTTGAGGTTTGCAAGGGATTCTGGGTAACAGAACCTGGTGAGAGCCAGACAAGTCACCCCATCCTGGATTCCCCTTGGTGTCTACTCTTCAAAAATGTATAGGTTTGCTAGGTTTTCCTAGGTGCTGGCAGAGCTAGGGTTCAAAATCTACAGCTAGGCACTTTGCAAAAAAAGGGTCTGTTTTCACTGTGAAAATGTTGTGTGTCCACGTTGCGTTTTGGGCCGTTTCCTGTCACGGGCACTAGGCCTACCGACACAAGTGAGGTATCATTTTTATCGGAAGACTTTGGGGAAAGCAGGGTGGGTGGAAGTTTGTGGATCTGCGCAGATTCCAGATCTTTCCATCACAGAAATGTGAGGAAAATGTGTTTTATTTTTTACAAAGTTTGAGGTTTGCAAGGGATTCTGGGTAACAGAACCGAGTGAGAGCCACACAAGTCACCACATCCTGGATTCCCCTAGGTGTCTAGTTTTAAAAAATGTATAGGTTTGCAAGGTTTCCTTGGGTGCCAGCTGCGCTAGGACGGCACATTCTGAAAAACATCTGTGCCTAGTGGACTTTCTGCCGCCCTGGGCAGGGGGAAATCGGGGCTATTGCTCCGATATGCCCCCAAGGGGGGCAGAAAGACTGTGGCTATTTTTTGGGGTTGGTGAGGATATTGGGATGCCCATTCTGGGCAGCCCCCACCCCTACGTATAAAAAAGCCAGAAACATTGCTGGCGCCTAGTGGGCTCTCTCCCCCCCAGGGGGAGCAGATCAGGGGCTACTGCCCCCATCTGCCTCCTGGGGGGCAGAAAGACTGGGGCATCTTTTTTAGGGCGTGGGGACATTGGCATACCCATTCTGGGCAGCCCCCACCCCGAAATTTGAGGGAATTAAATCCCTGGTGTCTAGGGGATTTCTTCCCTCCGGGGGCAGATAAGGGGCTATTGCCCCATCTGCCTCCTGGGGGCAGAAAGACTGGGGCATCTTTTTAGGGCGTGGGGGCATTGGCATGCCAATTCTGGGCAGCCCCTCCCTAAGTATATATACAAAAATCCCTAGGGCCTTGTGGGCTTTCTGCCCCCTTGCCCCCTGGGGGCAGATCAGGGGCTACTGCCCCCATCTGCCTCCTGGGGGTGGCAGGAAGACTGTGGCATTTTTGGTGGGGTGGGGTCATTGGCATGCCTATTCTGGGCATCCCCTGCCCCGAACTTTGGGGGAAAAAATCCCTGGTGCCTAGTGGGCTTTCTGCCCCCCGGGGGGGGGCAGATAAGGGGCTATTGCCCCATCTGCCTCCCAGGGGGGGCAGAAAGACTGTAGCATTTTTTTTTGGGTGGGGGCATTGGCATGCCCATTCTGGGCAGCCCCCACCCCTAAGTATATATATAAAGAAAAATACCTGGGGCCTAGTGGGCTTTCTGCCCCCCCCCCCCCGGAGGGGAGATCAGGGGCTATTTCCCCAATTTGCCTCCGGGGGGGGAGGAAGTCTTATGCCTTCTTTGGGGGGGGTAGGGTGGGGGCATTGGCATGCCCATTCTGGGCAGCCCCCACCCTGGCCTATAAAAAAATCCTTGGTGTCTAGGGTGCTTTCTGCCACCCTGGGGGGGGGGGCAGAAAGGCTGTCTGGCAAAATGTTATGGGGGGGAGCAAAGGTCTTGCCCAAGGGGCCGCTCCCCCCTCCCTGGTGGTCCAAGGGTCCAAGGTTGGTCTGTGTAACTGCCAGTTACACCCAGTTATCCAGTCATATGACCCAGGGGAGGCTGAATGCGCAAAATGATTAAGGGCAGGAAAACAACTTTCTAAAAGTGCAATTTTCAAAAATATAATTTAAAATCTGACTTTACCATTAAAGAGAATTTTTCATTACAATTTCATAGATACCAAACATGTAATGCTTATCTGTTCCCAATCACTTGTAGGCACCTGGACACCTAGCTTGCCACTTGCCTGTGGCCTTCAGTTCCTGCTTGTTCCAGACTGATCCAGTGACACAGCATCTGTCTGGGTTTTCCTGCTGGGGTTTTCCCGAATGGGTTTTCCCACTCACCGTTCTTCCTGCCAACAGAAACCCTGTCCACCCCAGGACCTACTTAATGCAGTCAACGGGTGCGCCCCTGGTGCGTGCCAAAGTCACGCAAAAGGAAAGCCGGTCTGCGCCCATCTGTACCTGGGCTGCACCCATCGCTACTACCCCTGGCACTACTGCCCCTCAAAGATACACCATCACCAAATTCTACACCCTTGACCCCGGATGCCACAACAAACACTACCACCACGCTGACCCACGCTCCACGGTAGGGCCTTTCACCTGCACCCACTGCCACTTCACCCGCACCAACCCACCGACCAGTCCCACCCTGAACACACCACAGACACCACCTGAACAAAACAAAAAAAAACTCACATGCGTCCTTCTCAACACATGCTCAATAGGAAAATGTGTTTTATTTTTTACAAAGTTTGAGGTTTGCAAGGGATTCTGGGTAACAGAACCGAGTGAGAGCCACACAAGTCACCACATCCTGGATTCCCCTAGGTGTCTAGTTTTAAAAAATGTATAGGTTTGCAAGGTTTCCTTGGGTGCCAGCTGCGCTAGGACGGCACATTCTGAAAAAACATCTGTGCCTAGTGGACTTTCTGCCGCCCTGGGCAGGGGGGAAATCGGGGGCTATTGCCACCGATATGCCCCCAAGGGGGGCAGAAAGACTGTGGCTATTTTTTGGGGTTGGTGAGGATATTGGGATGCCCATTCTGGGCAGCCCCCACCCCTACGTATAAAAAAGCCAGAAACATTGCTGGCGCCTAGTGGGCTCTCTCCCCCCCAGGGGGGGGCAGATCAGGGGCTACTGCCCCCATCTGCCTCCTGGGGGGGCAGAAAGACTGGGGCATCTTTTTTTAGGGCGTGGGGACATTGGCATACCCATTCTGGGCAGCCCCCACCCCGAAATTTGAGGGAATTAAATCCCTGGTGTCTAGGGGGATTTCTTCCCCCCCGGGGGGGCAGATAAGGGGCTATTGCCCCATCTGCCTCCTGGGGGGGCAGAAAGACTGGGGCATCTTTTTTTAGGGCGTGGGGGCATTGGCATGCCAATTCTGGGCAGCCCCCTCCCCTAAGTATATATACAAAAATCCCTAGGGCCTTGTGGGCTTTCTGCCCCCTTGCCCCCTGGGGGGCAGATCAGGGGCTACTGCCCCCATCTGCCTCCTGGGGGGTGGCAGGAAGACTGTGGCATTTTTGGTGGGGTGGGGTCATTGGCATGCCTATTCTGGGCATCCCCTGCCCCGAACTTTGGGGGGAAAAAATCCCTGGTGCCTAGTGGGCTTTCTGCCCCCCCGGGGGGGGGCAGATAAGGGGCTATTGCCCCATCTGCCTCCCAGGGGGGGCAGAAAGACTGTAGCATTTTTTTTTGGGTGGGGGCATTGGCATGCCCATTCTGGGCAGCCACCACCTCTACGTATATATATAAAGAAAAATACCTGGGGCCTAGTGGGCTTTCTGCCTCCCCCCGGGGAGATCAGGGGCTATTTCCCCAATTTGCCTCCTGGGGGGAGGAAGTCTTATGCCTTCTTTGGGGGGGTAGGGTGGGGGCATTGGCATGCCCATTCTGGGCAGCCCCCACCCTGGCCTATAAAAAAATCCTTGGTGTCTAGGGTGCTTTCTGCCACCCTGGGGGGGGGGGCAGAAAGGCTGTCTGGCAAAATGTTATGGGGGGGAGCAAAGGTCTTGCCCAAGGGGCCGCTCCCCCTCCCTGGTGGTCCAAGGGTCCAAGGTTGGTCTGTGTAACTGCCAGTTACACCCAGTTATCCAGTCATATGACCCAGGGAGGCTGCATGCGCAAAATGATTAAGGGCAGGAAAACAACTTTCTAAAAGTGCAATTTTCAAAAATATAATTTAAAATCTGACTTTACCATTAAAGAGAATTTTTCATTACAATTTCATAGATACCAAACATGTAATGCTTATCTGTTCCCAATCACTTGTAGGCACCTGGACACCTAGCTTGCCACTTGCCTGTGGCCTTCAGTTCCTGCTTGTTCCAGACTGATCCAGTGACACAGCATCTGTCTGGGTTTTCCTGCTGGGGTTTTCCCGAATGGGTTTTCCCACTCACCGTTCTTCCTGCCAACAGAAACCCTGTCCACCCCAGGACCTACTTAATGCAGTCAACGGGTGCGCCTCTGGTGCGTGCCAAAGTCACGCAAAGGAAAGCCGGTCTGCGCCCATCTGTACCTGGGCTGCACCCATCGCTACTACCCCTGGCACTACTGCCCCCCAAAGATACACCATCACCAAATTCTACACCCTTGACCCCGGATGCCACAACAAACACTACCACCACGCTGACCCACGCTCCACGGTAGGGCCTTTCACCTGCACCCACTGCCACTTCACCCGCACCAACCCACCGACCAGTCCCACCCTGAACACACCACAGACACCACCTGAACAAAACAAAAAAACCTCACATGCGTCCTTCTCAACACATGCTCAATATGAAAGCATTCCACTGAATTATGAAACCTCATCGCCACGCCTCGCACCCGATATCGTCTTCCTCATTGAGACCTGGCTCAAACTCACATCCGCCCCAGACATTGCCACAGCGATCCCTGACAGATATATATAATAACTCACCAGGACTGCACCAACAAGCCTGGAGGAGTAACAGCCATCATCCACAAAGAGACCATACAGTGCACCACCCCAGCGACAATACCACCACCCCAATGGAACATCTCAATTTCAAGTTCCGCACAGACTACAAAACAACCGTCTGAGGTACCCTTGCATACTGACCCTCAGGCCCGTGCTCCAGCTTCTGCAACACCATCGCAGACTTCATTGTGCCCCTAGCCTTAGACTCAAAGGACTACATCTCCTCAGCGACCTAAATTTCCACATCAATAACCCCAATGACAAAAACACTGCACACCTCCTTGACAGTATGAGCAGCCTCGGATTGACCCAGATCGTCTACTACCCTACACACACCACAGGACACACTCTGAACCCAATTTTCACCTCGAGCAACCATGTCAAAAACAGCCATGTCACAGAACTCACCTGGACCGATCACTCCAACGTCCACTTCAGCATCTCCAGCCCCCTACCACCACCCTCAAGATGACCAAAGCCCTCCACCGGAGGTAGAACGAAATCTCAGAGACCAGCTGGGCGAACGCCCTCAACACTTCCACAACAAAGAGCAACATCCATAGAAAATCCTGCAAAAAGGCCAGCTGGTACACCCAAGAATTCAGAACAGTGAAAAGAGACAGCAAACAGATAGGAGATGGCGCACCAGCAAGGACACCTCCGACAGGGCAGCCTTCAAGACCTCCCTCAACTTTTACCACCGCCTGGCGAGGGCAACAAAGAAGACAGCCCTTGCTGCACGCATCGAAACCAGCGCTAACAACACCAAGGAACTTTTCAACATCGTTAAGGAATTCTCCAATCCGGCTGCCAGCGAAAACAACATCACAACCTCACAGGAACTGTGCTACAAACTGGCCCACTTTTTCCATGACGAGATCACAACCGTACACAGAAACTTCGAACTCCAACCCACACCTACGGATTTCCTCAACAGATACGCCACCACCGTAACTAACACAAACCACACATTGACCACCTGGAACACCTCTCCACCCAGCACAACACCTCCACCATGAAATCCATTCACTCTGGAGGTTCCACAAACCCATGCCCGCACCACATCTTCAACCTTGGAAACCAAAGGATCGGCCAGGAACTCACCACCCTACTCAACACCTCTGTCACCACTGCAACATTTCCCGATGCCTGAAAATACGCCAAAGTCAGACCACTACTCAAAAAACCCTCCACCGAACCCCAGCGAATTCAAAAACTACTTGCCAATCTCCCTGCTCCCATTCCCAGCAAAGGCACTGGAAAATTCATCAATAAATCAACTCAAGACACACCTGGAGCAGAACCAGCTACTCACCGCCTCCCAATCCAGCTTCCCCAACAATCACAACACTGAAACTGCCCTGATCTCAGCCACGACGACATCCGAACCCCCCTCGACCGAGGAGAAACAGAAGGTTTGATCCTCCTCAACCTCTTGGCAGCCTTCGACACCGTATCCCACCACACACTTATCGAAAGACTCCACCACATCGGCATCCAAGGGCACGCCTCCTTCACCCGGAAGAACCCAGAGGATCCACCTCCCACCTTTAACCTCTGAACCCAAGGAGATCACCTGTGGTGTCCCCCAGGGCTCATCCCTCAGCGACACGCTCTTCAACACATATATGACTCCGCTGGCCAACATTGTCAGATCCCACGGTCTCAGCATAATTTCTTACGCAGACAACACCTGTTGGAAATGGCCCTTTTTGCACGGTTATCCCCAACCTTTTTGCTTCTTTCTCCTATTTTTCCTGACCTTCTTTTGTTGGCTTTAGTACTCTGGGCACTTTACCACTGATAATCAGTGCTAAAGTGCATATCCACGACCGCTTCAACACCCAGACAGCCCCAACTAAGATCGATGCACCAGACTCGCCGCACACCATCGACCACGACCCCCTGCCATCCTGGGCCAGCGTGAACATCGAGGACACCATCAAGACCATGAGCACAATACACTCCGGCTCCCCGTCAGACCCTTTCCCGCACCACATCTTCAACAAAGCCAGCAGCTCCATCGCACCCCACCTGTGCAACGTCATCAATCTCTCCTTCGAGACCGCGACCTTCCCAGAGAGCTGGAAACACGCAGAGATCAACGCCCTACTCAAAAAACCCAAGGCGGACCCGAGAGACCTCAAGAACTTCCGGCCCATCTCCCTGCTTCCGTTCCCAGCCAAGGTAATCGAGAAGATCGTCATCAAACAGCTAACCCGATACCTCGAAGAAAACAGCATCCTGGACCCATCCCAATCGGGGTTCCGCAGCAACCACAGCACTGAGACTGCCCTCATCGCCGCCACCGACGACATCAGGATCCTGCTGGACAATGGTGAGACCGCAGCCCTCATCCTGCTGGACCTCTCCGCCGCCTTCGACACTGTCTGCCACCGCACTCTACGCACACGCCTCCACGACGCAGGGATCCGAGACAAGGCCCTGGAATGGGCCACCTCCTTCCTCGCCGGCAGAACCCAGAGAGTCCGCCTCCCACCATTCCGATCCGAAGCCTCCGAGATCATCTGCGGCGTACCCCAGGGATCGTCCCTCAGCCCAACACTGTTCAACATCTACATGACCCCGCTCGCACGCATCGCCAGACAACACGACCTCAACATAATCTCCTACGCCGACGACACTCAACTGATCCTCTCCCTCACCAAGGACCCCTCGCCGCCAAATCCAACCTCCATGAAGGAATGAAGGCCGTCGCCGATTGGATGAAGATCAGCCGACTAAAACTGAACACGGAGAAGACAGAGGTCCTCATCCTCGGCTCCAACCCCTCAGCCTGGGACGACTCCTGGTGGCCAACGACGCTGGGAGCAGCCCCGACACCCACCGACCACGCACGCAACCTGGGAGTCATCCTCGACTCAACGCTCTCCATGGACAAGCAAGTCAACGCAGTCTCATCCTCCTGCTTCAACACCCTCCGCATGCTTCGCAAGATCTACAGGTGGATCCCGACAGACACAAGAAGAACAGTCACCCAGGCCCTCGTCAGTAGCAGACTTGACTATGGGAACGCCCTCTACGCGGGAGCCCCGGCCAAGCTCATCAAGCGGCTGCAACGCATACAAAACGCCTCCGCACGCCTGATCCTCGATGTACCACGCCACAGCCACATCACCCCCCACCTGAGGAACCTGCACTGGCTCCCCGTCGACAGGAGAATCTCCTTCAAACTCCTCATCCACGCACACAAGGCACTCCACAAGACTGGCCCAGCCTA
This sequence comes from Calotriton arnoldi, assembly GCA_963921515.1. Taxonomy (NCBI): domain Eukaryota; kingdom Metazoa; phylum Chordata; class Amphibia; order Caudata; family Salamandridae; genus Calotriton; species Calotriton arnoldi. The sequence continues at coordinate 100,555 of CAWUFW010014451.1, forward strand.
CCTCAACAGACGACTCCTCTTCTACGTCCCCAACCGCCAACTCCGCTCCGCCGACCTCTCCCTCGCCACCGTCCCTCGCATTCGAAGAACTACCACCGGCGGCAGATCCTTCTCCCACCTCGCCGCCAAGACCTGGAACACCCTTCCACTAAGCCTACGACGGACCCAAGACCTGTTGACCTTCAGGAGGCTACTCAAGACCTCGTTGTTCGACCAGTAGCAGCACCCCCCCCCCTTTTCTTTTTTCCCTAGCGCCTTGTGACCCTCACGGGTAAGTAGTGCGCTTTACAAATTCTGTGATTGATTGATTGATTGTGTAAGTTGCTGTTATGATTGGTTATCCATGATTGGCATATTTGATTTATTGGTAAGTCCCTTGTAAAGTGCCGGGGCCTGTAAATCAAATGCTACTCATGGGCTTGCAGCACTGGTTGTGCCACCCACACAAGTAGCCCTGTAAAAGTGTCTCAGACCTGCCACTGCAGTGTCTGCAAGCACAGTTTTAAACTGCCATGTCGACTTGGTAAGTGCACCCACTTGCCAGGCCCTAACCTTCCCTCTTCTTACTTGTAAGGCAACCCTCAGGTAGGCCCAAGGTAGCCCCATGGGCAGGGTGCAGTGTATGTAAAAGGTAGGACATGTGCTGGTGTGTTTTACATGTCCTGATAGTGAAATACTACCAAATTTGTTTTTCACTACTGAAAGTATAACTTTCCATTGGGACAAGATAGAGAAATAAAGTTTAGGCTCTTTGAACTCGGAATTTAATAACACATCTTTTTAGGAAGATGGTTTTTTAATTGTTTTTGAATTAATTTTTGAAAATGCCACTTTTAGAAAGTAGGCATTTCCTTGTTTTACCATTCTGTGTGCCTCTGCTGTTTTGTGTATTGGCTGTCTGGTTTGGGAGTGCAGAAGCTGGGGATGTGCATTTCCTGTAGTGTTGGATTGCGAAATGTGTCTACCAGACTCCTTCTAGCATTTTGCGAGTTAAGTTAGCATTTGTGGCACCATTTTGTATTCAGCCGCCATTTTGTGTCATGATCGAAATGAAACTTCTGTCTCATACTGTCTGCCTCGGCAGAAATCAGCCTAGTTTGTTTCTCTTTATCATTCAAGGTTGAGTTTCGCTGCACTAATGAATAGCTCGTTCTGTAGCTGCATGTCTTTCCCAGTAGGTAGACCTCCTCCCACTCTCAGAGAGTCGGGCCCGGGCAGAATAACCTTGAAGCTGAGATAGCATGTACCCGGTCCCAGGAGTGTAGCTCATCCTTCTGAGCCTCCTTTGTTAACCTGCTCCAACTGGAAATTTCCAGTCTGGGCGGGTCCTGTTGGGTATTGGAAATGTATAATATCTGATGTTATGTTGGTGAGGGTCAGTCCCTCTGCAGCTATCTAAGGAGGCTGGTCAGACCGGACTCCGCTCGAGCGCATAAATAACTTTGGTTTGTATTCTCTACTGTCTGACCGACTCTTCATTTGTATGGAAGGCTGAGAGGTGGTCGCGAGTGACCCGGGTGACCCTAAGCGGGTCACTTCCTTCAGTAGACAGCCACAAGGGGGGTCGAGGTGTGCCCTGACTTTCCTGGATGACTCATTGCTGAGCTGAATAGACCTTGGCTGCATTTAGAGTGGTGGGAGGAGTTTTTACTGGCACCTGAATAGGCAGTGTCTCCTGTACACAATGCTGTCCCCACCTCCTGTAGTGAAGCTGCACCAGAGAGGACAGAACTGGTTTGGACTGGGCACAGAGACCCTAGCCACAAAAAGAAAAAAGAGAAAATGGGGTATAAGTATTGGACTTTAAACCCCAGAGAATTCGATCACTTCTGGACTCAAGAGGAACCTTTGCCAAGGAGAAGAGCTGGAGAGCTGTAAGAAGGAGTACTGTCCCACTGCCGTGTGCGCTTTGCTGGGTTGGCCTGCAGTTTCTGCTTCTGCCAAGAAGAGGACAAAGACTGGAACTTTGCTGTGAACCTACTTGGTGAAGAATCTCCAAGGGTTTGTGTGTGCTGGCCTCCTGTTCTGAAGTTTCAAGGACACAAAAACTTCACCTGCACCCACTGACCAGCACCTGGACTCCTCTGTGGACTTCTGCGTCCAAAAGGGCGCCAATCCCAGTTCCCCTAGGCCCTGAGAAGTGTGTGGTTGGTGCTGCAAAGCAAGAAAAACAAACTCTGACGCCATCAGTGACGCCGCCAGCGATGCTGCATTCGGCACTGAGGCCAGGGGCACAGCTCGTGAAGTGCACGTCCCACCGCTCCGCCTGCAGCTTTGATGCCCGTCGACGCCTGCCGACACCTGCATTTATTGGCCTTCCAGGCACCAACGCTCGCACCGACGCTGTAACCGCCAGTGCCAGCATCCCGTTATCATGGAGCCGATAACCGACAAGGGTGACTTCATGTACTCTTCGACTTCTCATCGCCCCATCATAATGGAAGCCTCACCGCCGATGCCGCCGACATACCCTGTCCTGAACTCAATGCATTGCCTCCTGACGACATGGTCCCTCGCCTCCCCCATGGCAAATAGGGAACCGGCCTCAACCTCTGCAACGACGCATCGCCTCCACGACGCTGTGCACCGTCCATAGACTTCATTTCCAAGGTACTGTTGTTTGGGGGTCCGTGTGACTCCGTGGCCGACGCCGCGCACCTTGCGGTGGGCGCCGTACTTTGGATTTATGCATGTCACGACGTCGTAATAGCCCCAGGTGGGGCTATTTTGTTTCTACAAGTTCTATTTTTGCAATAACTGTTCTAAAGTGATATTTTGATACATGTATGTTGGATTTTTGTCATTTTTGTCTTGTTTGATTTAGATATTAGATAAAGATACTTTATTCTTCTAAACTAGTGTGGTGTCCATTTGTGGTGTTTTCACTGTGTTACTGTGTGTTTTGAGTACAAATACTTTACACATTGCCTTGGGATAAGCCTGTCTGCTCGTGCCAAGCTACCAAGGAGGTGAGCATGGGTTATCAAAGTGTGTATCTCCTTTACCCTGACTAGAAGCAAGGGTCCCTACTTGGACAAGGGTACATACCTCTGCCAACTAGACACCCCCATTTCTAACAACCCCCAATCCATCCTCTTACTCACAGACGACCGCCAGAACAATCTTCCACAGATGCATGACAAACGTTGCCAACTGGATGAAGAACAACTGCCTGCAGCTGAAGACAGAAATACTGTTCTATGGCAACAGCAGCAACACATGGAATGACTCCTGGTGGCCATCAGACCTAGGACCCACCCTCACTCCTTCCAACCATGCCAGAAACCTCAGAATCATCATTGACAAAAGCTCACCATGAAATCACAGATCAACGTCGTCTCCTCCGCCTGCTTCCTCACTCTGCACATGCTACCTAAGATCTTCAAGTGGCTACCCCTACTCATGAGACGCACCTCGACACAAACATTCATCACCAGCCAACTGGACTAAGGCAATGCCCTCTATGTAGGCATCTCCGCACACCTTCTACAGAGACTTCAGACCATACAGGACACCTCAGACAGACTCATCCTTGGCCTTTCCCGACGAACCCACATCACACCCCACCTTAGGAAACTCCACTGGCTTCGGGTACAGAAGAGATGCCAATTCAAGCTGCTGACCCACGCACACAAGACTCTACACAATCAAGGACCCGCTTACATTAACCACCTCCTAAACTTCAACCAATCATTGAGAAGACTACGCTCCACCTTCCTTTCACTTGCCAATACTCCCCGCATCTACTGAAACAGAAGTGGAGGACGCTCCTTCTCCGACATCGCAACTAAGACCTGGAACAAACTCCCCATGCACCTCCAGACCATCACCACACTTCTGGAATTCCGTATGGCCCTTAAGACATGGCTGTTCGAATAAGCCTCGAGGGCCAGCAAGCGCCTGGATACCCTTTTGGGTGATTAGCCGCACTTTATAAATCCTGATTGATTGATTGACTTATTAAATGGAAAAGGCAAGCCAATGCTCCACTATGGGACAGGTAGGCCTCACAGTATCGAAAAAAGAATGTATGCGTTTTTTACTACCAGGACATGTAAAACTTAAAAGTACATGTCCAATCTTTGAATTACAATACACCTTATCCTATGGGCTAGCAACAGTCTACCTTAGGCGTGACATATGTTTAATAAAAGGGGAGTTTAAGGCTTGTCAAGGGGTTATGCTGCCAAGTCAAATTGGCAGTTTAAAACTGCATTCAGGCTGCAATGGCAGACCTGGGACATATTTTAAGGGGCTACTTTAGTGGGTGACACAGTATGCCCTGCAAGCCCAGTAGTAGCAATTTATTTAAAGGCCCTGACTATATGGTATACCACTCTACAAGGAACTTATTAGTAAATTAAATATGCCAATCAGGTGTAAACCAATGTAACCATGTTTAGGGGATTGAGCACAGGCACTTTAGCACTGGTTAGCAGTAGTAAGGTGCAACTAAAACGAATTTCAGCAAAAAGAGGAGGGAAGTAAGCAAAAGGTTTTTGGGGGGTGACCCTGCAGAGAGCAGCAGGTCCAACAATTGGCAATCGAAAGTAATTTCAGTTTAAATGTTTGTGTTTTTTACTACCAGGAAAGCTAAGCAAATATCCTTGAAAAGTATTTACATAATAATATCCTGCTCACGTGAATAGCTGCTGAGCTGTCAGCTCTCTCAGAAAATTGCTGTAATTCTCCCTGGAGTAATCTCCTTCCTAGTTTATGCAATAGCCTAACCCTTGGACTCTTCCCAGTAGATGCCTAAAGTCTGCCAATCATAACATACATGTTTTTGGCAAGTTGAAATTCAGAGAAAGAAAGTTCCATGTACGAGGCTCATCACTGTGGATCCCTCTACCACGAAAACTAAAATCTCATCTCTTGAAGCAGATATACGGTTAGCCCTCCGTGCACCAGCCTAAATCCTCCTACTTGAACCTTGGGCTTGTAAGAAATTGGGTGATTAGTTGAGAGAGGTGAGAGTCCCACTCAAGTAATAAACACAATCCCTGTCAGGGTGAACAACCACAGTGACTAAATAAACCTGTGCTTAACCCTCTGGCAGCTTGGCACAAAAGCAGTCAGGCTTAACTTAGAGGCAATGTTGAAAGTATTTATGCAGCTCTCAAACAGTCACAAACCACTGTAACAATAAATGCTACAAATTGGTGTAGAGTCCAAAAAAGAACAACACAATAACACTTTGTATATTAAGGAACAATTGCATATATTTCTTGAGCATATCAATACAATATTAATTTCACTATTTCTTCATTTTCATTTTGCAAGTATGTATCTTTACGCACGTAACATTACTTCCAAAATGTAGTGTTGCTTGTTTGATTGTTATTGATGTAGCCCAGTCAAACAATTTCACATTTCAATAGAGTGATGGAATGCAGGTTGGATACAGGAACCAGGTTTGTCATAGTGGAACTTTACCTTCTTATGGTCCAAGTACATGGCAGGAGCCTTAGTAGGATCTTCACGTTGGCAGAGGCCGCTCGGAGTACTTTGACAGCACCAGGAGCAGTCGTCACTGAAGCTTCACATTGGCAGGAGGCGCTGGGACCATTGCTAATGCAAGGTGCCCGCTCGTGGTCGCACGAAGAACCAGAATCCTCTGGATTTTTTACCTGGAGATTGGTTTTGAACAGGAGGAGTACAATCTGATGCCAACCAAAGGTCCAGGACCTGCAGGGCAGCTCTTACGGATCAGGATATACTCCAACAGAGGCCAGCAGCAGGGGTCTGGCATGTCTAACTGGTACTGGTCAGCTGGATAGTAGGGCGGTCTCTGGAAGCTTGTTGTGTCCCTGTAGCTCAAACAGCCAAATGACCCTTGGAGTCACTTCTTTGCATTATGGGTCCAGGGCTAGCAGGTCAGGTCTTACTTCTTCAGACAAGAGTCCTTCTTCTGAATCTTCCACAGGTCCTGGAGCGTTCTGATGAAAGGTTCTGAGGATGCCACTTGTATTCCCAGTGCCAGCCTTTGTGTGAGGGAAATCTCTCACCTACTCCCAGACAAGTTCTGGCCAGCTCTCCCCTCTTCCCTAGGTTTGGCTCCAATTTGGCTAGGGGGGACAAAGGCAAGGTCAGGCCTGGTCTTAGTTTTCTTTGTGTGTCATGTAGGTGGGGCCCTTTGAATTGTAATCAGCGTAGGGCACAGCTCCTCCACAGCCATTCTATCAGGAAGATCCACTCCCTCTACAACAAGCCTCTTTTGTCCCCATGTTTGGAAGGAATACCCAAAACACAACACACCTCAGGAGAGCCGGTCACATTAACCCTGGACTCAGGAAGAAAAGCACATTGGATGTATGCAGAAAAATGCCTACTTTTTAAAGGTAATCTACAGAACAAATATGTTCCTGGAGGAATTATTTATGCTCAACTCAATAATATACTGCTCATTAATATGATCCAACTAAATAACATCAGTAAATCACTAATGTGCTGCACCAACGACGTATTGTTATGAACATGAATGCATTATAGGGAATGCATCATCATAACATCATATCCATTATACATAATTTCCATACAAATATAAATATTATATACAGCAGTACATCAATATAACAACACTGGCTCCACTTTACGATCCCTGTAAGTTAATGACATCCATTCAATCTGGGGATCTAGGGAAGCGCAAAATCCTCTTAACCATACAGGTTTACAAATCCACAGTCCTTGCATTACATTACCCAGTTCCTTGGGGGAATGTTGGGTTTCCCTGTCTTATAAATAGGGCTCCCGGTTTTATGGTATTTTTTTTTTTTGACATTTCAGTCTGTATTTATCCATATTTATTTTTTGTCAACTTTATCTGTATTTATCCATATTTATTATGGGTTTTGTGAAAAAAATAAAGCCAAAACTGGTATATTTCCACATTTATTTAACCAATAAATATGCAGTCATGCTTGAATGCCTGCCAGGTTTCAGTGATATGAACACCCGCAGAAGATAAATCAATGCACTTATACGAAAATATGCACATTTCAGTATCAGCCTTGTGCATATCTACTGCTGTTTAAGCCTCTGTAATAAAAATTCCTTTCTTTTTTAATCCCCTTACCTATAAATCCACACAGTTATTGGCCTGGCAGTCATGGCAAAGTATATTTAGAATCACTCAAAAAGCACTCCAATTTCCGTTTTTATCCACATTTAAAAATAAATACAGACAAGAAAATGAATGGTTTCCTGTCTGTATTTATCTGTAAAAATCAGTAAAAACGGAAAACAGGGAGCCTTACTTATAAAGCATAACTTTTTAAAGGAGGCAATTTCAGAAGAGTAACTCAAAATCTGATTTTACCATAAAATGTTAAATTGCAATTCAAATGAGTGAAAGAAGTATTTCCCTTTCTGTTCCCCAACTCACTTATTAAGTATAAAAAGGTAACCCAGTGTTCGTCTATGGGAGAGATAACCTTACTACAGTGAAAAATGACTTAAGGAGTTTTTCACTGACAGGACATGTAAAACCTAAGCACAAATGTCCTACTTTTTAAATACCCAGCACCCTGCCCTATGAGCCTTTAGGGTCTACCTTAGAAGCAACTTATAGGTATTAAAAAGGAAGGTTTAGGTTGGGCAAAAGGTTTACTTTGCCAGGCCGAAATAGTAGTTTAAATCTCCACTACAGGTTGCAATGGCAGGCCTGAGATATGTTTTACAAGGTTACTTTCCTAAGCGGCAAAAGGAGTGTTTTCGACCACTGGTAGCATTTAATTGACAGGCCCAGGGGACATGTAATACCATTTACTAGAGACTTATAAGAAAATGAAATGTGCCAATTAGGTATAGACCAGTTTAAGTGAGAGGGCACAAGCAATTTACCGCTGGGTAGCAGAGGTAAAGTACACAGAGGACTAAAGCCCAAAAAAAACAAGTTCAGCAAAAATAGGGGAGTGAGGGCAAAAAGTCTGGGAAAATACCACACTAGTGAGGTCAGGTCTAACATGTGCCTCCCCCATCCCATGTGCCTCCCCATACCCAGCAGAAAGCAGGGAGAGCTGTTCACCCTCATGGAAGTCCTCTGGCCCGATTCACAAAAGTAATCTGAGACAAAATCCTAACTTTACGACTTCCGGTATTCACAAAAGGCATTTAGGAGTAGTAAAGTTAGGATTCCTAACTTTACTACTCCTAAACTGAGAAAAATCCTAACTTTACGACTTCCGGTATTCACAAAAGGCATTTAGGAGTAGTAAAGTTAAGATTCCTAACTTTACTACTCCTAAACTGAGAAAAATCCTAACTTTACGACTTTCGGTATTCACAAAAGGTATTTAGGAGTAGTAAAGTTATCTTTACTACTCCTAAATGCCTTTTGTGAATACCGAAAGTCGCAAAGTTAGGATTTTGTCTCAGTTTAGGAGTACTACTCCTAAATGCCTTTTGTGAATACCGAAAGTCGTAAAGTTATGATTTTTCTCATATCCCACCTCAACAGTTTGGGATTCTCCCCCCTCATCTGCATCAGCCTTCTGAGGGGTCTGTGATCTGTCTGAACACAGAAGTGAGTCCCAAACGAGTATGGTCTCAACTTCTTCAGTGCCCAGACCACTGCTAATGCCTACCTTTCTATTGCACTCCACCTCTGTTCCCTGGGAAGTAGCCTCCGGCTGATAAATTCAGATGTGATAGAACAGCCCCAATGCCGTGCTCTGATGCACCCATCTGAACTATTAATTCTTTGGAGAAGTCACATGCCTTGAACACTGCTGCTCCGCACATGGCCTCCTTCAAGGTGTTGAATCCTTTCTGACACACTTCCGTCCAGATCACCTTCTTGAACAGATTTTTAGAGATTAGCTGTGTTAAGGGGGCAACAATAATGCAACATGCCTTTACAAACCTCCTGTAATATCCAGTAAGCCCTAAGAAGGCTTCCACCTCATTCTGGGTCATGGGGGGCTGCCAAGCCAGGATGGTTTGTATTGTGGGCTGGAGGTATTGCACTTTGCCCCACATACTTGGGGGTCCAAGTACACAACCGATCCATGCCTTATTTAGCACTTACTGGCCTCGATAGTCAGGCCTTCACTCTGCAGGGCTTGAAGCACTGCCCGGAGGTGGTGCAGGTGGTGATCCCAGCTAGAAATTGGAACAGCAATGTCATTTAAGTTTAAGTATGTGGTGCTGAAGTCTTCCAACACAGCTAGGACCTGGTTGACCAACCTTTGGAAGGTCGCAGGGGCATTTTGTGATCCAAAGGCCATCATTCTGAATTGAAAGTGGTCCTCTGGGGTGGAGAATGCTGACCTCTTCTTGGCCCCCTCAGGTAAGGCAATGTGTCAGTACCCTGATGCCAAATCAAATGTACTGAGGAACTTGGCAGCTCCCAACTGGTCAATAAGCTCATCAGCTTGGGGATGGAGTGAGCGTCAGTTCTGGGGTGGTGTCCGGTGGGGCAGCTTTTGGTCCCAGAGCCACTGGACTGGACCATTGGCTGTTGGAGTACTCAATCACCCAAAACGCCAGCATCTTGGACACTTCCTTCTTGATGGTGGCTCTCACTTTATCAGATAGCCTGTAGGAGTTATTCTTGACAAGAATGCTGTCCCTTTTGTCGATGTCATGGGTACACCAAGTGGTGAGTCTGGGGGTAAGTAAGAACAAGCAGGAAAACTGTTCCAACAACTTTCTGCATTCTCTCTCCTGTTGTGGAGCCAGAGAGGGAGCGGTACTCACACCCTCTACTGAACCATCTTTCTCTTTAGAGGAAAGGAGATCTTGGAGAGGTTTGCTCTTCTCCTCCTCACCTTCATCTGTCACCAAGAGCATGGTGACTTCGGACCTCTCAAAGTGGGGCTTGAGGCTGTTCACATGTAGGGACCTTAAGGGGTTCCTTTACGTCTTGAGGTCACCAGGTAGGTGACCTCCCTTTTCGGCTTCTTGACCTCATAGAGCCCAGTCTACAGGTCCTTTAATGTCTGGGGCTCTACAGTTCCCATCACCCATACTTTTTAACCAGGCTGATACTCTTCCAGTGTGGCCTTTTACTCGTATCAATGCTTCATCACTTCCTGACTGGCTTCCAGGTTCTCAGTGGCCTCTTTCCAGAAGCACTTCATCTGAGACCAGATGGCCAACATGTAGCTCACTTCATCCTGAGGGGTTTCTTGGGAGCTTGCTCCCACTCCTCCTTGACAAGGTTGAGAGGTCCACACACAGGTTGGCTAAACAGAAGTTTGAAGGGACTAAACCCATCTCTTTACTGAGGTCATTCCATGTAGGCAAAAAAAAAGGCATGTCAACTTATGCCTCATGGGTTCTGGCAGGTGCATAATCAAGCCCTTTAGGGTCTTGTTAATCCTTTCTACAAGCCCATTAGTCTGCGGATGCTATGGAATGGAGAACTTGTATGTTACCCCACACTTCTCCCACATAGACTTCATGTAGGCAGACATGCAGTTGGTGCCCCGGTTGGACACAACCTCCTTGGGAAAAACCATGTGAGTAAATATTCCCATCAGTACCAGTAGGAAGGCCAGGTAGCACTGGGGGACCACCAACACATGGGTTGGTCCAGGCTGAGGAACCTTAGGCTTACTATGCAGAAGACCATTCTACCAATAGATGAGGTGATCACCAGTGGTGTCTCCATGTGCCTGGGCCTCGGCATGTCATCATAAGCCCTCAAGAGTGGGGCATTCTGTTAAAACGAAGAATGATGCGCAGGCAAGTCTTGTAAGAAAGATAGTGGATTTATTCATGAGATTGCTTCTTAGGTCACAGGTTACAGGATGTTGGTAAGATCCATATTATGCCCCACCAGGAGCAGCCTCCTTGCTGCTCAGCCCTTCCACACCAACTGATTCTCCCTTCAACACAAACACACTGAACATTCTATATGACCTCATCATAGGCTGAGCAGCAAGGCAGAGAACCTCTGTAGGGAGAGTGCATAGGGTAATTAGTACATTACAACACATCTCCCCCTTATAATGATCGAAAACAATCAAAATGTATGTAGATGCTAAAACACACGTCAGGAAAGGAGGATGCATTAACAACAAAATAATTATACATCACTCCCCACATATAATGACCATAAACAATCAAATGCATGGAGATTGTAAAACATACAAATGACAGAAAAGGAGGATGCATAAAACAACAAAATCATTATACACATCTCCCCCTTATAATGATCATAAACAACAAAGAATGCAAGGTAAAGAAACACATTCTCAAAACTTAAAAACAGTGGATGCTATCCACCATAACTCACACCACAAACTGCGGGTACAATATCACCACACCACCAGAGTACCCATTGCGCCACAAACTAAGGCACAAGACTGCGGCAGAACAGGGATCTACAACCCTCAACTGCACATACTAATGACAAGACAGGTCTACCTCAAAGAAGAGGAATAAGACTCTACCCATACCCAAACAGGGTAATTATAACTCAAAACACTCTTGAAAGACTCTTGAAACTTAATATGGGTATCTTTAAACCCAACGTGGGTTTAACAGGGTATCACCAAAACCAATAAGTCAGAGAAGCTACACAAGAAGTAGTCTTCTCACGTGCGCACCCACAACGCACAGTCCAAGCACCTCACACGAGGCAACAACCATTCAGAGGGTATCACAAAAACCGAACAGTCAGAGAAGCTTCATAAGAAGGGGTCTTCTCACGTGCACACCCACAACGCACAGTCCAAGCACATACTCAAGAGGCAACAACCTTCAGAGGGTATCACAAAAACCAATAAGTCAGAGAAGCTACACAAGAAGTAGTCTTCTCACGTGCGCACCCACAACGCACAGTCCAAGCACCTCACACGAGGCAACAACCATTCAGAGGGTACCACAAAAACCAATAAGTCAGAGAAGCTTCATAAGAAGGGGTCTTCTCACGTGCGCACCCACAACGCACAGTCCAAGCACATACAAAAGAGGCAACAACCACGCACAGGGTATAATCAAAACCAGTAAGACAAAGAAGCTTCAGAGACACTACAGACTCCCCCTACTGCACACACTTACCCACACACAACAATCAGGGCTACAACTGCATCGCTCATTTAAAAAAAAAAAATGAATGTAAAACTTTTTCTCTGGTGAGTGATATTTCACCAGAACCCAACCGGAAATACAAACCCTGGACTTTACGGAGTGAAATCTTGTCCATAATAACCATGCTCAAAGACCCCTTTTTCACAGTCCAGACGAAAAGGAAATGCTCACGTCAAAGAAAACCACCATTGATAAGCGCAGCTGTTTTTGAACTCGGTCCACAATCTACAGAAAAGTTCATTGCTTGACTTAAATTCTTCCATGAGTGATACATAACCATGACATAATTACTCCGGGGCCCGAGCTTTGCCCCCGATCACTGAATCTGACGGTCCGGTCACCACACACTGGGATAGTTTAACTAAAGACGAACCGTTAACACCGGGGCTCGACATATGCCCCCGAATACTGAATGTCCCCGAGATAAGTCCAGACGCTGTTAAGCAACACTGCAGTCAAGGTTCACAATATTCATGCATGGCCGGGTGCACAACACACGCTGCCGATTCACTGCACATGTAGAGTTCAAACAAAGACTTACAGGGTCTCTTCTTTTGTTTATAACACTCAGAATTATACACCATGCGGTACAATCAGGGCCAATGCAGGGACAACGCAGCAGAAGCTGGTAATCACTCTTCCAAGACAGCAGGCAGGCAAACAGAAACTGGCACACTTGAGTAGTGGGCGACCGATGACAGGGTCACTGGTGGGGCATTAGGGGTGCAGGGGTGCCAGGTTTCTTCAAATCCACGGGTTGTAATTTCACTTACTTGAAGTTCCTTTAGTTTCTTCAGTTTTAAAAGTCCATTTTCCATTGAAGTAGCACGCAGGTTCTTTAAAATCGGCGCCAGTGTTAAAACGAAGAATGATGCGCAGGCAAGTCTTGTAAGAAAGATAGTGGATTTATTCATGAGATTGCTTCTTAGGTCACAGGTTACAGGATGTTGGTAAGATCCATATTATGCCCCACCAGGAGCAGCCTCCTTGCTGCTCAGCCCTTCCACACCAACTGATTCTCCCTTCAACACAAACACACTGAACATTCTATATGACCTCATCATAGGCTGAGCAGCAAGGCAGAGAACCTCTGTAGGGAGAGTGCATAGGGTAATTAGTACATTACAACACACTCCTTCTGCATCTGGCAAAACTCTGCCCAGGAGGGGCCCCCTTCAGCTTGCCTTCCAGCTAGTTCAGGTAGGTTTCCCAGGGCAGCAATGTTCTCCCCTGCAGGTTGTTGGGCATCATACTCAGGATCAGTTTCATCCCACACCGTGGGAATGTCTGGGGTGAGTTTCCCACCATCCCTTCTCCTTCTCTTCCTGGGCCATTGTTCCAGGATCCAGGTGCTTTTTACTCCCCTCTCGGGCTACCACGGACCATGTGGTCAGATACCCACTCAGGCAATACTTACATCTCCCAGTGGGACTGGATCCCTACCTCTTTCTAGATAGTGTGCTGCAGGTAATTTCCTAGCCGAAAGTCCACTGGCATGGCTGGACTCACAGCTAAACCTAAGGAACCTGGGACCCCCAGCACTTTCAAAGGGACCAGACTTTCTTGGTTGTCTGCTGTCACAACCTGGTGGACTACATTAGGGATTAAATGACCTGCTCTGAGGACACCATATGACATATAACAGAAGTGATTATGGCTCCTGTGTCTCTGAGAACCTCCACACACTGTCCATTGATGATGAGCCAGTAACTGTATTTTTAGTATTGCCAGGTATGTGAGCCTTTGGTACCATCTCTCTGTCACCCAGGGACACTAAGGTGACCTCTGCTCTCCCCCAACATTAACTGGGGCAACCTGCACCCCAAGCATTACACTAGCACTCCCAGGCTAGGCCCACCAGTGGGGAAGTGGGGCTGCTTCCTGCACTTGCAGATGGGATCCTCTTTAACCTGTCCAAACTGGTAGCACTCATTGCACTTGGGCTTGAAGTAGCCTGGGGGCTTCTTCCCACAAAACCACCCTTCTATTGCTCAAGATTGGATTGGAAATCCTTCCCCTGGAAACCTTTTTTTGGGGCTTTTTGAGAACTCTTTAGGTTTTTCCTTGTCTCTCCCCTCCTTTTTCTGGTGAGGACCATGTCCACCCTTCAGTGATCTCCCACAGGTACCTTCCCCCCCACCTTATTCTGTGAGCCCTCTGTGTCACCTTGGGCTTCCCCCTCACTCTGCTGGGGGGAGCCTGAAACACCTTTCTTGGGGTCACTCCCAGGTACCTTCTTTCAGAACCTGATGCTGAGCCAGAGGTCTGCTTCCTTGGCAAACTCTCTGGGTAAAGTGGGACGTAAAGTGGGACAGCCCTGGAAAACAACTACTGAGCATGTGCTCTTTTAAAACAAGATTGTATAGCTCATCATAATTACTTACTTTACTGCTCTTCCCCCAACCACCCAGTGCCTTACCAGAGTAATCCATTAAATCACCAAAGACTGGTGAGGCAGGTCTTTGGGAATGTGGACCCTTTTACATCCTCTAGGCACCTCTGTATCACTGCCACCATTTTCATTTGATTCTCTGAGCTTTTAAGCCTCTGCCTTTTCTTTGGCTTGGGCTCTCTCTGCATCTGCCTTTTTTTCTTCTGCAGCCAGTTTCAGCTTGGCCAGCATCAGTTTTAGTTCCCTTTCAGGTCTCCTGTCCTCGAATTTCTCAGGGGACTGGTTGCGGGAGGACACACTGCTTCCTGTCCTGGATCCAGCAAGGGACCTCACTTCGGGCGGTCCTCCTCTCTCCTGTGTGCCCATGGTCAGGTGGTACTCTCTCTCCTCCTCCTCCATTTCATCATTCCTTTCCACGTCATCCTCATGCTCCTGTGCCATGGATTGCAGCTGGCAGGCCTCTTCCCAGGCTCTGAGGGCTATCTGGAGCTCTTTAATTTGGAACCTTTAGTCACTTGCAGCCTCCTACCCTTGCACATATGTTTCAGCTCCACCACAAAACAGCCTTCAATGTTGTCAAGGAATCCTTCCATTTTTGTAAACAAGTATCACAATTGCACAAATATGAGGCAGGAATTGAATTTGGAAAAAGGATAAAATGACCAATCAAGGACAATTTTAAAAAAATCAATTCTGATGTCAGATCATCACAAGGGAATGTTGGTTTTGCACAAATCATTGAGAGGCACTGCCCAAATACAAGTACTGGATCCCACCGCTGCCAACAATGTAAGAAATTGAGCTATTAGTTGAAAGAGGTGAGAGCCCAGACAAGTAATAAGCACAATCCTTGTCAGGTTGAACCACAAAACAAAGTCACTAAATACAGCTATGTTTCACCCTCTGGTAACTTGGCACAAAAGCAGTCAGGCATAACTTAGAGGCAATGTGTAAAGTATTTAAACAGTATTTAAGTAAAAACATAACACAAGGAAAACCCAAAACTAATTTAGCAAGACAGAGCAAATTCTAATAAATAAAGTACCACCCCTAAACGACAAAAATCCAATCAGTAAAATGAGAGCTATGGAATTTGAAAATTTTAGGTGAAAAAGGCGCCATAAAGCACAATGCGCGACTCGCAAGGATCTGGTCATGCTGGACTGGGTCAAATTCTGTTGCTGATGCAAGGAGACCGCTCGCAATCGCGAATAGCTGTACTTCTGGATTTTCACCTGGAGCTTGGTTTTGAAGTAGGAGTAATACACTCTGATGCCAGTCAAGGGTCCAGGATCTGGGGAGCACCTCTTGGGGATCATGACTGACTCCAGCAGAGGTCTGCAACATTAGTTCTATTTAAATAAATAGATAAATTATTTTAATACATGTTTTAGAGGTTTTTATGTGAAAGAAATCTACATGTATAAGTATTGTTTTATTCATATATGTAAACTGATACTATGACTGTATTGTGTATATATACAATGTTTTGAATATTATTTTTTCCCTTTTAATATGTATGAATATGAAATAAACATTTTTGTGTTTGTATTGGAAGATAATTGATCAACATTTTAATGATAATAAACTTTTTAAGAAGTATAAATAGAGGAAACAGATTCTTGATCGTTTTTTAAGACAATATATTTCCTGAGACTTTTCTGGTTCAGTGCACTCTGTTTGATGATAGATTTATGAATTAACACATAGCACAAAAGGGATTCTCAAGTTTTTCAGTTACAAATTCTCCCCAGCCATCCTGTCAGGAAGACCCACGCCCTCTACACCCAGGCCCCTTTTATCCCTATGTCTGCAGGGAATACACAACACACCACAGAAGAGACATTCACAGTGACCCTGGACACTGGCAGAAAGGCACATTGGGTTTATGCAGAAAAATGCCAACTTTTTAAAGGTGCCATTTTTAGAATAGTAACTAAAAATCCAAATCTACCTTTAAAGAGGATGTGAAATTACAATTCAAATGAGTTGGAAGAAGTATTTCCTAATCGGTTCCCCAACTGAAGTTATCACTTATTAAGTGTAATAAGGTAGCCAGTGTTAGCCTTTGAGAGAGATAACCTTGCTACTCACTGTCAGGACATGTAAAACTTAAGCACGCATGTCCTACTTTTTAAACACTATACACTCTGCCTAATGAACCTTTAGGGCCTACCGTTAGGGGTGACTTAGCAATATTGAAAAGGAAGGTTTAGTTCAGTAATAGACTTGTTGAATACACAAACTGTTTGCAAATTTGGTATAGAGTTGGACCAGAAACCACCAGTCTTTGTGCCAGATTTTTCCATCACTCACTATCCAGGGTACCACACCAATGAAGAATAAAAAAGCCATTTGTTCTTTAGGATTGGGTTCACTGACTGTCACCTTCCATTTCCAGGTTCTGGACCAGAAACCTAGAACATCTGCATCCTGCTAGAAAGAACTACCATGCAACCACTGACTGCTGGACAGGAGTGCTGAAGGTATCCCTGCATCAAGGTTAGGCTGCCTAAAAGAAGACGGGTCAAGGAGCTAGGCAGGAGGAGCAGAGCAGGTGTCCACTGTAACCAAATATAAGATCTGCACCGTGGACAACAATGATCTGGCAAAGCCCTTTTGCTTTGATCCTTCTACAGTGAGCCCCAGGAGCAAACGGATTCACCCTGTGAACCTGCGCGGGCTTGGTGCTAATGAAAAAATCACTACTGCATTGGTTGATCAACACAGAAAGAATTGTAGTGAGCCCCTTCAATCCCTGAAACTTTCAGTGTGTGCTCCAGGTTGCCAATAGTAGGACATTGCGCTTGCTCAGCCCTCTTCTCTGGCCTTGGAGTGTTTGGTAGGTGTGCTAGTGAGGTTGTTATCCTGGAAACCCCACAAACTGCATCCACAACCACCCTCAAGTTGCTAAGTTATTTGGATTTAAATCTCTGCTTCTTGTATCATTTGTGTGCTTGCTTGTGAGCAGTGTTTTGGCTAAGAAAACAATAATGGGGCTATTCACAAAGGTAAGTAACACTTGTGAGTAACTTACACATGTAAATATACACTTTTTAGTAACTTTGCTGCTTTTGACTATTCACTTACACATGTAAATTTACACTTTTTAGTAACTTTGCTACTTTCGACTATTCACTGACTTTTGTATATTCCTCTCAGACTAGTCAAGCCGCATTCCTTGCTGTCTAGTGTCAGCAGGAAGGTGGGGTGGGGATGTAAACTCCCTGTCAATTAGAGTGAAAGGCTGCCTCACTTAACTACCTTTCAACCTGATAGCGGTAACTCAATTGATCAGAAGGGGTCATTGAGTGTCTCCAGCCCTGCACACCTTAGAGCCTGGTCCACTACAAAGGACCCAAGGAACGCTTTGGAGAAGCCCTGTATTCACTTGCTATCTGGCAGGCTCTGTCCACCTAATCTACCTTTCATATGTAGAAAATTAAAATAGATCCCTGGGCTGCCACAGCCATGCATAGCACACAGGCTCCAGGCACATCCTACTGCAAATAAAGCCAGTAATCATACATGATCCACCAATGTGAGTTGCAGGGAATTGACAGACTAATTACAAACATGAGAGGCCAGTATGCAACTCTTCCCGGCAGGGGCAGCAGCCGCTCCTTCATAGGAGTGGAGGATCATTGCCCCCCTCATTGCCCCCCTCACTGCAGCAGAAAGAGTGGAAAATAAAATGGCAATAAAAGATTTTATTACCATTTTATTTTTTACTCTCTGCCGAGCGGAGTGTGGGGGCAGGGTCAGTGTGTCATTACTTGCTGATTGGCAGCAATGAGGAGTGACCACTTCAGTTTGACGTGCGCATGTAGGTTTGGCCGTCTGTCTTACTACAGCCAACCTGACATGCGTAATTCAAACCTCTCCAACCCAGCTGTCTTAGACATCTGGGTTGGAGATGAGGCTCAGGCCTCCAGTGCCTTTTGAGCGCTGATGCAGCCTGCTCCAGTCAATCCAGACTCTTCACTCATGCTGCTTGACATTGTTAACAGCATGAGAGCAGCGTCTGGATTGGATAAGGTAGTTGACTGTGTGACGTCACCTTGTGCTCTGAGGAGTCTGGAGCCAGGGACTGGAGAGCATCGAGGACGTGCTGCAGGATAAGGTAAGTAAAACTTGCATTTTTTCTTTCTTGTAATTTTTTATGTAATGTAATTTTATAACATATGTGTGTATGTTTGTTTTAATGTATGTAGCGCCCCACTGTTTTTTTTATGTCCTGAAACCGCCACTAGGCAGGACGTAAAAAGGCTGCTCCTGCCACTATAACCTGTTTCTGCCAGTGCTGCCATCTTCCCACAACCTTGTGACATGATGGCAGTCACACCTTTTGAAGGAGGGGTGCATATGGTGTGCCTTTCTAGACCACAAACCCCAGCTGTGGGTCAAATCCCATGTCACATTCAGTGGCATCCGCCACAATGAAGAGGTGGCGGGGCAGGTGGAAAGGGTGTGGGGGAGCATGGGAGGGGGAGCGCACGTGGGGGGTTAATAAAAAAAAACACTTCGCTGAAGCTGCTGCCAGCCTCCCGTGTCGCGCCCCGCCTTCCTGGTCCCAGCAAGCACTGGGGCAATGTCACGGACTCCCTGTGCAATCCTCATGCTGCTCTCATACGGAGAGCAGCGCGATGATTGGCCTGAGTGGGCTGGGAAGACACTCCGCTCAGACCAGGGAGTCTGTGGGGGTTTCTCCAGCCCGGCTGTTCAATTCAGCCAGGCTGGAGAAACCTAAGTGCGCATGTGTGTTTGGGTCGGCCTGAGATGGCCGGCCAAACACATATGCGCACTTAGGGAGTGCACATAGCACTGCTCCTCCCCATGCCCCGCCCTTCCCTGCACAAGCTGGCTCAGAGCTGGCAAATGAAAAATAAAACGATGCTAGAACATCGTTTTATTTTTTATTTGCTGGCTCCGAGCCCAGCAGTGGGGCGACGCTCCTCCGCCATTGCGGAGGAGCCGCTGCTCACATTGAGCCTTCAGCCACTTGTGTTAGTGTTGTGTGTGCAGATGTCAAAAGAAAATGAAAAACATCAGAAACTTGCTATGGGAAATGGAAGGCAGGGGTACATGCTTTCCAGAGCATACATGGGACTGTTTGCACCCCAAAACAGCCTTTTTCCATTCAGATTCAAGAGCAAGCATAGTTCTGGGAGAATGACGTTGAGGTCTCTACTCTCATCCCAACTTCAGCACGTGACTATAATGTGTGCACCTCTTAAAATTATTGACATCCGAGTTCATCAAGTTCGAGAACGGCAACCAATAAAGAATGCTTATAAATGGATACAATACACGTACTAGACATTTACTAAACGTACTGTATGTTTTCAATGGGATAAATTGTTGGGTTTATTTCCTTTATTTGAAAATGAGGCTACTGGAGAACCAAACAGATCCTGGGATTTCAGAGAAACGTGGCTGCCTGAAATAAAGAAGAGAGAGTTAAAAATCACCCGTGATTCTGTTGGACTGAAAATGCGTCTAGCTGACTCCTTCTAGCATTTTGCGAGTTAAGTTAGCATTTGCGGCACCATTTTGTATTCAGCTGCCATTTTGTGTCATGATCGAAATGAAGCTTCTGTCTCATACTGTCTGCCTCAGCAGAAAGCAACCTCGATTGTTTATCTTTATTATCCAAGGTTGAGCTTCACTGCACTAATGAATAGATCATTCTGTTTTTGCATGCCTTTCCTCGTAGGTAGCCCTGCTCCCACTCTCAGAGAGATGGGCACGGGCTGAGTAACCTTGAAACTAAGATAGTGTGTACCCGATCTCAGGATGGTAGCTCATCCTTCTGTACCTCCTTTGTTCATCAGTGCCCAGGCTGGAAAATTCCAGTCTGGGCGGGTCTTAGGGGTGTTGGAAATGTATATCTGACTTTACTTTGTGGACTCGGGTCAGTCCCACGGCAGCTATCTAAGGAGGCTGGTCACACTGGACTCCGCTCGAGCGCATACTAATAAATAATTTTGGTTTGTATTCTCTACTGTCTGACCGACTCTTCATTTGTATGGAAGGCTGAGAGGTGGTCGCGAGTGACCCGGGTGACCCTAAGCGAGTCACTTCCTTCAGTTGGCGCCCGAACAGGGACCCCATCGGGTGAGTGACCCATCTTTGCCCAGGACGGGTGAGGAGGACGGGGCCACGTTGGGTCGGATGGGCGGACCGGGGATCCCTGCACGAAAGAGTCTGGTACTCGCAGCTGCCCTGTCTGTCTGACCGGGCGGTGCGTCGCCCAGTGGTCATCCCGGCTGGGGTCCTGAAAGGCAAAACCCTTGGATCTCACCGTTTGGTCCGAAGAGTTGGCAGTGGAGAATAACTTTGTTTGACATGTGTGCACCAGGTGAGTTCGCTTTGGTTTTGTTCTGTGGCCGTGGCGCCACTTTGGTTTGTGTTTGGTACGGTCTGAGGATCGTTTTTGGACGAGCGCTTGAATTTGTTTTAGTTCTTTGTGAACATGGTATTGTTTTGATCCGGGTTTGGTGAGGTCTGTGGACCTTATTTGGTAAGATATTTGCAAATGTCTGCTCGGCATAGATAGTGAAAACGTTTTCGTTTCAAGATGCCCTGTTTTAGTAGGCTATGTTGTGTGAGTTGTCATTGTTGTTCTACTGATGCTCGACTGGAGGAAAGGCAGCGTGGACCTCCAGAGGGCACCCCGAACTTAGACATGTATGTCAAACATGGCCTTGGCCCTATTATGTTTAGTACATTGTGGCACAAATATACAAGGGACAATGCCAAGTTGGAGTGGCCGTTAACAGGTACCTTTGATGAACAAAAACTGAATTTCCTGCAGGATAAATTGTTTGCAAAACAAAGTAGGCAGTCGATGTTTGATTATCTCCAGGTATGGCAGAAGGAAGCTAAGCAGAGGCGAATGAAGGCAGAGAAAGAGGCCCGAAAAGGGAGAATGCAGACAGTGACTCAGAAAGCAGTAGCGTATGATAGAGAGAAAGTAGGAAAAGGTATAGAGTGTGCTGATAGAAAGTTTCGATTGCAATGTGACAAATCCTATGTTGCCCGAGAGGAAGGTGATACATTTGTGGAGGAATTGTTAGACACCCGACCTCCGCCTCCATACGCCCCGCAGAGAGTGTACCCTGCTGTGCCACAGCCCCAGTCGTCTGTCTCTTCTGCCCCTGCTGTTTCTTCTGCTATTGACTCAGCTGCTTTAGCCGCTACGCCTCCTGTCAATTCTGTGGCTTCGCCCTCCGCGCCTGCGATAACTGCTGGCCTCCCTGCTATGCCTTTCGTGTCAATGTCTTCTTTTTCTCCAGCCCTTACGCCCACAACACAGCCATTAACGACATTGGTGCCTACTCACTCAGTTACTACCCCTTCCCTCTTCCCTCACTCCCCAGCAGTACTAGGTAGTGGAACGCCTGTACGTGGACTGGGGGACGGGGACTGGGCAACTGCTAGGGAGCGGTTGGGACAAATTTTAATACGATCCGATGTGGAGGAGGAAGAAAAATGGGTGGAATCGAATCAGGCCGCTCAGTGGGCCCCTCATCCCATCTATAGTACTGAAGATGTGTGGAGTGTCTTGAGAGATTATGAGCCGTTTGTGCAGCAGCATGCCCTTAAGCACATGTTGGCTACACTGATTGGATTGTGGGAACAGTGCTTCAATGCTATAGCGCCCCAGATTATTTATGATATCAGAGATAACGTATACGTTGCTGGTATGGCACCTGAGGAGGTTTTCGGAAATGTTGCAACACTGGTAGCTTACCATGGTAGGCTGTTTGAAAAGAGCCCGAAGACAGTATCCCAGTTTCCAATGAGGAAAGTCCACCCCATATATCACCCTGAGTTGCCAGAGCTTCGAGATCAGCATGATGCTGTCATTAGACCAAAGGTAGAGGCTCGCTTCCAAGAACAGTGGGTCTATACCCCATGGAAGAGGAGTGAGGTGTTATCCCTTAAGACTCAGTTACCTGACCCTAGGAAAAATCCTACTGCATATTATAAGGAATTGACAAAAGCAGCTTCATCAACAGTAATGACACTTGCGGATATTGAAATGTTCTTTGGTCTGCTGGTGCCCGTCGACATTTGGAGGCAGGTGCACATGCAGGACCACGCTGTAGAATTGGGTGGTACATGGGACCAGATTAAAGCATGGGATAAGGAAAGGAAGCCTGGAGAGAAGCCAAAGCCCGAGATACTAGCTTTACCCGGCTGAATTATTACCTATATGCACTCCCTTATTCCTCCGAGAAGGGTAGATTGGGACAAGTTAGCGGCATGTCGTCAGAAGAAAGATGAGAGTGTGTCTGATTTTTTCACACGGTTTGAGGGTGTGCTTTTGGATTTTAGTGGACAGGATTTGTCAGTAGAAGGGGGTGTCCGGTTGTTTGTCAATAGATTTGTCACGAATCTGCTCCCAGAGATCGTGACTCAGTTGCAGACTTTGGAGAGCACTTGGACGACATCCTCTCCTTCTGTAATTTTGAGTATGGCACAGTATTATGAGCACAGGAAAAATGAGGAGAAGGAGAAGGTGGAAAAGAAGCATAAGGAGTTGAAGACGAAGGTGTTGTTACAAAAGGCGTCTAGGGGAAATGGAAGGGGACGTGGTGCTGGTCCGGCCCGGCAGCTTCCCTGTACTAGCAGGAATGCTGCGCCTATAGGGCCGAATCAGTGCGCGTACTGCAAAGAGGAGGGGTACTGGCGTAGCGAGTGTCCGGTGTTATTACAGAAAGTGGCGGCCCCTCGAGGACAGGGTTCTCGTGGACGAGGTCATGGAGTAAGTGATCAGGACAAGGCTCGGGAGGATGGGACATCGCAGGGTCGCTCTAATCAGAACTACTTTGATGACCCTCGAGGGAAACAGTATTATCACGATGATTATGATCTGGACGAGGTGACAGGGATGTCTCACAGCTAGGACAGCCAGGGACAGGCTGAGGGACCAGTTCAGATACCTGTAGATCAACGCGGTCCTTATGTCACTGCAGATTTGCAAGGCTCAGTTAAGAAATTCTTAGTGGACACAGGTGCAATGAATAGTTCTGTTTCTCGTTCGCTAGTCCCCGGGGCAGCTCTGTCTGGCCAAAATAATGTTTTGGTCGGATTTTCTGGCGTACCAGTTGTAAGCCCCATTTCCAAACCTCTTGCTTTGACTATCGGTCCTTTTACTGTAGATTCACAGTTCTTATTGACGTCAAGTTGTGGAGAAAATCTAATGGGCTTGGATTTATTAAAGAAGTTGTATGCGACAATTTTTTGTTCTCCGGACAGTGTTTACATGACAATGGGACCAAATGTGATTAGCTCTAAGCAGTGCCTGTCCAAAGATGCGCCCCTTCCTGCTGAGCTTCAAGCTGTGCCGCCCACTTTGTGGGCAACAGGTGACATGGACGTAGGATTACTGCAAATTCCCCCAGTTTACATTAAGGTTAAAGACAATAACATCTTGCCCCGTATTCCTCGGCACAAAATACCACAAGCAGGGGAGCGAGCTTTGTTGCGGATTATACAGGATTTGATTGAGTCAGGAGTTGTTGAGGAGACGACTGCGAACGTGTGTAATAGCCCTACTCTTCCCATTTTGTAATAGCCCTATTCTTCCCATTCTTAAGAGGGCACCTTCAGGCTCCTCTGATGATAACCTAGATGTTTATCGTTTTGTGTTTGATTTTTTTTTACGTATGATTTGCTCCGTATTCGGAGAGATCTGCACCCCTAAATACGTTGTGACCAAGCAGGCCCCAAACACTACCCAGTTGGTATGAAAATTAAGAAGGACCTGCGTCTTATCTATATTTAGCTTATCGCCAGAGAAGGTGCCAAACCTTTTAGCTTCTGCTTGAATTAAGCCTACAGCTTCCGTAGGCTTTGCAGAGAAGACGGCTATGTCGTCTGCATATGCCATTATTTTTAGTTCACCTGATTTTAATTGAACCGGAAGTATAGATGGATTAGCAAGGAGCGACCTTATAAATGGTTCTATGTATAAAGCAAAAAGAAGAGGAGAAAGGGGGCAGCCCTGACGAGTGCCCCTTAATATCAAAAAGGAGGTAGATTATGTTTGTTGATAGACTAATTTGGCTTTCGGCTACTTATATAGAGCCCTGACCCAAGTATGAAATAGACCATGGATATTAAACCCTGCTAAAGTGGCCCAGAGACATTCCCAAGTAACTCGGTTGAATGCTTTCTCCGCATCGAGCATAACCATTCCCATTTCCAACTTTAGCTTTTTTGCGGCATAAAAGGCTATTATAGTAACATTTACATGTGCTGTGGTATCTCTACCCAGTATAAAACCGTGCTGATGTTGTGAAACCAATTGTGACATAAAAGATGCGAGGCGAAATGCCAATACTTTTGCAAATACCTTAGCATCTGCGTTAATAAGTGAGATTGGGTGGTACGACCCGCACTCATCTGATGGTTTATTCTTTTTAAGGAAGAAAACAATATTTGTTGTCTCCCAAGACTTGGGTGTATCCCCATTCTCGCTTATATATTGCATCACTTTGATCATCAAAGGAACCATACAGTCCTTTGTAAAACTCAACAGGTATTGCATCATCCCCAGCAGCTTTGCCCGACGGCAGAGCCATTATTGCATCAAGTATTTCTGCACTAGTTACAGCCATGTTCAAAGACCGTGTCTGTTCTTCCTTGAGCCCAGGTAAATCACACTTTCCAATGTATTCAAGACATTTACTTTCATCAAACAGGCCAGAGCTACCATATAGATTTTTATAGTACCAGGCGAATTCTTCTACTATTAACTGTGGTTGTGTATGGAAAAGGCCACCTTCACCTTTAATAGCTTAAGAGTTGATGAGCTAAAACCTTACCGACTTGTTCCCCATACTCATATTGCATAGCCCGATTTTTATTATATCTAGCCGCTATTTTCTCTTTGAATATCCTCCCCATCGGCGCCCTATTTTCAATCAAAGACAGGTATGTATGCGAATGTAATTGCGTCATCCCTTGAATCCTGGCCTCTGCAGCATGAGCTATTTCTAGCTGCAGGATCGCTTCACTAGCCAACCTAAGAGCAGTGTTTTTACTCTTATTCTGCCGAAAGATATACTGTTGAGTGACCCCTCTTATATGGGCCTTGAGTGTATCCCAGACTACCGAGGGGGAGGCAGTGCCCTCATTGTCAGACAAAAAATCCCTAATACTTTTTTTGACAAGTACAACATAGTCGGTATCGGCCAGCAGATATCGCGGGAAGGAAAACAGATGCGGTTGCCTGCTGGCGAAGCCTATCGAAAATGACAGTAGAATAGGATTATGATCCGATACAATTTTAGGGCATACCTCACACCTGGCCGAGCTCAGAATTCTACTATTAACAAAGGCCATGACGATCCTGGAATAGTGCTTATGTGGTGCACTATAGTAAGTGTAGCCGGGCAGCAAAGGAAATAATGATCACCATAAATCTTTAAGATTAAGTAGGTGCGCCATCTCTAAAATTGCTGCTCTGACTTTCCTCATCCTAGTTGAGGCAAACCGATTAGTAGAATTTATTTTAGGATTAAGGATACAATTGAAATCGCCCATAACAACTAGCTCACCTTGCCAGTCTAACAATTCTAGTGCTAGGGTATCAATCATCTGAGGCTCATCACAATTTGGTCCATAAATTGTACATAATACAAACTTTTGATCTTTAATCAAAACCTGAGTGATTATCCACCTGCCTCTGATATCGTGTGAAGCCTTGAGGAGGGTACAGTCGAATGATTTATCTATCAGAATGGCAACTCCTCTAATAGAGACGGTCTGAGAGGTGCAGTCAAGTATCTTATAGCCTAAAAGCCTCAAAAAATGTCTGTATTTGTAAGCTAGATGAGTCTCCGTAAGGGCAACTATATGAGGCTTATAAATTCTAAGCTCCTCCCGAACCATCTGCCGTTTATTGGCAGAGTTTAAGCCAGCCACATTCCAGCAAAGACACTTAATTACCTCCATGAGACATTAAAAGCAAAAACCCAAGAAAAAATATGCTTAGCTCCCGAACTATCATTAATAACTGAACAAGAAATAATATTAACAAGAGATTTGCACCCAATCGGAGAATCCTGCTCGAAGCCATGTCAGAAATTCCAATAATCAAACGTAAGTCTATTCCCTTCGATCCTTTTTTATTTATAACCCCCTCCTTCCCAACCCT
The DNA here is from genome assembly GCA_963921515.1 of Calotriton arnoldi. NCBI lineage: Eukaryota > Metazoa > Chordata > Amphibia > Caudata > Salamandridae > Calotriton > Calotriton arnoldi. The sequence goes on from CAWUFW010014451.1 coordinate 127,158, forward strand.
GTCCCTAGCTGCAACCCTCCCCACCAACCCCAAAAGAACCACCCCCCCACCCCAGTTTCCTGAAGAAGAAATCACCCCACCCATGCTGTTGATGACTTGACAGCTAAAAGAAAGCAGAGGTACACCCTCGTGCTACCCGTTGTGAAGATTGCCCCCAAGCGTTTTGTGATTGATTTGCGCGCAGTTAATAAAATAGTGGTCCCTCAGTTCCCGGTGGTCCCCGACATTACTGCCCTCCTGACAATGATCCCTTCTTCTGCTAAATTCTTCTCCGTCATTGATTTGAAAAATGCCTTAGTATCCCAATTCATCCTGATAGTCGTTATCTGTTTGGTTTTACCCTGGCTGGGAGGAGCTTTAGATTCTGTCGCGCTCCTCAGGGCTACACTGAAAGTCCTAGTATATATAGCCAGGCTCTGAAGGCTCAATTGAATTCCCTCACGCTTTCCCCATGTAATGTATTGCTTCAGTATGTGGACGACATACTGATAGCCTCTGATACTGAACAGGGATGCAAAGACAGTACAGTTAAGTTGTTGCTACATTTGGCTCACCACAGACATAAAGTGTAATACTTTCTAAATTTCAGTATTGTCGACAGGAGGTCACCTATTTAGGTCACCTACTGTCAAAGGAGGGTAGGAGATTGACACCTGAGCGCATTAGCGCCATTGTTAAAATGCCCATCTCTAAAACTCAGAGGGATGTAGGCGCCTTCATTGGGATCACTTCCTACTGTCGACATTGGATCCCTAATTACTCATTACTAATAAAGTGTCTGCTAGCGCTAACCACTAAAGATGTGCATGAGCCCCAGCCTTGGACGCATGAATGTCAGCAGTCTTTTGAGCAATTAAAAGTTGCGCTTTGCTCTGCTCCTGTGCTTGGCACACCTGACTATGCGATGCCGTTCGTGTTGTGCGTACACGAGACGGCTGGTTGTGCGCTTTCTGTTTTAACACAGGCCTTTGGAGGTAAGCAACGGCTGTGTGCTTATTTTTCTGCTTTGCTCGACCCAGTCGCCAGAGCCCTCCCGAGCTGTCTAAGAGCAGTCGCGGCTGTGGCCATCTCTATAAGGCAATCGGCTGGGCTCGTACTTGATACTGACCTCACAGTCATGGTACCGTATGCTGTGGACACTCTCTTGAACAAGACCAAGACGCAGCACCTTACTAGTGCACGTCTGACCGGTTATAAGTTAACTCTTTTTGCCCCGCATATTATGATAAAAAGATGTGCAACTCTGAACCCTGCCACGTTACTACCCCTCCCTTCTGAGAGTGAAGAAATAGACATACATGATTGTCTTTTTCGGACAGACGAAGGGACAGGTAGACCTGACTGATGTTCCCTTATCTGACCCCCAAAGGGAACTATATGTCGATGGCTCTTGTTTCAAATTACCAGATGGCACTACCACTGCAGCATATGCACTCACCACACTGCATACGGTAGTTGAGACATCACAAGTTCCCTATCAGTCAGCTCAGGCAGCGGAGTTAGTCGCCCTTATTAGAGCCTGTGAATTGAGCGAGGGACAGGCTGTTAATATTTATACTGACAGCCAGTATGCCTTCGGGGTCTCCCATAACTTTGGGCGTCTCTGGGCATAGAGAGGGTTTCTCACACCCCATGGGACACGCATACAGAATGGCCCACTTATACATAGGCTGCTGTCCGCCCTGACACTTCCTAGGAATGTGGCTGTTGTAAAGTGCAGCGCCCACAAGGCAATTACTGATGATGTGGGGAGGGGAAATGCATTTGCAGACCAGACAGCTAAGGAGACAAATCGAACGAAAATGAAAAAGATGTTTGTAGCGGGTCCTGCCAGGTGGGTGCCCGAGGTCACCATGTTTGAGGATACTCTAGACAATGTGAAAGAAATCCAGAGCGAGGCAACGGTTAAGGAGTTAGCAGTATGGCAGGAAAGCACAGCACGCTTAGATGAAGATGGATGTTGGACGGATAAGTCCAGAAAACAAAGATGGATGTTGCCAGATGCATATCTTCTCCCTGTGGTCACTATGGCGCACGGGCCAGCCCACATTAACATGAAGGGCATCTGTAAATTGTTAGATCTGGTATGGCAGAATGACAACATTCCCAAAGTTGCTGCTCACTTAGTAAAGTACTGCATGGTATGCATGATGTATAATCCTGGAAAAGGCACCCCTACACCTCCTGGTAATTTTGCACCGCCTTCCTTCCCTTTCGAGGTTCTCCAGATGGATTTCATCGAAATGGAACAAGTCAACAATCTGAAATATGTGTTGGTAGTTGTTTGTGCATTCAGTAAATGGATTGAGGCTTACCCCACTAAAGAGAACACAGCCATGGCGACGGCGAAGGCACTCCTGAAGGAGTTCTTCCAGCGTTTTGGTTTGCCCCGTTTGATTTGGAGTGGCAATGGAAGTCATTTAAATTCCAAGGTTATTCAGCTGGTGTGCGACGGTCTGCACATTAAGCAGAGATTTCATGCTGAAACCACCCCCAGTCAGCAGGTTTGGTTGAGAAGTACAATGGTACTCTCAAACTGAAACTGGCAAAGATCAAAGAGAGCACAGGATTGCAGTGGCCAAATGCTTTACCATTAGCTCTTTTGTCTACAAAAGCTACGGCTCATTCTAGGACAGGATTGTCGCCGTATGAGGTCGTGTTTGGACGTCCGGCGAATGTCTGGGGCGTCCCGCGACCTCGTCGGTTTTCGGAAATTGAATACCCTTTACTTGAGGATTATTTATGTGAGTTGACTAAAAATTTGCGCTCTATTCACCAACAGATCCATGAGGCCCTGCCACCAGCTTCGGAGGGGCCAGGTCACGATATCCAGCCCGGTGACTATGTCCTGGATAGGAACTTTCAGAGGAAAGGCAGTTTGGAGCCGCGCTGGAAGGGGCCTGTCCAGGTCCTCCTCGCCACTCGCACGGCAATGAAGGTGGCGGCCGGAAGAATTGGATTCATTCTAACCACTGCCGGAGAGTGCCCCTTCCGTTGCCATATGACCATTGGGTACTTGATGGGATCGGCGACTCTGAAACAGAGCAAGTACCTCGTTTCGTTCCCTTCTCAGATGCACGAATGACGTGGGCACCCACCGAGGAGGAGAGCAACGCAGTGTTAAACGAGGCAGTGCCACCTGAGATTAAGGCCATCCAGGAGCCCCAGCCTGCTGGCCCATCTGTGCTTGACCCCCAGTCCATTGGTCCCTCTGAGTCTGAGCCTCTGTTTGCAGACCCCTCTGTCCCTGGAGTAGCTAGGTACAATTTGCGTCCCCGGCGGAAGAACAGTGCACCAAAGGAGAAGTCAGACTAGTAGGGATGGACTGCGAGAAAAAAGAATAGGGTGTACCTTGCTTGTGGTACCAACTGTAGTTTAGGGAAAGGGAGATTGGTGCATTGTTCAGACATTGGACAGGGTGAATTCGACGTGCTTCCCTGGAAAAGGGGGGGTACACTTCCCTGAACGACGTGGGATTTCTTCAGAAAGGGCTGCGATTGAGCAGCTCCACCGAAAGTGCTCAACAGCACCACCGTAGATGAACAATAGGAGTCTTCCAGTGAGACTCTGACGGACGCTGGGAACTTTGCCTCTTTCTTGTTTTCTCATTGTTGGCTCCATTGCATGTCCTTTCCTCTGATTTAAAAATGTATCCGTTTGGTCGCCCTATTGTGGAGGAAGAACAGCCCTTTGCGGCCCCACGTTTTGAGCAGGGTGGTTCTGGTTGGTCTAGTTGGTCTATTAAGAGTAAAATAGTCTTTGTAGTAATTGTCCTGTTCTTTCTGATAACAGTACTTGGAATAGTCAATCAATCAATCAATCACGGCATTTATAGAGCGCGCTACTCACCCGGGAGGGTCTCAAGGCGCTGGGGGAGGGGGTAAGTTACTGCTCGAACAGCCAGGTCTTGAGCTGCTTCCTGAAGGAGAGATGGTCCTGGGTTCGCCGAAGATGAGTGGGGAGGGAGTTCCAGGTCTTGTCTGCCAGGTAGGAGAAGGATCTTCCTCCGGCGGTGGTTCTGCGGATGCGTGGTACGGTGGCGAGGGCGTGGCTGGTTGATCGTAGCTGGCGGGTGGGCGTGTAGAAGGTCATGCGGTCGTTGAGGTACTTTGGGCCCAGGTCGTGGAGGGCCTTGTGTGCGTGGATGAGGAGTCTGAACGTGATTCTCTTGCTGACGGGGAGCCAGTGCAGGTCTTTCAGGTGTCCGGTGATGTGGCTGTGTCGGGGGATGTCCAGGATGAGTCGTGCGGAGGCGTTCTGGATGCGCTGGAGTCTTTTTGAAGTTTGGCTGTGGTTCCGGCGTAGAGGGTGTTCCCATAGTCCAGTCGGCTGGTGACGAGTGCCTGGGTGACGGTCTTCCTGGTTTCAGTGGGGATCCATCTGAAGATCTTGCGGAGCATGCGCAGGGTGTTGAAGCACGAAGATGAGACGGCGTTGACTTGTCTGGTCATCGACAGGGAGGAGTCCAGGATGAAGCCCAGGTTTCGTGCGTGGTCCGTTGGCTTGGGCGCGGTGCCCAGGGCCGGGGGCCACCAGGAGTCGTCCCAGGCGGAGGGTGATGAGCCCAGGATGAGGACTTCCGTCTTGTCTGAGTTCAGTTTAAGGCGGCTGATCCTCATCCAGTCGGCGACGTCTTTCATCCCGTCGTGTAGGTTGGCTCTGGCGGTGGTGGGGTCGTTGGTGAGGGAGAGGATCAGCTGGGTGTCGTCGGCGTAGGAGATGATGTTGAGGTTGTGTTGGCGTGCGATGGCTGCGAGGGGGCTCATGTAGACGTTGAAGAGGGTTGGACTGAGTGAAGATCCTTGTGGAACGCCGCAGATGACTTCGGTGGCCTCGGATCTGAACGGGGGAGGCGGACTCTCTGGGTTCTTCCGGCGAGGAACGAGATGATCCATTCCAGTGCTTTCTCTCGGATTCCGATGTTGCTGAGGCGCTTCACTAGGGTGCGGTGGCAGACGGTGTCGAACGCCGCGGAGAGGTCCAAGAGGATGAGGGCTGCTGTTTCCCCGTTGTCGTTTAGGGTTCTGATGTCGTCGGTGGCTGCGATGAGGGCGGTCTCGGTGCTGTGGTTGGCCCGAAACCCGGACTGCGAGGGGTCGAGGGATCCATTCGTCTCGAGGAAGGCGGCAAGCTGTCTGTTGACGGTCTTCTCGATGACTTTGGCCGGAAACGGAAGGAGCGAGATGGGACGGTAGTTCTTGAGGTCGGTGGGGTCCGCCGTTGGTTTCTTCAGGAGGGCGGTAAGCTCGGCGTGCTTCCAGCTCTCCGGGAAGGTGGCGGTGTGGAAGGAGGAGTTGATGATGTCCCGGAGATGGGGTGCGATGGTGGCGTCGGCTTTGTTGAAGACGTGGTGTGGGCAGGGGTCGGTTGGTGATCCGGAGTGGATGGAGTTCATCGTGCGGGTGGTGTCTTCGGTGCTGATTGGGGTCCAGTTGCAGAGGGTGGTGGTGGCGGGCGTTGGTTCGGCGGTAGGGTGCGTGGTTTGTGCGTCGAAGCTGTTATGTATGTCGGTGATCTTGCGGTGGAAGAACGCGGCGAATGAGTTGCAGAGGTCTTGCGAGGGGGTGATGTCGTTGTTTCCGGCGCTGGGGTTGGAGAACTCTTTGACGATGCTGAAAAGTTCCTTGCTGTCGTGGGCGTTGTTGTCCAGTCGTTCTTTGAGTGCCGACTTCTTGGTGGCACGGATCAGCTGGTGGTGTTTGCAGGTGGCGTGCTTGAGGGCGGTCCTGTTGTCTGTGGTCTGGTCGAGTCGCCAGGTTTTCTCGAGAGTGCGGCAGTTCTTCTTGGATTCCTTGAGTTCGTTGGTGAACCAAGGGGTTTTCTTGCTTCCGGGTCTGCTGGGAGGGTTTTTAGTGGTGCGAGGTCGTCGGCGCAGGCGGTCAGCCACTTGGCGAGGTTGCTGGCTGCTTCGTTTGGGTCCGTTGTGTTGGTGGGTGTGTTCTGGCTGAGGAGGCGGTGAGCTGCTCGGCGGTGATCTTGCTCCAGCTCCGGCGGGGAGCCTGTTGCGGGTGGTGGTGGGTCGCAGTCTTTCTGAAGCTGAAGTGGACGCAGCTGTGGTCGGTCCAGTGGAGTCCGGTGGCGTGGCTGAAGGAGATGTGCTTGCTGGAAGAGAAGACGGGGTCAAGCGTGTGGCCGGCGTAGTGGGTGGGCGTGTTCACCAGTTGCTTGAGTCCGAGGTTGGCGAGGTTGTCCAGCAGGGCGGTGGTGTTTCTGTCGTTGTTGTTCTCTAGGTGGAAGTTGAGGTCCCCTAGGAGGATGTAGTCGGCGGAGGGCATGGCGTGCGGGCTGATGAAGTCTGCGATGTCTTCGCTGAATAGTGTGCGTGGTCCCGGGGGTCTGTAGATGAGGGTGCCTCGGAGGGTGGTCTTGGGGTCAGTGTGTATCTGGAAGTGTAGGTGTTCGGCGGCGGTGAAGGTCTCGTCGGAGTTAGTCGAGATGCGGATGGTGTTCTTGTGTACGATGGCGATGCCTCCTCCCGTCTGGTTGACGCGATCCCTCCGGGTGATCTTGTATCCGTCCGGGATGGCTATGGCGATGTCGGGCGCTGAGGAGGCGTTCATCCAGGTTTCGGTGAGGAAGGCGACGTCCGGTGCTGTTGCGTCGAGCAGGTCCCAGAGTTCCACGGCGTGCCTGTGGACGGAGCGGGTGTTCAACAGGATGCATTTCAGGTGGTTGCTGCTGGTGCACGTCTTGGCGGGGGTGGTGCACGTCCGGGGGCAGGTGAATCGGCAGGCTTGGCAGGTGAAGGGTCCGTGGGTGCGTCTCGGTGAGGCTCGGTAGCAGGCAGGGTTCCGGCCGGCATTGAGTGCGGTGAGGGTGGCGGCGTCGTAGGTCCGTCGAGTAGTGTTGCATCGGTGGGATCCAGGGGTTCTGGCGCTGGGCGCGGTCCAGTCGCGGACGGGCGCAGACGGGCTTGCCTTAGGCGCGCCTTGGCGCGGTAGGCGGCGCGGCCGCGCAGCGGTCGCCATTTATGGGGAGGTGGGAGGGAGGAGCAGCTGGGAGGCGGGAGGCAGGGGCAGCGCATGGGCAGTCAGGGGGCGGGGCTGCAGGGGACGCAGCGGCGGGAATGGCGAGAGGCAGCGGGGGCACAAAGTACAAGGGAGAGAAAACAGACAAATTACAGTACAACGCTAATGGGGCAGCGAGGGGCACAGAAAGGAAAAAGGGGGAGAAAACAGACAAATTACGAGTACAACGCTAATGGGGCAGCGAGGGGCACAGAAAGGAAAAAAGGGGGAGAAAACAGACAAATTACGAGTACAACGCTAATGGGGCAGCGAGGGGCACAGAAAGGAAAAAAGGGGGGAGAAAACAGACAAATTACGAGTACAACGCTAATGGGGCAGCGAGGGGCACAGAAAGGAAAAAAAGGGGGAGAAAACAGACAAATTACGAGTACAACGCTAATGGGGGCAGCGAGGGGCACAGAAAGGAAAAAAAGGGGGGAGAAAACAGACAAATTACGAGTACAACGCTAATGGGGGCAGCGAGGGGCACAGAAAGGAAAAAGGGGAGAAAACAGACAAATTACGAGTACAACGCTAATGGGGCAGCGAGGGGCACAGAAAGGAAAAAAGGGGGAGAAAACAGACAAATTACGAGTACAACGCTAATGGGGCAGCGAGGGGCACAGAAAGGAAAAAAGGGGGAGAAAACAGACAAATTACGAGTACAACGCTAATGGGGCAGCGAGGGGCACAGAAAGGAAAAAAAAGGGGGAGAAAACAGACAAATTACGAGTACAACGCTAATGGGGCAGCGAGGGGCACAGAAAGGAAAAAAAGGGGGAGAAAACAGACAAATTACGAGTACAACGCTAATGGGGGCAGCGAGGGGCACAGAAAGGAAAAAAGGGGGAGAAAACAGACAAATTACGAGTACAACGCTAATGGGGGCAGCGAGGGTCACAGAAAGGAAAAAGGGGGAGAAAACAGACAAATTACGAGTACAACGCTAATGGGGCAGCGAGGGGCACAGAAAGGAAAAAGGGGGAGAAAACAGACAAATTACGAGTACAACGCTAATGGGGCAGCGAGGGGCACAGAAAGGAAAAAGGGGGAGAAAACAGACAAATTACGAGTACAACGCTAATGGGGCAGCGAGGGGCACAGAAAGGAAAAAGGGGGAGAAAACAGACAAATTACGAGTACAACGCTAATGGGGCAGCGAGGGCACAGAAAGGAAAAAAGGGGGGAGAAAACAGACAAATTACGAGTACAACGCTAATGGGGCAGCGAGGGGCACAGAAAGGAAAAAAAGGGGGGAGAAAACAGACAAATTACGAGTACAACGCTAATGGGGCAGCGAGGGGCACAGAAAGGAAAAAAGGGGGGAGAAAACAGACAAATTACGAGTACAACGCTAATGGGGGCAGCGAGGGGCACAGAAAGGAAAAAAAAGGGGGGAGAAAACAGACAAATTACGAGTACAACGCTAATGGGGGCAGCGAGGGGCACAGAAAGGAAAAAGGGGGAGAAAACAGACAAATTACGAGTACAACGCTAATGGGGCAGCGAGGGGCACAGAAAGGAAAAAGGGGGAGAAAACAGACAAATTACGAGTACAACGCTAATGGGGCAGCGAGGGGCACAGAAAGGAAAAAGGGGGGAGAAAACAGACAAATTACGAGTACAACGCTAATGGGGCAGCGAGGGGCACAGAAAGGAAAAAAAGGGGGAGAAAACAGACAAATTACGAGTACAACGCTAATGGGGGCAGCGAGGGGCACAGAAAGGAAAAAAAGGGGGAGAAAACAGACAAATTACGAGTACAACGCTAATGGGGGCAGCGAGGGGCACAGAAAGGAAAAAGGGGGAGAAAACAGACAAATTACGAGTACAACGCTAATGGGGGCAGCGAGGGGCACAGAAAGGAAAAAAGGGGGGAGAAAACAGACAAATTACGAGTACAACGCTAATGGGGGCAGCGAGGGGCACAGAAAGGAAAAAAAGGGGGAGAAAACAGACAAATTACGAGTACAACGCTAATGGGGGCAGCGAGGGGCACAGAAAGGAAAAAGGGGGAGAAAACAGACAAATTACGAGTACAACGCTAATGGGGCAGCGAGGGGCACAGAAAGGAAAAAGGGGGAGAAAACAGACAAATTACGAGTACAACGCTAATGGGGCAGCGAGGGGCACAGAAAGGAAAAAGGGGGAGAAAACAGACAAATTACAGCACAACGCAAATGGGGCAGCGAGGGGCACAGAAGGAAAATGGGGAGACGGGCAAGAAATACGGGCACCGGGGCCACAAGCGGAGGGCGATCTTACCTGCAGAAGCAGCGGGCAGACAACACAGGCGGAGCTGTGTGGTGGGGGAGCGAGAAATATCCTGTGCACTCCTTGATTGGTACAACGCCCGTTCCCCCTGAGCACATGTTTGTTACTTTGGCCCCTCATAAGGGTGAGCACAGAAAAACATATGTAGATAATGTCTTCCTGCAGATGCTCCACCAGGCACACCATACATCAAATGTTACTAATTGTTGGATTTGCGGCCTGCTCCCTTCTGTGACACATAAAAATGATATACTACTGTCCATGCCGTTTTCCTATCTCGGGAGCTGCGAGGCCTGGTTTCAACTGTTTACCATGGTGTATACTCATTTCCATGCTGATGCCATGAATATGACGTATGCTGATTATGATACTGTGTTAGAATACATACGAGTTCACCAAGGGTTTACTCCAGGAGAGCGAGGGGCTCCAGATACATTGTCCCCAACAGCCTGTATGAATGTATATAAGAACGAAAAAAATGTAACATGGCTTCGAAATGAAATGTTGGATTTTCAGGGATTTAACGTCACTGAATATTTTAGGTCTTTCCAGATGCGCAATATTACTCAGGATGAAGCAATGCAGTGCTGGTAGTTAACACAACAGCTAGCTTTTGTGTTCAAGGCCTTGGGAATGTTCAAGTGGGACGGAGTAATTGCAACTATACCTATGTGTTGAGCACAACAAGTAGCCCACCTTTGCTTCCCCCCCATAATGTTTATTTCGTCTGTGGGTCCCAGGCTTATGTGTGGCTTCCTAGAGGGTGGTCTGGCATATGTTAAGTTTCTTTCCTCCTTCCCCCGGTGTATATAGCACCATCCAACTACTATAGAGATCACCGATTGCAGCGTAGGGGTGCCCATCTATCCCGTATTAGAAGGGCTATTAACACAGAAGACATAGATCAAACAGATACTACTCTCCAGCAGTTTACGGATGCTATGAAGGGTATCAGCCCCTTTTGGGGCCCTATGTCCAATAGTCACAATATCCGTCGCCTCACCAGGGTAGGGGAAGGGGTCATTAATACCACGCCTGGAATTCTGACAAATATTACAGCTGAACTCCGGCTACGAGGCTCGTTGCTCTTCAGAACAGGATGATGTTAGACGTCATCCTTGCTGATCGGGGAGGGGCCTGCCGCGAGATCGGCAGCAGTTGCTGTGTATACATACCGGACCACGCTCCTAATGTATATGCTGCAATACAGAAGTTGCACAGGCTTGCATCCGACACTCACCAAGAGAATGGTACCTGGACCCTTTCCGGTTGGTTCTGGGGTTTAATAGCATCCTGGGGCTGGAAGATCCTTATCTTTCTGGTAGCAATTGCTGGTGTCATTTTCACTTGTTGGCTATGCATCCATTGCCTTCCTGCCTGCTGTACTTCCTGTATTGGAAAGTTAACACCTCCGCCAAAGACTCCAGAGAGTGACGCTAAGTCTTCAACTATGATGATGCAAGCCATCCACAACTTAATGTTAATCGATGAAGGCATTTTTGAGTATTGACAATGTGTGAATAGCAAGGAACAAGTAGTCTTATGATGCGAGCACCTGTTACTATCCTATGCATTAGACAAAATTGTTAGCAAATGCTTAAAGGAGGGTCTGTTGGACTGAAAATGCGTCTAGCTCACTCCTTCTAGCATTTTGCGATTTAAGTTAGCATTTGCGGCACCATTTTGTATTCAGCCGCCATTTTGTGTCATGATCGAAATGAAGCTTCTGTCTCATACTGTCTGCCTCAGCAGAAAGCAGCCTCGATTGTTGATCTTTATTATTCAAGATTGAGCTTCGCTGCACTAATGAATAGATCATTCTGTTTTTGCATGCCTTTTCTCGTAGGTAGCCCTGCTCTCAATCGCACAGAGACGGGCACAGGCTGAGTAACCTTGAAACTAAGATAGTGTGTACCCGATCTCAGGATGGTAGCTCATCCTTCTGTACCTCCTTTGTTCATCAGTGTCCAGGCTGGAAAATTCCAGTTTGGGTGGGTCATAGGGGTGTTGGAAATGTTTATCTGACTTTACTTTGTGGACGGGGTCAGTCCCTCTGCAGCTATCTAAGGAGGCTGGTCAGACTGGACTCCGCTTGAGCGCATACTAATAAATAATTTTGGTTTGTATTCTCTACTATCTGACTGACTCTTCATTTGTATGGAAGGCTGAGAGGTGGTCGCGAGTGACCCGGGTGACCCTAAGCGGGTCACTTCCTTCACTTCTTCCTAGCCCCCTCCTTTCTTTTCTCCCCTTGGACCTTGGATCCAGGAAGGAGTCTTCTTGACAGACTGCGTTTAAGGTTATAAACCAGGCCCTTATCAAGGAGGCCCATACAGGACGCAATGCTATCATTTTAGCTGTTACGTTTCCTCATCTATGACATCATAGGATATCCACGCATTTCGCGCTTTACTATCAACCTAGAAATTGAGGAACCAACGATTTTGGATCTCCATTATTTTTCACCTACTGTGTGCCCTGATGAAGTTCAATCTCCATTGAACGAAACGCGTTGGCTGGAGCTCATTTTTTCTGATGACGTTTGAAATAAAGGATTTCCTTACGTAAAGAAATTGGTCAGTCTTTTTGTTATTGAAAAAAAAGACAGTCTGGGAGTGCACTGCTCCACGTTTGTACAGTTTATAATCTGCTTTGCAGTTTGCACCTAACAGCGGCAGGTGCAGGAGTTGTATGTGCACACCATCTCTAATCGCCACTCTAAACAGTAACAAGAGGAACAGAGCAGTGAGGTGCGGCTACTGTGGTCCGCCGTTGGTCTGTGCTCATTGTTAATAAATAATTTTGGTTTGTATTCTCTTCTGTCTGACCGACTCTTCAATTGTATGGAAGGCTGAGAGGTGGTTGCGAGTGACCCAGGTGACCCTAAGCGGGTCACTTCCTTCAGTTCTTCCTAGCCCCCTCCTTTCTTTTCTCTCCTTCATTTCTTGTCCAGTCCTTACTCTGTAACACTCTTCCCTTTCTCATTCACTCTCATTAGTGCCATTTCTCTCTCTCTCTTTCCAATGTTCCATTTCTTCTCTCCAGCACTCTTTCACCTTCTCTCTCCGATGTTCTGCTTCATTGTCCCCTTCTCCTTCCTCTCTTTCTTATTCTCCTAACCTTCCTTCCCTTCATCCATCCCCCTCAGTCATTGTCCCTTCTTCCTCTCTTGCCTCTTTTGGTTATTTACCTCATTATTATCTCTCGACTCTTCTCCCCCGCCTTTCTTATATCCTGTCCCACTCTCAATCGCTCTTCTTTTGCCTTTTCTCTCTATTTTCCTCTATCCGTGCATAACCTTCCCTATCCTCTACCCATAATTCTTTCTTCCCTCTGACACTTTATTCTGTCTTTTCACTTAACATCCCTCCCATCCAAACAAAAAGTTACTTAATTTTGCTAATGATCTTTCTGGTGGACCCTCTGTCTATCTACAAATTCCTCACCTCATGAATACTCTGAAGGGCCAGGCTGGATCCTGAAACTTGAAATTCCTCTCCTGTGCCAGGAGGTGGCACCATGACTCCATCTCACCCTCTGCTCCTCCCCTCGCCCCTCACCCCCAATGTTAACCTGTTACGCTTACGTCAGTTCCCATTCTTTGTCCATTCCCTTGAAGGTGGAGAAGGAACTGACAAAATAAGCAGCAAGGCAGTGTAAAAATCAGCCAGAAATCCAGCAACCACATCTCAGAGCATGTAGACGCCGGTAATGTTGAGGAATATGCAGATATGTAGAGCATACGTCAGAAAGATTGTTATCAAAGATAAGTAACTCTGTCTTCTGAAGTATATTTCAACCTGCAGATTCTTCAACTCATGAATTAATACCAAAGCAGTAGCCCACAGAGGAAGGTCTGAGAAGCAGTGATGACAAACTGTCCAACAGGGCAGGATAAACACACAGAAATCCCCAAAGAGAAGTAAAGCATGCACAAAGATGCAAAGGCCAAACCAGAAGCCAGCTACACTAGAACAGCAACTGAAGGGTAGGTGCAGGTGCCAACACCTCAGTCCCAGGGTACTAGCCAGCAGGAGGAATCTATCACATTTCTAGGACAAAGTTAAAACCATCAGGTCTAGTAGAAGAAACCCTGGGCAGTGGTAAGTGGTCCACAAAAGGCTCAAACAACGCCAGGGGGCTGTGAGCAAGGATACCATCATATCGACCTTGCAAATGAAGTTTGAAACAGGCCATGACAGGACCTAGGGACCATTGCAGATGAAAGTGAGCAAAGTTCGGGAGGGTGCAAAACAAGCAAACTACCAGCAACAAAACGAAGATCTGTCTACTAGTCGCCAGGCAAAAATGCTACGGACAGACTACAATTTTCAGGAAAAACAGTATGTAAATAGCAACAATTATGGGACCATCAAGGCACCTTCAGAATCCTCGTCACTGAAGATGGGGTGATATCACTATAGCCTGACACTCAGCAACCCACAAGAGGTGTGAAACAGGAATCGGTGGACAAGAAGAACCTACTGCAAGCGGAAACACAGCTAAACCATTAAAACTCAAAGACCAGCTAACTGAGGACTACTTGAAAGGAAACATGCTGGCAGTGTTCACAAGTGCCTTGCAATCAAAGGACAGCCAGCCCTGGAAGACAAGCGACACCGGCTACACTCCACTAAGCAGAAGACACCCTTGGAAGAGAATCACGCCACCCACAGTCGGCTAGTCACGACTGACAATAACATGCAAGAGCTATACTGAGACCACAGACACAGTGTGTAGCAGCTGAACTCCACAAGGGACATCTCACTTGACACAGAAACAGAGGGCCCACAAGTTGTCCACGACCATCTACCAAGCAAGATGGGTTGCCGCAAAGAGACAGCCCTTGGGTCCCAACAAAGAGACAGTCTCCCAAAACAGCCATACTAGAGGGAGAACCAGGAAGGTCTAACTGCCAAAGGAGACAGAAAATAAAAAAAGGGGATTGCTCAAACAGACAAAAGCAGAACTACAGCACATGTAGACAAGGGAGTGGCTGTTCTCACCAATCACACATACCATCATCAATCAAGGCCCCTGCAGAAAATGACAAAGAACTGTGGACACCAGTGGCGCTGAGGCGGATGGAGGGGGCGCAGAAAGTTGGGGGAAGCGGGGGCCAGCGGGAAGCACGCAGGGGGAAGCAGGAAAGCACGCGGCGGTGCTGCCGGCCGCCATGCGCTCCTCTGCTGCAGTTCCTGTCCCGGACAGCATCATGACTCCCATCCAATCCCTGCTCTGCTCTCAAGCATGAGAGCAGCGCGGGGATTGGCCTGAGCGGGCTGGCTTGACACTTCGCTCAGGTACAGGAGTCTGTGCTGTTTCTCCAACCCGGCAGTTCAATACAGCTGGGTTTGAGAAACCTAAGTGCACAAACCAGTCCTCCTCCCCACTCCCATGCCCCGGCCCCACCCCTCCATGCACACGCTGGCTGAGAGCCAGCAGCTAAAAAATAAAACAATAGTAAGATATTGCTTTGTTTTTCAGCTGCTGGCTCTGAGCCAGTGGGGTAACGCTCCTTCGCCATTGTGGAGGAGCCACCGTTAGTGGACACTCTGATGGCAACAATGAGGTGGAAAGGAGACCAAACAACAAGGACTCACCCCACGGTGATCCAAAACAAATGCGATGCCCCGCCACAACAGGCAGTTTGAGGCATAAGGCACCAGCAATACTAGCAACAATGAAGCCGCACTATCCAGAGGAACCCCCACTATATCCAAGGGATTCAACAATTTCTATTGCGGTCAGGTGTGGTCTGTCAGTCACTTCAGCTATAACCTGCGGAATTGTGCCCCAATCATCTTGTATCTTATCACATGCCCAGAACATATGTTGCAGGTCAGTCTGGTTCGTTTAACATCTGGGACAGGCAGGGGAAACCCCGGGGAAGATTTGGTGTAATTTACTGGGCGTGAGATATGCTCTGAGTAGGATATTAAACTGTTTGAGCTTGAATTGTGCATTTCTAGACACCCTCCAGGGGTACTCCAGCCCCCCCGCCATTCTGAGTCAATAAATGGTAGTTGTTCGGTATCTCCCCACTTTGCCTGTAGGAGCTGAAGGGACACTCCCATGTGGTCAAGGATGGTTTTGCACAGCCAAGTAATCAGTCTGCAGCTGTTGCCCTTAGTGTGTATGACCTGTAATACTGTGTGAGTAGCCGGTTCACTACCGTCTGCGTTTTATTTTGTGTGCAATTTTATGGTGCAACAGGAATTGACCAGGGTTCAGATTTCGTTCTTCAAAATCCACCAAAGCGCCCACCACAAATCAATCACCCACCGCGCATATTCCCACCTCTTCTCATCGTGCTTGTAGTGTGCCATTGCCTGTGGAAAATCCCATCAGCGGGAGTCCTGGTGCATAAGGTAGCGTCTGGCGGGTATAGTGGAGACAACGTCATAGCACTAGTATTGCTGTCTGTGGTAGGGGGGGAGGTACCTCTGGGTCCTGCCATCCGGGAATAAGATGCCATGTAGGTCAGCAGCTTGAATCACCCCTCAGAGATAGTAGTTTTGGTTAAGTGGTGTCCCTCCATTCAGTAAATCACCCTTTGTAACTGGCCCGCATAAAAATAACCGCAGAAATTGAGAACTCCATGACCATTCCTAATGGGTGAGAGCTTCAGCTTTGCTAAGCTTATTCTGCTTCGCACAGACAGATAAGATCAACAAGAAGGGAGTCCCTTTGGTGAAGTAACCAGGAGATTTGCTAAGTGGTACAGCAGGTGGGGGAACATTACCATTTTTGCAACTGCCACACGGCCTGGGGCTGCCAGTGGGAGGGTGGTCAAAAAACCTACTTGGGATTTTAATGCATGTATGCCTCCCGCCCCGGGGATACCCCACTCATGCCCTTGTCCTTGCAGACATGTGGCCAAGGGACTCCATCGCCAGAGCAAATAACAGTTGGGAAAGTGGGAATCCCTGCCTAGTTGCCCTGCTTACATCATAACTCTGCGATATGTGCTTTCCAGTTTTCTCTCTGGTGGTTGGGTCTCTAAAGGTTTCATTAGTTTCATTTTGAGTGTATACCATGCGTCCCTCTGGGGTTCGCATGACAGTGATAGGGTGCTGCGGGCGTGGAGGGTGAATCAGACATGCTAGCATATGACCTGCTTTATCCCCATCGGCATTTACCTTCGCAGTGTGTCAACCAGTCCAGTCGTTCCAGCATGGTAGCGTGTGTCTCGCACCCTTCCTGCAGAAGGGGAAGCTGCGTTGAGCCACATGCTGCAGCTTGTTCCAGTTTAGTTCGGAGTGTCCCCTTGATCCCAATTGTGGTGTTGATGCAGGCTCCCTGGTTCACTACTTTAAAGGTTTCCCATTGAGTGAGGCGTGACTCTGCCGTGTTAAAATAGGATAACCTGGCTAAGTTCTTTGAATGTGATTTCTTCCAGCCATTTCTGCTGGAACTTCCATGTTGGGATTGGGTAGGTATCCAGCCCCAGTCGATACCCACCTCCAAAGGGTTATGATCCGATAACGTTTTCCCTATGTAAGCTGCATGGTATGTCTGTGTTTGTAGGGCTTTGGTGCAGGCTATCTGGTTGAGCTGCACATGTAGCTCGTGGCGGAGGGTGACTAAAAAGTGTAACCATGTTATTAAGTCTTTAGCATTGCATACTGCCAATGCTGTTGGGAGTGGCAGGGTGATCGATCAGTAGCAACGTCTAGAACTGCATTAAACTCCCCACCCAAGATTCAAGGGAGGTCTACCCAGTCCAATAGTACTTTAGAGCATGCGTTTAAAAAATGCAACTGAGTCACATTTAGGGAGCAAACATTGCCCCGTGCCAATGGGCGTCCATCCAGTTTCCTCTTAAGTAGTACATATCGTACACCCAGGTCTACTCGTGTTTCATCAGTGACATATGGTACACCCGGCTTTATCCTTATCACAGCTCCTCTGGCATAAGCTGAGACCACAGTGGCATAAAGTTGCCCCCTCCATGTATGTTGTAGTTTTGACCTTCCGCTGCGGTTAAATGGGTCTCTTGCAGGAAGGATATGTGCATGCCTTAACAGCGCAGCTGAGCTGCCACCTTATATCGTATCTGCGATAGCCCAGCCCGTTGACATTCCAAGGGGTGTATACATATTTGCCTTTATGTTGCGTTACTTGTTGGCAAGACATTCAGTGCCATATGATGAGTTTATAACGCTCTGGGTATTACATGAAGCAATGTAGAGGACAACTGGATATGAGTACTCAGTAATGCTGGTACATGAGTCCTTGGGTGGGAACCCCAACTTGAATAAATCCCTTGTTAAAAATTCCCGGTCAGTTGCCAACGGGCGAGCCGACCAATCAACTGTGTACTCCAGGGCCCGTATGTTCCGCAGACCGCAAATGCGGGGTGTCAAACTATTAACTAGGCTTCCTTTTAGGAAAGGGTGGCCATGCAGTCTCATCTCCCGGCACAGTGGTGGCTTCGCGTGCAGCCCAGTTTATGTTGTGGGGGGTCAATGAAACCAAAGTAGTGTGCCAGAGGTGGTCCTGATGACCCCCCAGCCACACCACGGTAGTCATCACGCTGGGCTCCCAGGTACATCTCTTGGCATGCAACCGGAGGTTGTTGTCAGCCCTGTCCAGCCTGAGGTCTGCTCCATACATCAGTGGATTTCACCTGACGTCTGCGGCAATAGCACAGAATTGTGTCTGTATTCTTCGCGCTCTTCTTTCGAGTCATCAGTGGAAACTTTCAGGGACTGCCCACGGGGCATCAATGAAACTTCAGCACAGAGTGTCTGCCCATCTAGATTTGATCTGTGGGTGGTGCAGTTGCCACCCTCAAGCGTGGCACCTGCTTTTCGACTTTGGTCGGTTTGCTTGCGCAAGTCTCGCCTTCTCTTTCCTTTTCTTTCCCCCATATATTCTTCCACCCAATCCCTGGCATCTTCAGGGCTGAGAAAGAAGTGAGCCCCGTCAGAGACAACTATTTTCAGTTTTGCCATGAAAGTAATGTGTGTCTAAGGCCCAGGTCTCAAAGGCGTTTCTTTATCCTGGACTGCCCTTGTGTAGTCCAGAAAAATCATTATTCTTGTGTTTCCCACCATTAGGTGTGTTTGGGAGCACAGCGTCTGGAGAATGTAGTCTCGGTCTCTGTAATTCAGGAGCCGTGCAACTATTGGTCTGGGAGGGGCTCCCAGCAGTGAGCGCCACACCAGCACATGGTGTGCTCTCTCAACCACAAATGTTGAAGATAGACCCTGTGGGGAGACCTCCTGTAGGAGCCAGTTTTCTATGTATCAGCCTGTGTCAGAGCCTTCTGTGCCCTTCGGTGGGCCCACTATTCTCAAGTTATTTCCCCTGGTGTAGCTTTCTGCATCTTTGGCGCGCTCCTCCAAGCGAGTAACTCTTTTGGTCAGGTGCTTCAGAGCTTGGGCATGGTCCTTGGCTTGCTGGTTCAATATATTTATGGATTCCTTTGTGGCCCGTATTCTTGTCCAAAATCTGTGCTGATCTCCACACAACAGTGTTAAGTCTATTGCCAGTGAATCTATTTTGGTTTCTAATGCAGTGTGAGAGGCCCCTACAGCAGCTAGTATGCAGTCCAGCTTATCCAACCCTTGGTTCCT
Source organism: Calotriton arnoldi (assembly GCA_963921515.1). Classification (NCBI taxonomy): domain Eukaryota; kingdom Metazoa; phylum Chordata; class Amphibia; order Caudata; family Salamandridae; genus Calotriton; species Calotriton arnoldi. The sequence continues at coordinate 146,023 of CAWUFW010014451.1, forward strand.
GCTGCAAGGGTGAGGCGTTCGAGAAGAGGAGTGCTGGGGTGGCTTCAATGTCCGACATGGGTGGCATGTCCTGACTTGGTCGGGTGGGTTTCACAGGAAGTTTAATTCTGCCCATCTTATCCTTGCTGGTGTAAATCCCTAGTTGCTCGGTCTGAGGGAGTGGCATCACCACAGCCTGCCTGACACCCGCCAGGGGGATCCTTGCATCCCCTGAGGTTTGGTACGAGCAGCTGGGTCCAGCTCGGTGCGACCATTGTCTTGCGGCAATAGTTCTCTCCCTTCAACTATGGAGGGCAGTCCAGGCCGGCAGGAGCCAGGAGAGTCTAGGTTGAAGTGATGTGCATGTCAGCGGTGTCCACCTGCTCCCCCCAATTTAGCTCTCTTGCTGGGCTCACTCTAGACTTCTCAGGCCCACAGTCCTGCCTCACTCAGAAAGGGGGAACCCTTTTGATGCAGACCCGGTCACCCGGTCAACAGGTTCCTCCCAGAAGGACAGTGCAGGTCGCGCTAGTCAGTTTAATCGTCTGGACAGCATAGGCCACGTTGAGGTGCTGGGGATCGGCACGGCACAAGCACTCTTCTGTCTGTACCACCCAGAGCTGCTGTCTCAGTTATGGGCCGTAGGTCAATGCCCCATATCTACTCAGGCGCAAGGTCCGCTGTTTTCTACACCACTGCACTCTACACTAATGCACTCTACACCACTCTACTCTACACCACTGCACTCTACGGCACTCTACTCTGCAACACTGCTGTCTCTGAAACTGAACTATATGCCACGCTACTCTGCGCCACTGCACTTTATGCCTCTGCACTCTACTCTGCACCACTCTAGTCTGCACTCTACGCCAATGCACTCTTTGTCAATGCACTCCACACCACTACATTCGATGCCACTACACTCTGCGCCACTCTAATCTACTGTGCACCACAGCACTCTACACCACTTCACTCTATGCCTCTCTGCACTGCACCACTCTACTGTATGCCAGTGCACTCTACCCCACTCTACTATGCACCACTATTCTCTTTGTCACTGCACCACTGTACTCTGCACCACTCTACTATAAGTCTATGCTCTATTTGCCACTGCACTCTATGCCACTGCACTCTATGACACTGCACTCTGCAAGACTGCGCTCTCTGCAACTAAACTCAGACACTCTACTCTTTGCCACTGCACTCTACTCTGTACCACTCAACTCTGCACAACTTTACTGCACTCCACGCCAGTGCCCTCCACGCTATTACACTCTACGCCATTGCAATCTACTCTGCACCACTCTACTCTACATCATTGCATGCTACGCCCATAGACTCATCACCACTTTGCTCAAAACCAAAGCACTGTACGCCAATGTACTCTGCACCACTGTACTTTACGCCACTTCACTCTAGTCCACTCTACTCCACTCTATGACACTCCACTCTACGATACTCCACTCCATGATGCTTTACTCAATTGAACTCGACTCCACTCTATGCCACTCCACTCTACAACACTCCACTCTATGCCACTCTACGACATAACTCCACTCTATAATGCTCTACACAACTCCCTCTATGCCACTCCACTCTATTCTATGACTCACTACTCCACTCTACTCCAATCCACTGCTCCACTGTACACCACTCCCTTCTATGCCACTCCACTGTACTCTATGCCACTCCACTCTACAACACTTTGCTCCACTCTAAGCCATTTCACTCTCCAAACTACTCCACTCTATACTGCTCCACTGTATGACAATCTACTCTACTCTACAACACTCTACTCCACTCTATGCAACACCCTCTATGCCACTCCACTCTGCTCTACACCACTCCCAGACACTCTATGCCACTCCACTCTATAACACTCTTCCCCACTCTGACACTCAATTCCACTCTACGCCACTCAACTCCACTCTACACCACTCCCCTGTATGCCACTCCACTCTACTCTATGCCACTCCACTCTACAACACTTTGCTCCACTCTAAGTCATTTCACTCTCCTAACTAATCCGCTCTACACTGCTCCAATGTATGACAATCTACTCCACTCTACAACACCCTAATCCACTCTATGCAACACCCTCTATGCCACTCCACTCCACTCTACACCACTCCACGACACACTATGCCACTCCACTCTATAGCACTCTTCCCCACTCTGACACTCAATTCCACTCTAAGCTACTCAACATTACTCTACACCACTCCCCTCTATGCCACTCCACTCTACTCTATGCCACTCCACTCTACAACACTTTGCTCCACTCTAAGCCATGTCACTCTCCTAACTACTCCACTCTATGCTGCTACACTGTATGACAATCTACTCCACTCTACAACACCCTACTCCACGCAACACCCTCTATGCCACTCCACTCTGCTCTACACCACTCCACGACACTCTATGCCACTCCACTCTATAACACTCTTCCCCTCTCCGACACTCAATTCCACTCTACGCCACTCAACTCCACTCCTCTCTATGCCCCTCCACTCTACTCTATGCCACTCCACTCTACAACACTTTGCTCCACTCTACGCCATTTCACTCTCCTAACTACTCCACTCTATACTGCTGCACTGTATGGCAATCTACTCCACTCTACAACACTCTATTCCACTCTATGCAACACCCTCTATGCCACTCCACTCTGCTCTACACCACTCCACGACATTCTATGCCACGCCACTCTATAACACTCTTCCCCACTCTGACACAATTCCACTCTACACCACTCAACTCCACTCTACACCACTCCCTCTATGCCCCTCCACTCTACTCTATGCCACTCCACTCTACAACACTTTGCTCCACTCTACGCCATTTCACTCTCCTAACTACTCCACTCTATACTGCTCCACTGTATGACAATCTACTCTACTCTACAACACTCCATTCCACTCTATGCAACACCCTCTATGCCACTCCACTCTGCTCTACACCACTCCACGACTCTCTATGCCACTCCACTCTGTAACACTCTGACACTCAATTCCACTCCACGCCACTCAACTCTACTCCACTCTACTCCCTCCATGACACTCCACAACACTCCACACCACTCTACTCTAAGCCACTCCATGACACCACTTCACCCCACTCCACGCTACTCAGCTCTACTGTACATCACGCTATGCCACTCCACGCCACTCTACACCACTCCATGACTTTCTGTACCACTCCATAACACTCCACTCTACTCCACTTTATGATACTCCACTCTCCTTTACCCCACTAACGTTTATCCATGCTGAACAGCAGCCACGCTGCTGTCCAACATGGCTAAAACATACTGGCAAAGCCAATAGCTCTTGCATAGGCAAGACATATTGGCTTTGCCAAAGCTTGTTTACTATTGCAGGTCACCCCAAGCTGTAGGCATTGCCTGGTAGTGTGAATGTAATATTTTTTTATGAATTGAATTGCCAAACACTTGTGCTGTGCTAAAAAAAACAATGGTCTGAGAGTATCACCATGTGGTGTACTGTCATAAACTAGTGCCGATGTTTAAAAATAAGTGCTAGTGCTGAGCACCAGAAAACACCACCACAAATTAAGCACTACCCACAGTCCATAACTTCTACTGTGGTTGCCTCTTTTCTGCCTTCATTACTGTCCCTAGTTTTCACCCTCCCTGCCTGCCCCTTTTCTGCCTCTGTCACTGTCCCTAACTCTCCTTACAACCTCCCTGCCCATAACTCCCTCGTCCCCTGGTTGCCTCTCTCTTGCTCCCTCACACTGCAGATCTGTCTCTACATGCATGCCTCTCCTGTCATCTGCCCCTCCCCCTTCCCTCCTTCCAACCTCTTTCACTGTCCCTAACTCCCTCTTTGCCTCTCTCCTACCTCCCTCATTGTCCCTCACTTCTTTTCTAGTTGCCCCTCCTTTCATTTTTTGCCTCCCTCTCTCATTGTCCTTTACTCGTTTCTCTGTGCTTGTTTCCCTCCATGTATTACTCACATGTCATTGTCTCCCACCTTCCCTTAATGTCCCTCCCTTTCACATGTATTCCTCATCCCCATTTCACTGTCCCTAACACCCTCTCTCCTTCCTTCGCCCTTGTTACTCCTCTCCCTCACTCTCTGCTTCACTCCTTCCTCCTCTCCTCCCTTCCCTTGACTGTCCCTCATTCTGTGCCTCTAGCTTCTGCCTGCCCCTCAGTCCCTCGCCTCATTGCGTCTCCCTTCTCTTCATCTTCACTATCAATAATTCCCTCCCTCCTTGCTTGACTCCCTCTTCCCCTCCGTTCTTGCTCTTTCCTCTCACCTTCAGTCACTGTCCCTTCCTCTCACCTCCCTTGCTCGCTGTCCCTAACTCCCTCCTTTACTCTCACTCTCTGCTTTCTTACTCCTTTCCTCACTGGCCCTTCCTATCTGCTTCCCTTCTTGCATCTCTCTCCTTTCTTCCCTCTCTCCTCATTGTCCCTGGCTGGCTGTGCTTCTCTCCCTCCCTCTCTCTCTCTGTGCTTCTCTCTCTTTCTGTTCTGCTCTCCCTCTCTGTGATTCCCTCTCCCTGTCTTTCTGTGCTCGCCTCCCTCTCTGTGCTTCTTTTCCTCTCCCTCTTGCTTTGTGCTTCCCTCCCTCTCTCTCTCTGTGCTGCTCTCCCTCTCTCTGGGCTTCTCTTCCTCTGTCTCTGCGCTTTTCTTCCTCTCTCTGTGCTTCTTTCCCCCTCTCCCTGTGCTTCTCTCCCTCTCTCTCTCTGTGCTTCTCTCCCTCTCTCTCTGTGCTTATCTCCCTCTCTCTGTGCTTCTCTCTCTCCCTCTCTCTCCCTTCTCTCTCTGTGCTTCTCTCCATCTCTCTCTCTCTCTCTCTCTCTTTGTGCTGCTCTACCCCTCTCTCTGTGCTTTACCCCCTTTCTTCCTGTGCTTCTCTCTCTCTCTCTCTGCTTCTCTCCCTTGCTCTCTGTGCTTCTCTCCCTCTCTCTCTATGCTTCTCTCTCTCTCTTCTCTCTCTCTCTGTGCTTCTCTCCATCGCTCTCTCTCTGTGCTTCTCTCCCTCTCTCTGTGCTGCTCTCCCTCTCTGTGTAGCTCTCCCCCTCTCTCTCTCTGTCTGTGCTTCTCTTCCTTTCTCTCTGTGCTTCTCTCCCTATCTCTCGCTCTATGCTTCTCTCCCTGTCTCTCTCTGCCTCTCTATCTCTCTTGCTCTCTTTGTGCTTCTCTCCCTCTCTCTGTGCTTCTCTCTCTCTCTCTCTCTCTCTCTCTGTGCCTCTCTAGCTCTCTTTGTGCTTCTCCCCCCTCTCTCTCTGTGCTTCTTTCCCTTTCTCTCTGTGCTTCTCTCCCCCTCTCTGTGTGCTTCTCATCCCCTCTCTGTGCTTCTCTCCCTCTCTCTCTGTGCTTCTCTCCCTTTCTCTCTGTGCTTCTCTCCCTCTCTCTGTGTGCTTCTCACCCTCTCTCTGTGCTTCTCTCCCTCTCTCTCTCTGTGCTTCTCTCCCTTTCTATCTGTGCTTCTCTCCCCTCTCTCTCTCTCTCTCTCTCTCTCTGTGCTGCTCTCCCTCTCTCTCTGTGCTTCTCTCCCTCTCTCTGTGTGCTCCCCCCTCTCTCTGTGTGCATCTCTCCCTCTCTCTCTCTCTGTGCTTCTCTCCCTCCCTCTCTCTGTTTCTCTTCCCCTCTCTCCCCCTCTCTGTCTCTGCTGCTCTCTCTGCCTCCATTCCTCCATTCCTCCCTTCATCTCTGTCCCTCCTTCTTTGCCTCTGTCAATCTCTGCTTCCCTTATCCCTCATCCCCCTCCCTCAGTGCCCTTATGCCTCTCCTTCTCTGCCTATCTCCTTCCCTCACTCCCCCCACCCCCTCCCTCTGCCTTCTGGCTGCTGTGAGAAGCAGGGGGAGTGGTCGGACTTCAGTATAAAGTCCCAGAGCTGTCAGTCGGTCCTAGCTCTGTAGGTCCCCTGTGCCCTCGGTGCCCGCATTCGTGCTCCTGTGTGCCCCGGATCAGACCCCGCGCCCCCTCTTTTGCCTCAGAGTTCCTTCCTGCTTGGACACCCTACACCCGCCTCTCTCCACCTTGCCCCCGTGGAGTCATCTCCCCTCGCAGTCCGTTATCACCCTACAACGCCCGCTCGGACCCCGGCCGCCATGGGCCCGTTGGCCGCCCTGCTGCTCCTGTCCGCGGCGGGGCTCTGCCGAGCCGAGGACGCCATCCACTGCCCGCCCTGCACAGAGGAGCGACTGTCCCGCTGCCGGGCCCCCGGGGGGTGCGAGGAGCTGGTGCAGGAGCCGGGCTGCGGCTGCTGCGCCACCTGCGCCCTGGGCCGGGGCGCCCCCTGCGGAGTGTACACCCCACGCTGCGGGGCCAACCTGCGCTGCTACCCCCGGCCGGGCAGCGATAAGCCCCTGCACACCCTGATGCACGGCCAGGGGGTCTGCATGGATCTGTCGGAGGTGGAGGCCATAGTTGAGAGCCTGGAGCCCACAGGTAAGGAAACGTACCCCGCTGTGCCCCCGTACCTTCTACAGGTATTCAGAGAGCACAAGGCCACAGGTAAGGGACCCGTACCCCACTGCGCCCCCAACCTTCTGCGGGCATTCGGAGGTCAGAAGGCCACAGGTTAGGCAACGTACCCCGCTGCGCCCCCCGTACCTTCTAAGGGTATTCGGAGGTCAGAAGGCCACAGGTAAGGGACCCGTACCCCTCTGCGCCCCCTGCCTTCTACGGGTAATCTTATGTCAGAAGACCGCAGGTAGGGACCCGTACCTCGCTGCGCCCCGTACCCTCTAAGGGTATTCAGAGGTCAAAAGGCCACGGGTAAGGAACCCGTACCCCTCTGCGACCCCGTACCTTCTGTGGTACTGCCGGTCAGGAGGCCTCTGGAACAATAGCACTACCCCTCTTGCTCCAAACACGCCCCTCGAGTCAGGGAGTCCCTAGAGCCTGCAGCCCACCGGTATGCCCCCCACCTCCCAGTCCATCTATTAGCTGGAGCCTACAGGTATAGGAACCGTACCTCCTTCTTCTGCCACCCCACCTGATAGGGGGTCCTAATACGTGCAGTTTACAGCTGAGCCCAACACTCTTCTATCCCCCACACTGCTGCCCACAGGTAAGGGACAGGTACCCCGTTATCACCTCCCCTCCTGCAGCCCGCAGCTAACGGAGCGCGTGTCCCTCTCCCAGAGCCAGCAGCCCATTGTAAGGAGCGAGTGCCCCCTCCTTTCTTGCGAGGGTGGGGGGCTTTTCAGTGCCAGTAGGCCATAGGTCATAGAGTCGTGTCCCTCCCTGAAGGGGATGGGTGTGTGGGGGGGGGTCGTCCGAGCATGCAGTATTGAGGGAAGGGAGCAAAACATTAACCCCGCGCCTGCACCTCATACATGGCTGGGACCTCTGTGCCTGCAGCCCACACATTTCGGGTCCTTTAGCCACACCAGGGAACAGAACCTAGATAGCCCCTCCTTACCCGGTAAGGGGTCTTCCGAGCCTGCAGCTCACCCATCCTCAGCCCCCCCCCCGCCCCCTTCACCAACTGCCTGCGGGGGGGGGGGGGAGGGTGAGCATTCTCTGCCTTCGTCTCCTCTCCCCTGCAGGGTCACCTCGAACCTGGGAGGAGACCTAGAAACGACACCCCTCTCTCTCTCCTGTCACCCCGCTAGGGGGCCCCATCCCACGAACTAGATGTTGGTACCCTTAGATAAGGAAGATTTCTGTCTTTTACCTCCCAGTTAGTGCCCCCCATCTTCGGCACCGGGCTATCTTGCTACTTAGAGGTGCCAGCCTTCACCTCTCTGCTACCCATTTGGCCCCCCAACCTCCTCGCTTCTGTCAGATAGGACGTCTCCACCCCCAGGGTTAGGAGATCTTGCGCTCTGCAAGCTACAGATGTCTCCCCTTTTCATCAGCTTCCCTCAAGCTAGTAAGGGGGGGTGCTACCACCTTTTGTTTTTTTTAAATTCTTTTTATTGTTAACAAAACAACAGCACAGATTTCCAGATATTTGCTACCACCTTATGGACCATGCCACCCTACAGATGAAAGCCACCCCGGTACCCCGCCCACATCCTCTGCACTCTTCTACCCCTGACATGGGTGCCCCCTCCTGCTGGGACAGTGGTCCTGCTCCTCACCCCTCCTCCTGCATTTAAGGAGCAAGACCCTCATGGCTATGGAAGCCCCTACCCCGTAGGTAAAGGACTCCCCCCCTCCCCCCACCTCTCAGGGGAAGGAGGGGGTTCGAACCTCCCTGGCCTGCCACGACATCCCTCCACCACCCGTCAGCTCAGCTAGGAGGGTGTGCTGAGCAGTAGGTCTTATTATTAGCGCGTACTGTACCCAGAGGTGTCAGAGCGCTTTACAATAAAGGGAAGTAAAATTCGATCAAACATTACAGGTAACATGGTAGAGGTGACAAGACGTATAACTCCTACAGTTACGCACAGTGATGGTTACATATTTACAAAATATAGATTCACTATCAATTACACATTGCAAACTAAAGTTGGAGCGATTCTATAAGATCCTACCGAGTTATCTATAAAGCGCTCCTTCCGAGGAGGTTACGTTTTTAAGCTCTGTAAATCCCATTTATCTTTCATAGCAAACCAACATATCAATATACAGTTATGTTTGTAATTGGTTATATCTTTGTTTATTATTTATTTCGCACAATAGGTTGCAAAGCAAGAAAGGGCACTTATGGGGCATGTAACGGCGTTACTCCTTGAAGCGCACACTGAACTGGCCAGCTTCTTAGCGCTGGGGAACTACTGTCGGTTAACTGGGAACAGGTGAAAATAGCACCACCTGTCGTTGCCATTTTATTCCCTTTTTACCTGAAGAGGAGAGAGATTGACCAATAAGGCAGACCGTACAGAAGGAACGACGGAGCTCGCGGGCGGTGCTGTTTATAGTCTGGAATCGAAAGCCATGTCCCCAGACCGAAAGCGTTGAGATCTCTAAATCAAAAGGGTCATCTGAAAATAAACTTCTGTCCCAAATCATCAGCGCCTAGAAGTGTCCATAGAAGTAGGTGATATTTGAACCTCCGTGGCAGTGATACTGGTAGAGCGCGCAGACCCCTCCTGGAGGGCTTCACGCAGCACTCTGATGATACACGGAACCGACGGGACCACGCACAGCAGAGAGGGGGGGAGGGGTGGAAGAGGGGTGTCCCAGTGCATCAGAAGAGGCAGGACCCCGCACAGCAGGGGGCTGGGCTCATAGACCCAGGGGTGGCAGTGCATTAGAAGAGACAGGGATCCTGCCCAGCAGGGGGCCGGGCTCATAGACCCAGGGGTGTCAGTGTATTAGAAGAGACAGGACCCTACACAGCAGGGGTTGGGCGTATAGACCCAGGGGTGGCAGTGCATTAGAAGAACAGGGTCCCCACGCAGCAGGGAGGTCGGCTCACAGACCCTGGGGTGACAGTGCATTAGAAGAGACAGGGATCCTGCCCAGCAGGGGGCCGGGCTCATAGACCCAGGGGTGTCAGTGCATTAGAAGAGACAGGGATCCTGCCCAGCAGGGGGCCGGGCTCATAGACCCAGGGGTGTCAGTGTATTAGAAGAGACAGGACCCTACACAGCAGGGGTTGGGCGTATAGACCCAGGGGTGGCAGTGCATTAGAAGAGACAGGGTCCCCACGCAGCAGGGAGGTCGGCTCACAGACCCTGGGGTGACAGTGCATTAGAAGAGACAGAGTTCCTGCACAGCAGGGGGCCGGGCTCATAGACACAAGTGTGACAGTGCACTAGAAGAGACAGGGTCCCTGCACAGCAAGGGTCTGTGCTGATAGAGCCAGGCATGGCAGTGCATTAGAAGAGACAGGGACCCCGCACAGCAGGGGCCGGGCTCATAGACCCAGGGGTGACGGTGTATTGGAAGAGACAGGGTTCCTGCACAGCAGGGGGCAGGGCTCATAGACACAGGGGTGACAGTGCTTTAGAAGAGACAGGGTCCCTGCACAGCAACGGTCTGGGCTGATAGACCCAGGGGTGGCATTGCATTAGAAGAGATAGGGACCCCGCACTGCAGGGGGCCGGGCTCATAGACCAGGGGGTGACAGTGCATTAGAAAAGACAGGGTCCCTGCAAAGCAAGGGTCTGGGCTGATAGAGCCAGGGGTGGCAGTGCATTAGAAGAGACAGGGACCCCGCACAGCAGGGGTCTGGGCTCATAGACACAGGGGTGAAGGTGCATTATAAGAAACAGGGTCCCCGCACAGCAGGGGACCGGGCTCATAGACACAGGGGTGATGGTGCATTATAAGAGACAGGGTTCCTGCACAGCAGGGGGCCAGGCTCATAGACACAGGGTTGACGGTGCATTAGAAGAGACAGGGTTCCCGCACAGCAGGGGGGGGCTCATAGACACCGGGGTGATGGTGCATTATAAGAGACAGGGTTCCTGCACAGCAGGGGGCCGGGCTCACAGACCCAGGGGTGACAGTGCATTAGAAGAGACAGGGTCCCTACACAGCAAGGGTCTGGGCTGATAGACCCAGGGGTGGCAGTGCATTAGAAAAGACCGGGTCCCCGTGCACCAGGGGGCTGGGCTCACAGACCCTGGGGTGGCAGTGCATTAGAAGAGACAGGGTCCCCACGCAGCAGGGAGGTCGGCTCACAGACCCAGGGGTGGCAGTGCATTAGAAGAGACAGGGTCCCCACGCAGCAGGGAGGTCGGCTCACAGACCCTGGGGTGACAGTGCATTAGAAGAGACAGGGTCCCTACACAGCAAGGGTCTGGGCTGATAGACCCAGGGGTGGCAGTGCATTAGAAGAGACAGGGTCCCCACGCAGCAGGGAGGTCGGCTCACAGACCCAGGGGTGGCAGTGCATTAGAAGAGACAGGGTCCCCACGCAGCAGGGAGGTCGGCTCACAGACCCAGGGGTGGCAGTGCATTAGAAGAGACAGGGTCCCCACGCAGCAGGGAGGTCGGCTCACAGACCCAGGGGTGTGGCAGTGCATTAGAAGAGACAGGGTCCCCACGCAGCAGGGAGGTCGGCTCACAGACCCAGGGGTGGCAGTGTATTAGAAGAGACAGGGTCCCTGCACAGCAGGGGTAGATATCGCGATCTAGGGCTTTGCGGCGCAATAATCCAGCAGTGAGAATATAGGCAGGGCCACTGGAGTTATGCACAGGTGAAGGCCAAATTTGGCGGCAGTGTTGAGTAAATTAGGCGTCAAGAAAACGCAAATTATGTGGCATATTTTGTAATAGTATTACTTCATTATTTTAAACTTTTTACACTTGTTAACACTGTCTGGGCAATCGGTGCACCTCATTAGTACCAGTTTAACACCCAAATATAGCAATAAGCAACAGAAAGTTGACCAGTCAACCTTTGCAAAAGGCCTTCCACTGCACGGCAACACGTGTTGTGGCCGTTTTAGTAAATTTCGAACCGTTTGAGCTAGAAACAACATTTTATTTTGCTAAAATTTGCAGATTATGCAGCAGATGATGGATTAGTGGTAAATGAGGCAAATCTATAGTTATGCGAAAATCGCCGCGGCCGGCCGCACAATCGCATAATTCCAGTGGACATGGATATAGGACTCACTGAATAACTCTACAGTCACGTGATTCTTATCAAACCATGATCTACAAATCTGCTTCCGGAATGCTGCTTCCGGTGCCACTGAGGGTACTCAACAAATCCATACCACAGGTGGAAAACCCTTGAAGAAATCATTTGTCTGATTCCCCTCTTCTGGGTATTGCGATGGAAGTGCGTGGTTGGGCGATTTTTACCTCATCCTGCTGGGTACAGAGAGCGCTACGAAGCTGTTGGAAAAGGACAATTGACACTTTAAAAAGCCATAATCTAAAAACTGTACCCCCACAACTAGGCGTGACTGTATTTTTTTCTGATATTTGCAAGAAAAAACAAATTTTGTGAAACAAATTTTTCTTGTATCGCCGGAGAACATTGAACGGGAGGGCACACATGTTAAAACGTCATGCTTTGTATCTACAGGCAACTGGTTCGAGGAGAGAATTTTTCTCAGCCGCTGCTGCTTTACGTTTCCACAGGTGAAAATGGCGTAAAGTTAATCTCAGAAAATGTCGCAACCTGATCGCAGAAAATTTTGCACCACTCAAGGAACGCGAAGTTATTCACTTCGCGAGATTCCACATGTTTACAAAAGTGCTCAGGCCCACTCGCCACCGTCGCTCTTATTAACAGGCCCCTGGACCTTAAGATCAAAATGCAGATTCTTGTATAATGGCCTCGGCTCTCATTGTGTACACTTTAGAGTGAAAGTGGTGGCTGAATATGACACTGGTTAGGCCCACCCCTTCTTACTTCTTGAGTAGATTTTAAGGGCGACATTCTATGACAGCAGAGATAGCTCTCCAGGCTGTCTTTACTTCCCCTCCTACCTTCTCATGTAATACTTATGTATGTATATACTACATGCGTGTATTTATTAGCTGGGCTGTGTGTTTCTTGTTTTTTCTGCACATGGCAGCGTAGGATGCGGTCTGCTGCTCAAATAAACTTAACCTGCGAACTGCTGGTACCGTGAGTAATACAGACGTGAGACGAACATTCACAAAGTTAGCAGCACACTGTTTTAAAGTACAGAAGAAACGGGTGAAGTTTTGCACTAGTTTTGCACTATGATTCACAGACTTCCTTGGTTCTGGTACAATTTGCACCAACGTTTGTTTGCACCGCCTGTGAAGGGTAAAAAGCGATATTCTCACTGACAGACCGTCACTATCACGGCATTTCACACTGGGCGGTCAGGCGAAAGGTTGGTGCAAATTTGCCCTGCACCATTACAAGTCCGCGCTCCAGAAATGATGGAGCGAAATCTGCCAGATCCGGACCCGATTGAGAACTCCGTCTCCTGGATGACTGTCACCGCCTTTGAATATGACGTAATAGCTGTCTTAATTTCGTGAGTAATAAACCGTGACCAGATCCTGTTTAGAACATTCTTGTTTTCAAAGAAAAAGTCCTCAAATGGGTTTGTGCACATGGTAAATCCAACGGATACCCAGTGTACAATCACTCACCTTGCACCATTCTATTTGTTTTATTTATGCAGGGTTTGTAGCACATAGAAGGCCTAAACAAGTGCATCAGAGCGCTATACTTGGAGTATGATTTGTAAAAACTCCACAGCTTTACTGGAGAGAAAACGTGCTAACATATAGAGTACAGCATGCTTCCTAATTAAAACCTTTCCATTGCAGTCTTTAATAAAAATGCTACACACCATCATTAGCATTTGGGTGACCCTGAAAGCAAGCTTTCTTATGTGGTCATCGTAAAATATACATAGCATGCAAAAAAGATTTCAGGATTCACAAGATTTAAGCAAAGCGCTTAAATCTTGTGAATCTTGAAATCTTTTTGTGTTTATGTCTTATATAGCACTTGTGAGGCCTCAAGCAGGCATCACAAGCGCTATATAAGACATAAACACAATTGCTGCCAACACTTTGTACCATTTAATTGTAGATGCAGTGCCATTTTCATCAATGGCAGCTCGTGCTGATATATTCGAGCATAGCTGGGGTAAATATGGGGGAGTAAGGCTCCCCCTGAGTTCAGGCAGTGCGGGCTGCCTCGGATAATCCCCGCTGCTGCACGAGTCACTTGAGTTATTTACTTTCAGCCCTTAAGCCGCTAGAGACTTTTCTGAGCCAAAGCGTTTGGCACAAAGTAGGAAAGAGCTGATATGAAAGTGTGGTGCCGCTCGGGCAAAGGAAGGCTGCTTTTGGAAATTAAAATAGCTTTTCTGGGAGACAGTGTGCTCAGGTCTGGCCCTGCAGCCTGCGATCCGGTGAGAGAGGATGAGTGGTTAGCAGGCCTAGTATGGGCTAAGGTCTACGGAAAACAACTCAAAGTTGCAAAGTTTTACCCTTCGACACTTTGCGTGAAAATGGTGACTTATGGCAACAGTTTATGTCGCAAATACAGAACGTGCAGAAAATAAATGCTGCATACATTTTCCATTGTTTAATTGCAGTAAATATTACTTCGCAGTGCAGTGAAAATTGTTTTGCAATGCACGGAAAGCCTTTGCAAAGGCAAACTTAAATCGGAAATCTTTGCTTGCTTCGCAAATCTTAAAATCATTAACTTTTTTTCCTGCATAAAATTGTTTGTAAACCTTTAATTAGTGCATGAATGCGTGGGATGGAGCCTGGGATACCTACGGAGGTTGGGCACTCTGGCGCAGATTTTATTGATCACTGATGATGTCATTTGTGATGTCATCAATGATGTCATTTATTTGTGGGGTCATGAGCAGCTCATTGGTTGAGTTAAGGTGGAGATGGCAATCTTAAACAGTGAATTTAGGGACCCTTCAAGACAAACATCTTTATGTAAAAAACATTTATAGCTCAAATAAGCAAGCTAGCCCTTCTGTGAAAATTAGAGATTGAAGAGTGACCTTTCACAATCAAAAGGTGATACTCATTTGACATGACGATAGAGTATTCAGGGTATACTAAGAAATGTCTCCAACACAGAGGGTTAACTGACATAAATGATTGATAAATGCTACAATCAACAGCCTCAGTTTCTACCAACTTTTTAAAAGTTTCATCAAGTTCCAGAGTGTGGCTCCACAAAATGAATCGATTGGTACCATATGGTATAAGAGCTAACAACAATTTGAAGCCAGGGAGGGTATAAGATCATTAGTCAATACGAGACACAAATTGCATTTCAAATATAAGTAGGTTGCTGTACTTCTGTGTATAGATTGCAGAATGGCTACGCGACACTCAAAAATGCTTTTATACCACCACCAGGTGTCTTCAGATTTGGCCATCGGATGAAGCTTATCAGTTAACACAAGAAATCAACTGCAGTTGGAACATGCTCGCAATCGAACAAGGCTCTAAGAGCCTTTTCTAGACCATGGGCTTCTGTTTTTAAGAGGTTGTTTTGATAGATCATGAGCAGTTTTAAGTTCTTAGGGCCTGATTACGATGGCGGTTGGAAGGGCCGCCATGTTCCCGTCGTAGTCGGAAAAGACCGATGCGGTCGTGTCAGAAGCGGTCCTCCCGACTGCCATATTACAATGGGCACTGATAGGCAGTTTTCCGACCGACGCGGTCCTTCCGACTCCGGCAGGAAAGTCGGACTGTGCCGGTGTCGGAAGGGGCCAATGGAGACAGACAGCTGGGCGGAAAGCCGCTCCAACCGCCCACCCTATTACAATGCGCCTATCAGGCCATCCGACCAAGGCGGTTAAACCGGCTTGTCAGAGTTGGCGGAAACAGAGGGACGGACAGCACAAACTCAATTCCATGCACCTCTCCACATCCTGGGACGCCATGGATCCTGTCTTACAACTTGCTTCTGATTTACCTCCTCCATTACTACAAAATCCGACGCCGTCGCGAACCCCGCCACTCCTGCTGTATAAGAAATCACTGGCTTTCCGACAGCATCGGTCGGAGCTGAAAGCTTCCTGACCTCATCGGTCGGAATTGATGTCTTTTCGACCGCCGCGGTCTGAGTTTTCCAGTGCATGTAGCGTATTGGGGCCGTCGGATAGTACCCGGCGGTCGGATTTTTCCCGCTACCACGCCGGTCGGATGGCTTTTCCGACCGGCAATGTAATCAGGCCCTTAGTCTTTGCTGATGGTCATATCCAGTCCCAGTCTCTGAGAAAGATTGAAAAATAAAGATTGGTTGCTATAGGATTTTATCAATGCTTTGTCCAACTGTAAAGCTTTTCCTTTGAGTAATACCCAGAACTCCTCATGGACACACAGCCTTCCTATGATCCAGGCCATATTTAGGCATATCAATAACACAGACTGAGCATTGCTAGCTGGAGATCCTCTGCTAACCTGTGGATTTGTTGACTTCTCAACAGACTTTGATGAGATCAGTAGAATCAAGATGCTGCGCTGGGAAACAAGGACTCCAGTCTGTCTAATTCAGATGAATACTTGTCTATGTAACATCAGATGGTTTCATACTTAACCGTCAAGAGCATAGTAGTTATTGAGACTGAGTCTCGGTGAATAGTAAGATGACAAGGATGAGTGCTGGCAATTGTCTTGCTCGTTTATACATCAGTGCTTTGATGGCAGAACTGGTAAGGTCTACATTTTTGTCCTGTAAGATTGTAGGGTGCATATAACTGCTGTACTATATACAGACAATGCTGTAATCTCTGATTATTGTGGTTCTGGGCTGCAAAGCAAGTCAAATACTTTACATAAATATATACAATGCAATTAGGGATTAATCTGGATTATGTCAAGTTAGAGGTGGTAACAAACTATGGGGACCTGGGTGTCCTCTGGGACAGTTTTTAATTTGTGAAAAATTAAGTGCTGGTGCCCTTCTCAGGAGGCCACTGCAGCTTGCACCACCCATTGCCCCTGCCATTGCTGCCAAAGACAGAACCAACACAACTACTAACCATCACACTCCTACAAGTGTGACAGTTAAGCCTATTCCAGGCCCCAAAGTCATAGGAATGGCTTGGGCGGCAAGTATTAATCATTTTTGAGGTGTACTGAATTAACAAACAACTGTTATGGTGCTCGTTTTTAAATTAGACAAACAGTGCAACCATAAGACAGACTATCATAAGCACCGCTGTTGACAATTAAGAATATGGTGCTAAGCACCAGAAACTACTGGCTCAAATTAAGCCCTGCTTTGGGTGACCACGTGATCTGGAGTAACCCTGGGCGGTGAACTTTGCTCCGCTCGCGGAGTTTGCGGAGGTTCCTGCACTCCGCGTTACGCGGAGATCGCGGAGTTCCGAAAACCTCCGCGTCGCGTTGCGTAGCGTAGTTTTGTTCCTCGCTCGCGTTTGTGGTTGGCGACCGCGAGCGAGGAAAATCAACCTCCCGGCGAGATTTTTCCTCGTTCACGATCGTCAACATCAAGTTGGCGAGCGCAAGAGTGGAAAATCAACATCCCGGCGAGATTTCTCAAAGCGGGGGGTCAGGTTTCTCATTGCGAGTGGTCGCGTATGCTCGCGACAGCCCGCAATGAGAAACTGCCCGTTCGCGTTGAGAAAGCTGCCGCTCGAGTAAAAATCTACTCGAGCGGCAGAAAAGGAAAGCAGGGACCGCTTGCACTGTGCATGGTGCCGTTCGCAATGATTGCACAGTGCGGACAAGCATCCAGCACTGTGCAATCACCGCGAACGGCATTTTTCTATCGTACTCTGCCACTCGCGTAGCTCTGCGTAGTGTGGCAGAGGTTTTTTTGCACTTCGCGTAGTGCCGCGTAGTGCAACTCTGCGAACTACGCCCAGGGTTACTCTGGAGGCACTTCTCCAGGGCCCATCGCAAGAGGGCTGTAAAGTGGCCTGGAATTATTCCCTCACAAAGTTGCTTCATCATCAGCAGCTCTGGATGATGGAAAATGCTGCAGGATCACAAACTGATACTGGAGGGTCCCATGAGAAATGGTGAATTACCGGTAGAGTCAGAAATACCGCACCTGATTTACACCCGGACATTAAGTGTCCCTGTGGGACTTGTAATCCAGATGGGCTGGGTAACTCCCGATGGAGACCCCATTGGGATGACTGGTGCTCACATAATGAAGGCCCTGGAGGAAGAGAATAGTTTTACTCTTGTCATGAGTAGGAGAAGATAATATCTACGGTCAAAATCGAGAAGGAGAAAAATTAGTGGGGATTTAGCAAAAGTGGCTCCATCCATGGGTGCAACTATTATTGCTGTGGAGCAAGAATACTATTGCAAGAGCACTTTTGCATTACCTTTACTCATGCACAAATGTACACCCGGTACCTAAACATATATTTATTGTTTAAACACGTACACATTTTAGTGAATGAATGAATGAAATATTATTTAGTCGGCAAGAACTGACATAAAAAGGACATAAAAAAAATATCAATACAAAAAACCCATTTAAAATCGTCTCAAAGATTGATGTAACATTACATTTCGTACAGTAGCAGCATAATTTGTTAGGTGCAGTCACCGTCCATAACACAAACCGAAGAGCATAAAATCTATTAAAAGCCTTAGGATCATGGTGGGCAGTACACCTAAAAGTCATACAATAGCAGCGTGGTTCAATAGACACAATCATGGTCTGTAATACAGCCCAACGAGAATACAATCTAAAAAGTCCTAAAATCATATAATCCTATACACGCTCGAGATGCTAACTCAGGATCCAGCCGTCACATCATTGAAGGGGGCTAGCTTTTTTTGTCTACATCTCCACATTTTAGTATTCCTGGAAAAATGTGACAGTTACAAGAACACATTCTGGAATTCCTTTACAATTCTTTTTTAAAAAAGCCAGAAATGTACTTGCAATGTCTAAGGGGGTAAATGCCTGTCTTTATTTGTGAACTGAGCCCACTGTAGACTGTGGAAAGGTCAAATGAGAAGCTGGCACTGACAGGGGCATTCTTCTTTCATTGCATGTGCCACACTGCAGATATCTCTTCAAGCCCTCATTGGCACCTCTGCTTGACGGAAGCACACTCCGCTGGGTTGGTGCCCCTGCTGGCAGCGACTGTGTGAGCAATTTTACCCAAATGAAAAATGCTGACTGGTTTAAAAAAAAATCTGAGTTCCAGAATCAGGAATTATGCTATGGCGATTGATTTGCTTTCCCTATCCATGAAAAGGAATTGTGCCTTGCAGCGTGACATGTGTATGTACAATCCTGTTCGACATCACATGGAGGTTCAGCTCCAATCAGTATACTAGAAGTCCTTGGTGAATTTTCAATTAGGAGTTGCCCCTTTTTAGGTCTAGCCTAGGCAGCGTGCAGGCGCTGCTCGGCGAGACATGCTGTATCTACTGTATCGGCTAAAGGCACACCTATCGCTTATGATTGATTCCTTCCTGTGCCTTTCAAAATGTGTTTCTTGTCTGTGGTGAATTGGCTGATTTGTCCCGCCTTTTGGTGTGTTTGTCACCCCATGGCGACTGCCCCTTTTACGTGTGTTATTTCTCCTGTGTGCATTTGTTGTTTTCCAAAGACTATTTTCTTTTTGTTTACTTTGCCTTGCTTCAGGATGAAGCAACCGCTCTTACGCCAACACTTAGCTGAGGGCACTTTAAATTTTTACTTTCCTCCCAACTCGACCACATTATGAGATACTGCGCCCCCTCATGTGAGATCGCACTGAGAGCGCGGCCGGCTGAAGGCACTTTCCTTTTTATTAACTTGTTTTTATTACCATGGCGCCCACTTCTCGGGCCGCCATGCGCATAACCTTATGTACACGGGCGACATGATTTATGTTTCATTATGGCACCCAGTTTTCTGTTGGCAAAGCCAATAGCTGCAAATGCGAGACCTACTGCATTGCAAATGCTTGTTATTAGGATATAGTTGGAGCAAGGTCTGGGATCCCCAAAGCCTCTGTCCCTTATGTGCTCAGCATCTCTATCTTTGGTACTTCATTCTTGAGACTTTTGCAGACTAGTCATTTATTGTAAATAGTAAAAAGGAAGTGGGGTGAATTTGAAACTTAATAATTAAGGAAAGACAACGGTTTTAATTAACCTAAAATAATTTTATCAACCAACTGGCAAAATGCAGGGGGTGGCAATTTTCTATGAATCATATGCTGAATTCGGCTTAGTTGTCCAAATGAAATATGCAGAATCACTAAATTTATAAAACTACAATCAGGAGTTTTGCCAATAAAAACAAAGGTTCATTGTATAACACCACATGCTGAAAACCATGTGATCATAAATAGCTGTACATGTGACCATACCCACTCAGATGTGTCACTAAAGGCATAAAGGCACCAAGGGCCTGATTCACAAAGCTCTTTCTATATGTAGATGTGCCTTGCTTCTGTTAAAGATGGGAATTACTCCTGAACCTGCAGATCTGAGTCATAAAGAACTTTATGTGAGTGGTTGTGTCATAATCCAGGTTCAAATGTGTCTTGCTCACAAGCCTACAGAGTAAAACATGCTTACTGATAGAAAAAAGGATGTAATTCAAAAAGATTTTCACTGCAAGCAAGAATATTTTCCTCCTGGAAATACATGAGTAAGTCACATCTAAGGGGTCGATTACAATGTCATTCGGAAAGGCACTGAACAGCATTCGATTAGTCCGAATCCGATTCAGAACCTGCCTTTCCGACCGACTCAGACACTTTTCCGAACAACCGATTACAATGGCTTGGAAGCGTTCGGACTGTCCGACTCAGTTCCGAAAGGCATTGGGAGTAACCGAGTCGGTTGGAGCCGAATCGTAGCGGTCTACGGACTGCCTTTCCAGCCAAGCGATTAGGATGTCAGATTCGGCCAGCCTTTCCGAATAGTACAAAACACTCGCAGATGACCCTGCAGCAGACCCGACAGGAGGTGACAGTACAAAACACTCAGAGATGCCTGCAGCATACCCAACAGGAAGTGGCAGTACAAAACACTCAGAGATGACGCTGCAGCATACCCGACAGGAGGTGAGAGTGCAAAACACTCAGAGATGCCTGCAGCATACCAAACAGGAAGTGACCGTACAAAACACTCGGAGAGGAAGCTGCAGCATAACCGACCGCAGGTGCCAGTATAAAACACTTAGAGATGAAGCTGCAGCATATCCGACAGGAGGTGACAGTACAAAACACTCAGAAATGAAGCTGCAGCATACTAGACAGGTGGTGACTTTACAAAACAGTCAGAGATGAATCTGCAGCATACCCAACAGGAGGTGACAGTACAAAACACACTGAAATTACGCTGCAGCATACCCGACAGGAGTTGACAGTACAAAACACTCGGAGATGAAGCTGCAGCATGCCCGACAGCAGGTGACAGTACAAAACACTCGGAGATGAAGCTGCAGCATACTCGACCGCAGGTGCCAGTATAAAACACTCAGAGATGAAGCTGCAGCATACCCGACTGCAGGTGCCAGTATAAAACATTCAGAGATGAAGCTGCAGCATACCCGACAGGGGGTGACAGTACAAAACACTCAGAGATTAAGCTGCAGCATACCCAACAGGAGGTGACAGTACAAAACACTCAGAGATGCCTGCAGCATACCCAACAGGAAGTGACAGTACAAAACGCTCAGAGATGAAGCTGCAGCATACCCGACAGGAGTTGACAGTACAAAACACTCAGAGATGCATGCAGCATACCCAACAGGAAGTGAGAGTACAAAACACTCGGAGATGAAGCAGCAGCATACCCGACCGCAGGTGCCTGTATAAAACACTTAGAGATGAAGCTGCAGCATACCCGACAGGAGGTGACAGTACAAAATACTCAGAGATGAAGCTGCAGCATACCCGACAGGAGGTGACAGTACAAAACACTCAGAGATGAAGCTGCAGCATACCCGACAGGAGGTGACAGTACAAAACACTCAGAGATGAAGCTGCAGCACACCCAACAGGAGGTGACAGTACAAAACACTCAGAAATGACACTGCAGCATACCCGACAGGAGTTGACAGTACAAAACACTCGGAGATGAAGCTGCAGCATACCCGACAGGAAGTGACAGTACAAAACACTCAGAGATGAAGCTGCAGCACACCCAACAGGAGGTGACAGTACAAAACACTCGGAAATGACACTGCAGCATACCCGACAGGAGGTGACAGTACAAAACACTCAGAGATGAAGCTGCAGCACACCCAACAGGAGGTGACAGTACAAAACACTCGGAAATGACACTGCAGCATACCCGACAGGAGTTGACAGTACAAAACACTCGGAGATGAAGCTGCAGCATACCCGATAGGAAGTGACAGTACAAAACACTCAGAGATGACCCTGCAGCATACCCAACAGGAGGCGACAGTACAAAACACTCAGAGATGCCTGCAGCATACCCAACAGGAAGTGAGAGTACAAAACACTCAGAGATGAAGCTGCAGCATACCCGCCCGCAGGTGGCAGTATAAAACACTCAGAGATAAAGCTGCAGCATACCCGACAGGAGGTGACAGTACAAAACGCTCAGAGATGAAGCTGCAGCATACCTGACAGGAGGTGAGAGTGCAAAACACTCAGAGATGCCTGCAGCATACCAAACAGGAAGTGACCGTACAAAACACTCGGAGAGGAAGCTGCAGCATACCCGACAGGAAGTGACAGTACAAAACACTCAGAGATGCCTGCAGCATACCCAACAGGAAGTGAGAGTACAAAACACTCAGAGATGAAGCTGCAGCATACCCGCCCGCAGGTGGCAGTATAAAACACTCGGAGATAAAGCTGCAGCATACCCGACAGGAGGTGACAGTACAAAACGCTCGGAGATGACGCTGCAGCATACCCTTCAGGAGGTGAGAGTGCAAAACACTCAGAGATGCCTGCAGCATACCAAACAGGAAGTGACCGTACAAAACACTCGGAGAGGAAGCTGCAGCATAAACCGACCGCAGGTGCCAGTATAAAACACTTAGAGATGAAGCTGCAGCATATCCGACAGGAGGTGACAGTACAAAACACTCAGAAATGAAGCTGCAGCATACTAGACAGGTGGTGACTTTACAAAACAGTCAGAGATGAATCTGCAGCATACCCAACAGGAGGTGACAGTACAAAACACACTGAAATTATGCTGCAGCATACCCGACAGGAGTTGACAGTACAAAACACTTGGCGATGAAGCTGCAGCATGCCCGACAGCAGGTGACAGTACAAAACACTCGGAGATGAAGCTGCAGCATACTCGACCGCAGGTGCCAGTATAAAACACTCAGAGATGAAGCTGCAGCATACCCGACTGCAGGTGCCAGTATAAAACATTCAGAGATGAAGCTGCAGCATACCCGACAGGGGGTGACAGTACAAAACACTCAGAGATTAAGCTGCAGCATACCCAACAGGAGGTGACAGTACAAAACACTCAGAGATGCCTGCAGCATACCCAACAGGAAGTGACAGTACAAAACGCTCAGAGATGAAGCTGCAGCATACCCGACAGGAGTTGACAGTACAAAACACTCAGAGATGCATGCAGCATACCCAACAGGAAGTGAGAGTACAAAACACTCGGAGATGAAGCAGCAGCATACCCGACCGCAGGTGCCTGTATAAAACACTTAGAGATGAAGCTGCAGCATACCCGACAGGAGGTGACAGTACAAAATACTCAGAGATGAAGCTGCAGCATACCCAACAGGAGGTAACAGTACAAAACACTCAGAGATGAAGCTGCAGCATACCCGACAGGAGGTGACAGTACAAAACACTCAGAGATGAAGCTGCAGCACACCCAACAGGAGGTGACAGTACAAAACACTCAGAAATGACACTGCAGCATACCCGACAGGAGTTGACAGTACAAAACACTCGGAGATGAAGCTGCAGCATACCCGACAGGAAGTGACAGTACAAAACACTCAGAGATGAAGCTGCAGCACACCCAACAGGAGGTGACAGTACAAAACACTTGGAAATGACACTGCAGCATACCCGACAGGAGTTGACAGTACAAAACACTCGGAGATGAAGCTGCAGCATACCCGACAGGAAGTGACAGTACAAAACACTCAGAGATGACCCTGCAGCATACCCAACAGGAGGCGACAGTACAAAACACTCAGAGATGCCTGCAGCATACCCAACAGGAAGTGAGAGTACAAAACACTCAGAGATGAAGCTGCAGCATACCCGCCCGCAGGTGGCAGTATAAAACACTCGGAGATAAAGCTGCAGCATACCCGACAGGAGGTGACAGTACAAAACGCTCAGAGATGAAGCTGCAGCATACCTGACAGGAGGTGACAGTACAAAACGCTCAGAGATGCCAGCAGCATACCCGACAGTGGGTGACAGTACTCAACACTCAGAAATGAAGCTGCAGCATACCCGACAGGAGGTGACAGTGAAAAACATTCGGAGATTCCTGCAGAATACCCAACAGGAGGTGACAGTACAAACTGCTCAAAGTTGAAGCTGTAGCTCATCCGATAGCAGGTGCAAGAATAAAACGCTCAGGGATGAAGCTGCAGCATACTTAACAGGAGGTGACAGTACAAAACATTCGGAGATTAAGCTACAGCATACCCAACAGGAGGTGACAGTACAAAACACTCGGAGATGAAGCTGCAGCATACCCAACAGGAGGTGACAGTACAAAATGCTCAAAGATGAAGCTGCAGCATACCTGACAGGAAGTGACAGTACGAAACACTCGGAGATGAAGCTGCAGCATACCTTGACAGTAGGTGATAGTTCAAAACATTCGGAGATGAAGCTGCAGCATACCAAACAGGAAGTGACAGTACAAAACACTCAGAGATGAAGCTGCAGCATACCCGACAGGAGGTGACAGTACAAAACATTCAGAGATGCCTGCAGCATACCCGACAGTACAAATCGCTCAAAGTTGAAGCTGCAGCTCACCCGACAGCAGGTGCAAGTATAAAACGCTCAGGGATGAAGCTGCAGCATACTCGACAGGAGGTGACAGTACAAAACATTGGGAGATTAAGCTGCAGCATACCCAACAGGAGGTGACAGTACAAAACACTCGGAGATGAAGCTTTAGCATACCCGACAGGAGGTCACAGTACAAAATACTCGGAGATGAAGCTGCAGCTTACCTTGACAGTAGGTGATAGTTCAAAACATTCAGAGATGAGGCTGCAGTGCAGCATACCCGACAGGAGGTGACAGTACAAAACACTCAGAGATGAAGCTGCAGTATACCCAGCAGGATGTGACAGTACAAAGCACTCGTAGATGACGCTGCAGCATACCCGACAGGAGGTGACAGTACAAAACTCTCCAAGATGCCTGCAGCACACCTGACAGGAGGTGACAGTAGAAAGCACTCAGAGATGAAGCTGCAGCACACCCGAGAGGAGGTGACAGTACAAAACACTCAAGAGATGAAGCTGCAGCATACCCAACAGGAGGTGACAGTACAAAACACTCGGAGATGAAGCTGCAGCATACCCGACAGGAGGTGACAGTACAAAATGCTCAGAGATGCCGGCAGCATACCCGTCAGGAGGTGACAGTACACAACACTCAGAAATGAAGCTGCAGCATACCCAACAGGAGGTGACAGTACAAAACATTCAGAGATGCCTGCAGCATACCCGACAGGAGGTGACAGTACAAAGCGCTCAAAGTTGAAGCTGCAGCTCACCCGACAGCAGGTGCAAGTATAAAATGCTCAGGGATGAAGCTGCAGCATACTCGACAGGAGGTGACAGTACAAAACATTCGGAGATTAAGCTGCAGCACACCCGACAGGAGGTGACAGTATAAAACACTCAGAGATGACGCTGCAGCATACCCGACAGGAGGTGACAGTACAAAACACTCAGAGATGCATGCAGCATACCCAACAGGAAGTGAGAGTACAAAACACTCGGAGATGAAGTAGCAGCATACCCGACCCCAGGTGCCTGTATAAAACACTTAGAGATGAAGCTGCAGCATACCCGACAGGAGGTGACAGTACAAAATACTCAGAGATGAAGCTGCAGCATACCCAACAGGAGGTAACAGTACAAAACACTCAGAGATGAAGCTGCAGCATACCCGACAGGAGGTGACAGTACAAAACACTCAGAGATGAAGCTGCAGCACACCCAACAGGAGGTGACAGTACAAAACACTCAGAAATGACACTGCAGCATACCCGACAGGAGTTGACAGTACAAAACACTCGGAGATGAAGCTGCAGCATACCCGACAGGAAGTGACAGTACAAAACACTCAGAGATGAAGCTGCAGCACACCCAACAGGAGGTGACAGTACAAAACACTTGGAAATGACACTGCAGCATACCCGACAGGAGGTGACAGTACAAAACACTCAGAGATGAAGCTGCAGCACACCCAACAGGAGGTGACAGTACAAAACACTCGGAAATGACACTGCAGCATACCCGACAGGAGTTGACAGTACAAAACACTCGGAGATGAAGCTGCAGCATACCCGACAGGAAGTGACAGTACAAAACACTCAGAGATGACCCTGCAGCATACCCAACAGGAGGCGACAGTACAAAACACTCAGAGATGCCTGCAGCATACCCAACAGGAAGTGAGAGTACAAAACACTCAGAGATGAAGCTGCAGCATACCCGCCCGCAGGTGGCAGTATAAAACACTCGGCGATAAAGCTGCAGCATACCCGACAGGAGGTGACAGTACAAAACGCTCAGAGATGAAGCTGCAGCATACCTGACAGGAGGTGACAGTACAAAACGCTCAGAGATGCCAGCAGCATACCCGACAGTGGGTGACAGTACTCAACACTCAGAAATGAAGCTGCAGCATACCCGACAGGAGGTGACAGTGAAAAACATTCGGAGATTCATGCAGAATACCCAACAGGAGGTGACAGTACAAACAGCTCAAAGTTGAAGCTGTAGCTCATCCGACAGCAGGTGCAAGAATAAAACGCTCAGGGATGAAGCTGCAGCATACTTAACAGGAGGTGACAGTACAAAACATTCGGAGATTAAGCTACAGCATACCCAACAGGAGGTGACAGTACAAAACACTCGGAGATGAAGCTGCAGCATACCCAACAGGAGGTGACAGTACAAAATGCTCAAAGATGAAGCTGCAGCATACCTGACAGGAAGTGACAGTACGAAACACTCGGAGATGAAGCTGCAGCATACCTTGACAGTAGGTGATAGTTCAAAACATTCGGATATGAAGCTGCAGCATACCAAACAGGAAGTGACAGTACAAAACACTCAGAGATGAAGCTGCAGCATACCCGACAGGAGGTGACAGTACAAAACATTCAGAGATGCCTGCAGCATACCCAACAGTACAAATCGCTCAAAGTTGAAGCTGCAGCTCACCCGACAGCAGGTGCAAGTATAAAACGCTCAGGGATGAAGCTGCAGCATACTCGACAGGAGGTGACAGTACAAAACATTGGGAGATTAAGCTGCAGCATACCCAACAGGAGGTGACAGTACAAAACACTCGGAGATGAAGCTTTAGCATACCCGACAGGAGGTGACAGTACAAAATACTCGGAGATGAAGCTGCAGCTTACCTTGACAGTAGGTGATAGTTCAAAACATTCAGAGATGAGGCTGCAGTGCAGCATACCCGACAGGAGGTGACAGTACAAAACACTCAGAGATGAAGCTGCAGTATACCCAGCAGGATGTGACAGTACAAAGCACTCGTAGATGACGCTGCAGCATACCCGACAGGAGGTGACAGTACAAAACTCTCCGAGATGCCTGCAGCACACCCGACAGGAGGTGACAGTAGAAAGCACTCAGAGATGAAGCTGCAGCACACCCGAGAGGAGGTGACAGTACAAAACACTCAAGAGATGAAGCTGCAGCATACCCAACAGGAGGTGACAGTACAAAACACTCGGAGATGAAGCTGCAGCATACCCGACAGGAGGTGACAGTACAAAACGCTCAGAGATGCCGGCAGCATACCCGTCAGGAGGTGACAGTACACAACACTCAGAAATGAAGCTGCAGCATACCCAACAGGAGGTGACAGTACAAAACATTCAGAGATGCCGGCAGCATACCCGTCAGGAGGTGACAGTACACAACACTCAGAAATGAAGCTGCGGCATACCCAACAGGAGGTGACAGTACAAAACATTCAGAGATGCCTGCAGCATACCCGACAGGAGGTGACAGTACAAAGCGCTGAAAGTTGAAGCTGCAGCTCACCCGACAGCAGGTGCAAGTATAAAATGCTCAGGGATGAAGCTGCAGCATACTCGACAGGAGGTGACAGTACAAAACATTCGGAGATTAAGCTGCAGCACACCCGACAGGAGGTGACAGTATAAAACACTCAGAGATGACGCTGCAGCATACCCGACAGGAGGTGACAGTATAAAACACTCAAAGATGCCTGCAGCATACCCGACAGGAAGTGACAGTACAAAACACTCAGAGATGCCTGCAGCATACCCAACAGGAAGTGACAGTACAAAACACTCAGAAATGAAGCTGCAGCATGCCAGACAGCAGGTGACAGTGTAAAACACTGAAAAATTATATTGAATCATATCCGATGGCAGGTGAAAGCCCAAAATATTCAGAGGTGAATCTGCAGACTACCTGGCAGCCCCTGCCAGTATAAAACACTCAGACATGAAGTGGCATATATGACAGAAGGTGACCGTGCAAAACACTCATAGATGGAGCTGCAGACTACCAGACAGCAGGTGCCAGAATAAAACACTCAGTGATGAAGCTGCATTCCCAATAGCAGGTGATAGTACAAAACAGTCAGAGACGAAGCTCCAGCATGCCCGACAGCAAGTGACAGTGTGAAACTCTCAAAGATGATATTGCATCATACCCAATGGCAGGTGTAAGCACAAAACACTCAGAGATGAATCTGCAGACAGCATGTGCCCAGTATAAAACCCTCAGAGATGAAACTGCAGACCACTGACAGCAAATGGCAACAAAACACTCAGAGGTGATGATGCAGCATGCCCGACAGCAGGTGAAAAAGCAAAACACTCAGAGATGAATCTGCAGACAGCATGTGCCAGCATAAAACCCTCAGAGATGAAGCTGCAGCATACCCGACAGGAAGTGACAGTACAAAACATTCAGAGATGAAGCTGCAGCATACCCGACAGGAGGTGAAAAAGCAAAACACCCAGAGATGAATCTACAGACAGCGTGTGCCAGCATAAAACCCTCAGAAATGAAGCTGCAGACCACTGACTGCAAATGACAACAAAACACTCAGAGATGAAGCTGCCGACCACTGACAGCAAATGATAATAAAACACTCAGAGATGATGCTGCAGCATGCCCGACAGTAGGTGAAAAAGCAAAACACTCAGAGATGTATCTGCAGACAGCATGTGCCAGTATAAAACCCTCAGAGATGAAGCTGCAGCATGCCCGACAGGAAGTGACAGTACAAAACATTCAGAGATGAAGCTGCAGCATACCCAACAGGAGGTGAAAAAGCAAACACCCAGAGATGAATCTACAGACAGCATGTGCCAGTATAAAACCCTCAGAGATGAAGCTGCAGACAGCATGTGCCCAGTATAAAACCCTCAGAGATGAAGCTGCAGACCACTGACAGCAAATGATAATAAAACACTCAGAGGTGATGATGCAGCATGCCCGACAGTAGGTGAAAAAGCAAAACACTCAGAGATGTATCTGCAGACAGCATGTGCCAGTATAAAACCCTCAGAGATGAAGCTGCAGCATACCCGACAGGAAGTGACAGTACAAAACATTCAGAGATAAAGCTGCAGCATACCCGACAGGAGGTGAAAAAGCAAAACACCCAGAGATGAATCTACAGACAGCATGTGCCAGTATAAAACCCTCAGAGATGAAGCTGCAGACCACTGACTGCAAATGACAACAAAACACTCAGAGGTGATGCTGCAGCATACCTGACAAGAGGTGACAGTACAAAACATTCAGAGATGAAGCTGCAACATACCCGACTGGAGGTGACAGGACAAAATGCTCAATCAATCAATCAATCAATCATGTCACTTATAAAGCGCACTACATACCCGCGAGGGTCTCAAGGCGCTGGGGGAAGAGGGGGGTGGTGCTGCTACTGATCGAAGAGCCAGGTCTTGAGGAGTCTTCTGAAGGCCAGTAGGTCTTGGGTCTGTCGGAGGTTGGTGGGGAGGGTGTTCCAGGTCTTGGCGGCGAGGTGGGAGAAGGATCTGCCGCCGGCGGTCGTTTTCCGGATGCGGGGGACTGTGGCGAGGACGAGGCTGGTCGAGCGGAGCTGGCGGGTGGGGGTGTAGAAGCTGAGTCGTCTGTTGAGGTAGGCTGGTCCGGAGTTGTGGAGTGCTTTGTGTGCGTGGGTGAGGAGCTTGAAGGTTATCCTCTTGTTGACAGGGAGCCAGTGTAGGTCTCTCAGGTGGGGTGTGATGTGGCTGCGTCAGGGGATGTCGAGGATAAGACGTGCAGAGGCGTTCTGGATGCGTTGCAGCGGTCTCAGGAGCTTAGCCGTCGTTCCTGCGTAGAGGGCGTTTCCGTAGTCCAGCCTGCTGGTGACGAGGGCCTGGGTGACTGTTTTTCTTGTTTCGGTGGGGATCCACTTGAAGATCCTGCGGATCAGAGATGCCTGCAGCATACCCGACAGGAAGTGACAGTACAAAACACTCGGAGATGACACTGCAGCATACCCGACAGGAAGTGACAGTACAAAACACTCGGAGATGACACTGCAGCATACGCGACAGGAGGTGATACTACAAAATACTTGGAGCTGACGCTGCAGCATACCCGACAGGAGGTGACAGTACAAAACATTCAGAGATGAAGCTGCAACATACCCGACAGGAGGTGCCAGTATAAAACGCTCAGAGATGAATCTACAGACAGCATGTGCCAGCATAAAACCCTCAGAGATGAAGTTGCAGACCACTGACTGCAAATGACAACAAAACACTCAGAGGGGATGCTGCAGCATGCCCGACAAGAGGTGACAGTACAAAACATTCAGCTGTTAAGTTGCAGCATACCTTGACATTATGTAACAGCAAAGGACTCAGAGGTAAGACAGAAGTATACCTACAGCTGTACTCCTGCAGACAGGTGACAGTGTAAAGAACTCAGAGATAAAGCTGCAGAATACCCTGCATATGACTGTGTAAGGCACCCAGAGCTAGTAATATCAGTGCAGTGCACCTGAAAGCAAGTGACAGTATAAGGTACTCAGGGGTAAATGTGCAGAATACCTGGCATCCGTAGCCAGTAATATCAGTGCAGTGCACCTGCAGGCAGGTGACAGTAAAAGGTACTCAGGGGTAAATGTGCAGAATACCTGGCATCCATTGCCAGTAATATCAGTGCAGTGCACCTGAAAGCAAGTGACAGTAAAAGGTACTCAGGGGTAAATTTGCAGAATACCTGGCATCCGTAGCCAGTAATATCAGTGCAGTGCACCTGCAGGCAGGTGACAGTATGAGGGGCTCGGGGGTAAATGTGCAGAATACCTGGCATCCGTAGCCAGTAATATCAGTGCAGTGCACCTGCAGGCAGGTGACAGTATGAGGGACTCGGGGGTAAATGTGCAGAATACCTGGCATCCATTGCCAGTAATATCAGTGCAGTGCACCTGAAAGCAAGTGACAGTATAAGGTACTCAGGGGTAAATTTGCAGAATACCTGGCATCCGTAGCCAGTAATATCAGTGCAGTGCACCTGAAGGCAAGTGACAGTATAAGGTACTCAGGGGTAAATTTGCAGAATACCTGGCATCCATTGCCAGTAATATCAGTGCAGTGCACCTGAAAGCAAGTGACAGTAAAAGGTACTCAGGGGTAAATTTGCAGAATACCTGGCATCCGTAGCCAGTAATATCAGTGCAGTGCACCTGCAGGCAGGTGACAGTATGAGGATCTCGGGGGTAAATTTACAGAATACCTGGCATCCATTGCCAGTAATATCAGTGCAGTGCACCTGAAAGCAAGTGACAGTAAAAGGTACTCAGGGGTAATTTTGCAGAATACCTGGCATCCGTAGCCAGTAATATCAGTGCAGTGCACCTGAAAGCAAGTGACAGTAAAAGGTACTCAGGGGTAAATTTGCAGAATATCTGGCATCCGTAGCCAGTAATATCAGTGCAGTGCACCTGCAGGCAGGTGACAGTATGAGGGGCTCGGGGGTAAATGTGCAGAATACCTGGCATCCGTAGCCAGTAATATCAGTGCAGTGCACCTGCAGGCAGGTGACAGTAAAAGGTACTCGGGGGTAAATTTGCAGAATACCTGGCATCCGTAGCCAGTAATATCAGTGCAGTGCACCTGCAGGCAGGTGACAGTAAAAGGTACTCAGGGGTAAATTTGCAGAATACCTGGCATCCGTAGCCAGTAATATCAGTGCAGTGCACCTGCAGGCAGGTGACAGTAAAAGGTACTCAGGGGTAAATTTGCAGAATACCTGGCATCCGTAGCCAGTAATATCAGTGCAGTGCACCTGCAGGCAGGTGACAGTATGAGGGACTCGCGGGTAAATTTGCAGAATACCTGGCATTCATTGCCAGTAATATCAGTGCAGTGCACCTGCAGTTAGGTGACAGTATGAGGGACTCGGGGGTAAATTTGCAGAATACCTGGCATCCATTGCCAGTAATATCAGTGCAGTGCACCTGCAGGCAGGTGACAGTATGAGGGACTTGGGGGTAAATTTGCAGAATACCTGGCATCCATTGCCAGTAATATCAGTGCAGTGCACCTGCAGGCAGGTGACAGAATGAGGGACTCGGGGGTAAATATGTAGAATACCTGGCATCCATTGCCAGTAATATCAGTGCAGTGCACCTGCAGGCAGGTGACAGTATGAGGGACTTGGGGGTAAATTTGCAGAATACCTGGCCTCCGTAGCCAGTAATATCAGTGCAGTGCACCTGCAGGCAGGTGACAGTATGAGGGACTTGGGGGTAAATTTGCAGAATACCTGGCATCCATTGCCAGTAATATCAGTGCAGTGCACCTGCAGGCAGGTGACAGTATGAGGGACTCGGGGGTAAATTTGCAGAATACCTGGCATCCATTGCCAGTAATATCAGTGCAGTGCACCTGCAGGCAGGTGACAGTATGAGGGACTCGGGGGTAAATTTGCAGACTACCTGGCCTCCGTAGCCAGTAATATCAGTGCAGTGCACCTGCAGGCAGGTGACAGGAACAAATGCACGTCCCCAGGCCCCATGTCAAGAGGGTGCATTTTAGTTACTGCTGCTGCCTACTCCAGCTTGTTAGGGCTTGTTGCTCTATTTTACGCAAATCCCGGGCTTACCATGGCCCTCCATTACTAAATGCCAATTATATATCCAGCGTCCCAGCACTTTGTTTCTATCACAGACTTATTTTGATCCGTCGAACTTGGTATTACTTTGAATTTTGGGCACCGTCAACCAATTTTAGGTTCCCGTTACTGTACCAGGCCCTGTGTTCCCCATTCACTATCCGGTCTTTATTACTGAATTAAAAGCCTTGAAAAAGTCGTCTAAGATGAAACACACGTCGTTGTTTCCTATGTAAGAACGCAAAATCAACAATACTGGATCAGAACTTTCATCAATAAAATCAGACCTGCTCCAACAGCTGACCATCGAAAAGACTTGTAGTGCTTTGGGTATTTGTTTACAATTGTGTTATGTGAATGAAGTTTCTTCTTCATGTATATTATGCAGTATTATTGTGGCATAGTGTTCAACCTGTAGAACACATGTGACTTGCAATTATTCCTATATACTAGGGGGCAGATATACAAGGAAGTGCCGCAGCGCGGCAACGCAAGCCCTTTGGCTGCGCCACGCTGCGACACTTCCGAAGCACAGGAATGCGACATATTTACAATAATATGTCGCATTCCTGTGCTCTCCCCTGCGCTGGCGCACAAACTGCAGCCATGTGCCGGCACAGGCACCCTTGCACCATGGTGCAAGGATGCCTGCGTCATGGGGAGATTGTTTTTGTGCAGGAAGGGGCACTTTCCTGCACAAAAACAATCACTACAGGCATATTCCTCCTTCAATGTGTGCTGTAGAATACAGCACGCATTGAAAGAGGAAATAACGAGGAGAAATGAAAACATTTCTCCTCGTTGCGCCTCGCTACGCCACCTCTAGGGTGGCGTAGCATTCACACGCATCTCCAGATTTCGATTTCTCGTAAATCTGGAGATGTGTCTTGTTCCATGGGTGTTGCGTGGGAACACCCACAGCAACACCCATGGAACGCCCCTTCAACGCATAGTGCTGCGTGTGAAGGGGCCGTGTTTACAAGGAGAGGAAAAGTCACGCAGGGTGGCTTTTCCTCTCCTTGTAAATATGGAGGAGCCCCCTGCGCCACCAGTACGTCACGAAAAGTGACGTACTGGTGGCGCAGGGGGCTTGTAAATCTGCCCCTCTGTGTACCAAGAAGTGCAGAATATTATACCACTGCTACCAATCTGGCTTCTAAGCCCACAGGTATAAATAGAAATGTAAAACTACCAATCCCACCATGCATAGCACTGGATAATAGTCTCCCTCATTACATGGTGCCAGTTAGCACCTGTGTCTTACAGTGAGAGTATGGAGAGGTGGAATTACTGCTTTCAGAGCTTCCACATGGCGAGGTAAGACAACAGTCTAAGGACTCCAACTTGTGGGAGTACGAAATAACTGCAAAAGGGTAGACTGGGATGCCATCTTTAGGTCTGGCATAAGCCAAAACCTTGTGGTTTTACTAAAGTGATATGTATAATATATTACTTAATGGGGCTTTCAGCCAGTCTTCTCCTTCCATGGGTCTGTTATTGTGTCATTCACATTTTTATTTCGCCTACTACAGCATAGTGCATGGGGCAGTGGGTCAGCCCATCTAAGCCATTGGCTAACTTCACTGTGAGGGATGGCCTTCTGCCGTTTCGCAAGCAGCACATCCACATGCAAATTAGTTCCCTTTAGTACATGGGACTACTATAACACTTAGTAGCCGATTAGGATGTCGGTCGGAAAGCCTCCGACAACAGGTGGGAGGCTTTCCGACCGACATCCTTGGTTTAAACTCTGACCACCTTGTTACAAAGAAGGCGGTCTGAATTTAAACCGGCCGGTCAAAACAACTGGCTTCCAACAGGCTCAAGGAGTCCGTCGGCCAGTCATAAACCGCACATAATCCCGAATGAACGGCGTTTCCACTATTGGGATTATGATGTCGGTTTCAGACAGGCTTTCCATGCCGGGCTTTCTGACATGGAAACTTTGGGGGCCCCTAGCAGGGCCACCTTCCGTCTCTGGCCTCTGGTTGATGGCCTGGACCGTGTGGCAGGCACCGTGACATGGCTGCCACACGGTGCAGGGATTTACACAAACTCCCATTTCTCTATGGGAGATTGTTCCGGCAGGGGGTTTCCGCCAGCACCACAAGCTCCCATAGGGAAATGGGAGTTTGCGACCGCACAATGCGCAGTCGCATCGTAATTGCGGTTTTCGGACCCCGACCTGAGTTTGGTCGCTCCTGAAACCGCAGAGATGTCGGTGACATCATAATCGGCCCCTTAGTGCTTTTTGGGACCCCAAAAATATTTCTGTTTTGTCAGTGTTTTTTTTTCCTGATTAACAAGAGCCTGGCAGCTTCTGCACTCAGAGAGTTTTTCAAAAATTTATGAAAAAGCAAAACAAGCTTTGACAAAGCCAAAACGTTGGCACCACAATCAGATCTATTTTCTTTGCCAATGCTTGCAATGTGTATAGGGAGTGATTTATTGCTGAATTTGCAGTTTCAAGACAAAGTGGTTTCTTGCTGCAAACTCCATCCACGCAGTCACCAACATGCCAGATTGAAACCATCCTCAGTGATACATGTTCTATCCAGGGGCGGCTCCTCCACTCGGGAGGTGGAGCGTCGCAGTGCGAGAAAGCCAAAACATAAAATGGTAATAACTAAAAGTTATTACCATTTTATGTTTCCTTTGCACATTGCAGGCAGGCGGGCGGGTTGGGGGTATCTGCTCTGCTCTTTGAGCAGGGCAGGTGAGGAGTGGTTTGCCCACTACTGAGTGCACAAAGACTGTTTGTTACGCCCTCTCGGGTCACCCAAACCAGTCGGGCCACCCAAACCAGTCATGCGCACTCTGCCCTTCTCCATGCAGCCTGCACGGAGAACATGGCCACCCCATTAGCCCCAGGCTGGGCGGTGTCCCGACCAATCACAACGCTGCTTGCAGCGTTGTGGTTGGCTTAGGGGAGGGAGCCTGGCTGCCTGCTTCCTGTCGGAGGCAGGAGAGCAGGAGCCAAGAAGACGAGGGACCCGGCGCGGCTGAAAGGTAAGTTTAATTAATTAATTTATTTCTTTTAATTTCCCTGCGACACCCACGTGACCACTCGCGCCCACCCCCTCCACCCGCGAGCAATGTCAGCTGCTACTGGTTCCATCTGTGTCTATCATCATGATCCACGTGCATAATAGTAGCAGAGTTGCACGTGTTTGTATTATCTGTCTGTAACCACCACCAGTATCTGAGGCTGCTATTCGATGGATGCTTGGCTCTACAAAAAATGTCTTATATCCTTTAGGAGAAATTGGAGACCCTACTTTAGGTCTTGCTTGACAGCACAGCTGCCTTCATGACCTATTGTTAACAGTTCTTTAAGATATACATACAGTGGGCTTTGTCTGTGTGCCACATGAGTAATACCTTCTCACCTCATGCTATTGGCTGTTTGGAGTATGGTTCAACCCTACATTGCAATGCATGTAAGACTATTCTACAAAGAAAGTGAACTGAATCATCGCACATTAAATTCTTCACCTCATACATTGTATAGAGGAAGTAGTCAATGTTGGTTTTGTTTTTGTTCTATCCAGCAGGCTTTTAAAGAGTATTTTAGTCAGGACTCTAAATGCAAACCAGACGCTTGTGTTACTAGGACACTACTCCCTATTACTCTTTGTACAATCCCTTGATAACTCTGATGTCATGTTTTGCCTTTTTCAGTCTCCTTCCTGGTGCCAAGAAACTCTGAATGTATATGTGCACTTTAGAAGTTTTCTGCTAACATAACATAACATAAAAATCTTGGCCAGTCTTAGCTCTACAACAAGACAATAGTAGGCACCCAGCCTAGGGTGCTATTAGCAAGGGGTTGCCATATAGTCCCACTGGCAGCGGACAGGGGTCAGAAAATGGCGCTGCACCTATATTTCCAATAACACTTGCATGGGCCATGGTCATGCTTAAGGTTTTGGTGCGTGGACAAAAATCAGTACTAATGCAATAGCATTTACAGGTTAAATTATTGAAAATTAATACTGCACACCCCACAAACTGAATTCTCTTTTAGCGCCCTGGAAACTGGAAATATTATCTTGGACAATGCAGCATACAGACCTCTCAAAGAAGCAACACTGAGCCAGCCCCATAGGGATTCTCACCTGTGACGTCCAAGCTGTAATATCACAAGCATGAAGATGGTAAAATAGGATAGTGGTGAAGAGAAAACGAATGAAGACCCCCACCATAACCATTTCTTTTACGTCAGGTGGGCAGTGATGATAAACCATCGTCATCATGAATGCCAAAATTATGACATCACCAGCCACATCCAGATCCAGATTCTTGACCCTAAGGTTTGCTCATTGACTGAATAGAGGAAACAGAAATATCTTGTGAACAGAATATCGTGGCAAATATATCGAGGACCAAAACATAGAGACGGTAAGTGCAAGTGGGCAAGTATAGAGTTACTATTCTTAACTCAACAATTACGTACCTTGAAGATATATATATATATATATCGTCCAGTAGCGGCTCGTGGTGGGAGTGCTGTGGGGCGGTGGGGCGAGGCGGGGGAGGAGCAGGGTGGGGGGTAGTAAACTACGGCATACGGCCGAACAGAGGTAAGTAAACAAATAAATAAATAAAACAAATTTTGTTGCGCGCGCTGCATCGCATTTGGCAATGCAGTGCGCGCAATGAAATTCGTTTTATTTATTTGTTTACTTACCTCTGTTTGGCCGTATGCCATAGTTTACTACCCCCCACCCTGCTCCTCCCCCGCCCCGCAGCACTCCCACCACGAGCCGCTACTGATATCGTCAAGGTACATATATGTGGAGTTATATATATTAAACTTTGCTTACCCATAGAAACTTACCTTCACGATATTTGTGTCCTCGATATTCTTGACACAATATTTTGTGTCGTAATATTTCTGTTTCCGATATTCTTTTGAAACACTGCTCAGGTTTAGCCCTCACTGTAAATCTAAGACTAATCTAAAATGTCTCCCTAAATAACCCCATTCCTTTCCCTAATCCCACCGCTATTCCTACCTCCATCCTCATCAGGGGTTTGATGAGTGTTATGCAAAGGCTGCAATACAAGAAAAATGGATAACAACAACCCAATAGTAAAGGAACCTGTGTGATTACGTCAGGGCTACTGGAATTATGTGATGCTGCAGCATATTCCGCATAGTTATTGATTTGCTGCATTGCCACATAATTCATCATCTGATGCATAATTTGCCAACCCTGTGGTGTAATTTGGTCCTTCCCCGTGCCGTAATTCCAGTGGGCCAGGATTATATGTAATAGACAACAATTGTCCAGTTTGTTGAATAAATAAAAACTGCAAATAAAGTAGCATGAATGCTTAGATTGAATAGGAGAAACATATGACACAGCCCATAATATTAAGCAAATGAATGTATTAAAATGAAATAATAATACAATAGTGGAACATGCTCAGGGATGTGAACGGTGAGGTACTCGGTGCACGTGTGTGGGAAAACACGGAATCAATAGTGCAGGGACACATTTAACAAGGGGACAGTTCTCAATCCAGAGTTGGAAGCAGTTGGTGAATTTGTTGGTACAAATCAAACAAACAATTGTTGATGACATGACACTGAAGAGTAAAATCCTAAACCTTGGTATGTCAACGTTTCAACTCAGTTGTATTCATCCCTGGGTCATCATCAGGGCTGGTATGTATTTAATTGGCATCAGAGGTTCATGTGAGTGTCTGGGCCCAGCATGGCGTCCCTACATTGTAAAGTGTCCACATAAATGCACTGGCAAGTCTCAGACATGATTACAATTTGATGGGGTGCTGAAGAGTGACTGCATGTGTGATCCTGTGGTACTCATGGTGGAAAGCGGGTCGCCAGAAGCACTGCAGCAAAACAACCCCAGTCATTGGTCAAGCAAAGAATTCACCGCTTGACTTTACTATATTATGCACTTTGGCACCTTGTTAGGGGGATGAAGTGCTATATAAGTGCAACTGCGATACAAGACAGCTACATAATTAAAATGCAACATTTTCTCTATTGAAGCACATTCAAGGCAGTGTGTCAACACATATAACTTCAATGTCTTGAGACCCTCACGGGTGAGTAGCGCACTTTATAACTCCCTGATTGATTGATTGATTGAATGTAACAGTTTTCCTCTTGAAGTGCTCTGGAGACACTGTGTCAACACTAATATCACCTCTGTAATAGTTCCTGTATTAAAGCACTTTAGTGTCACTGTGTCGACTTTCACAATACCAATGCAGTAGTTTCTCCCTTAAACTGGTATAGTCCACTGTGACAAAACTAATAGCGCCAGTGCAATAATTCCTCCCTTGAAGTGCTCTACTGCCACTGTGTCAACACTTATAACACCAATGTAAGTTTCTCCCTTGAAGTGCTATAGTGCCACTGCGTCAACACTAATAGCACCAATGCAATAGTTTCTCCCTTGAAGTGCCACTTTGTCAACAGTTATAACACCAATGTAAGTTTCTCCCTTGAAGTGCTGTAGTGCCACTGTGTCAAAACTGATAGTACCAATGCAATAGTTTCTCCCTTGAAGTGCCACTTTGTCAACACATAACTCTGATGTAACAGTTACTCCCTTGAAGTGCTATAGTGCCACTGTGTCAACACTTAGAACACTAAAGTAATATCTTCTCCCTTGAAGTGCTATAGTGCCACTGTGTCAACACTTCGATGAAATAGTTTCTCCCTTGAAGTCCTATGGTGCCACTGTGTCAACACTTCAAAGTAATAGTTTCCCCCTTAAAGTGCTATAGTGCCACTGTGTCAACACTTCAATGTAATAGTTTCTCCTTTGAAGTGCTATAGTGTCACTGTGTCAACACTTCGATGTAATAGTTTCTCCCTTAAAGTGCTATAGTGCCACTGTGTACTGTAAACATTAATAACACCAATGCGGCAGTGTGCCGCTAGTGATAACAAAAGTGCCACTGTGCCAAAAGTTAACTTGTGATGGAAATACTTAAGCTGCTTATCCACCCAGCGGATACATACCGAGTGTAATCCCTGCAGCCGCTCTGGAGGTGTTAGCCTACTGCACGCGTTGCTGTACGGGGCTGTATACGTAGGGACAGGCGTGGCATGCGCTGGTAGGCCGGCGATGCGAGTCTTAGTTCTAGTCACTGAAAGTGCTTAGTAAACAGCATTAAACGCTATAAAAAATTGAACGTTTACATTGTGTGGGAAGAGGCTTTCATGGGAAACCGCGCGGATATATGAGTCTCCCCTCCCCTCCCACTGCCTCCTGAATGTCTGTACAGTGCTTCGCCGTCTAGCGCTCACAGTCTGCCTTCACTGCGCTATATTCATATACTTCTATCAGAGCCGTGGGGTGGGTGAACAGCTCCTCCGAGTGACGTGGCAGAGGCTGCCGGAGCCCGTGTGTTGTCTTTCCTTCCTTCCCAACCCGGCCCCCACTTTCTTTCCGCCTCTGGAGGCTGCAGCTTGTATCAATCACAATTCACCGGACACAGGCAAAGGAAAGAGCGATCCACCGCGAGACCAGCCTTCATTACCGCGTGCCCTACCCTCCTGTTTTCCCCCACACATACACGCAGCTTTACTCCCCCCTCCAGCCGGCATAATCCAACTCCCAGCCGACGTGTGTCTAACGTGCAGCGGTACCATAGGTGAACTGCTTGGGGAGGAAGGAGGAGAGAGCTTTACCATAGCTTATGAGTAAGGTAGCTCAATGGGGTTATGAACC
Source organism: Calotriton arnoldi (assembly GCA_963921515.1). NCBI lineage: Eukaryota > Metazoa > Chordata > Amphibia > Caudata > Salamandridae > Calotriton > Calotriton arnoldi. Next base: position 186,363 of record CAWUFW010014451.1, read on the forward strand.
TGCTGCATAAAATCTCTATTGGGTTTACAGGTTACAGATTTGAAGCACGTGGAAATGATTCAGCCTTTGGAGGTAGAGACAGAGTAGGTCTGAGCAGGGTAGTTTACACCTGTGCTGTTTAGAGTGCGGCGTAGTAGCATCCTGAGCTGGTGCATTTGCAACATGCTGGTAGAGACCTGTAGATCTGGGGAAGAGTCTGCCCCCATGGCAAATTTCTGACGTAGAACAGATTATATTTTTACAGCTTCGACCATGCCCTAAAATCGCCTAATTGTACACTAGGCCACTCTGCCTGTCGCTCTCTAGTGTAAGGCCATGTCACTATGCACATGGTTCCAGCTGCAGTGCCCTCGGCTCCTTGGCAGCCGTCCATGTCTCCCGTGTAACTGGAGCTCAGCTGTTGGCACTGCCGGTTCTCTCTGCCCTACCGGTAACGGGATATAGGTTCAGGTTGTGGAAGGCAATCCCGCGCGCAGGGCGCCAGCGACCCGAGAGGCGCAGCGCGCGCAGGTGGCCAGCCCCGTGCGCGCTCCGCTGCCACGCGCCAGGCGGCAGCCACAGCCTTGAGCCGAAGGCGTTCTCCAGCCTCAGCCTTGATCCGAAGGCACACAAACAAGGAATGAAACTGCTCTTAACATCATCGTCACAAGTTACAAAGATCTTGCTGTGACTACTCTTTTACTGCCTGTCTTCTATTCCTGAAGTCAGGGGCAACGGTAATCGTAGTACCCTGCCTTGACTTACTCCTGGAATTCAAGAGTACTGCATGATTAACTCACAGAACAATCTTGATGAATCAGTCACTGCCTGAATTACATCGCGTATCAGCACTTCCTTCAGAGAAGGGTGAATAGACAGGGGGATTTGAAAAAAGGCAAGATTTGAGATTTCATTTTTCATGTAGGAAATGTGTTTATCTTTGGTTCAGATGTTTTTTTCACCCTGAACGTGTTGCAAACCTTTCATTTTTTTCTTCCTTAATTAAAGGTTGCAAAGTTTTGAGGTTTGCCTTCACATGTGAATTTTTTTTTCTTCACATAGTAGGGTAGATTTCAGACTAAAAACCCAGCAAGTTAAACAAAGCCTGGAGTGTGAATCGTACTATAGGCAGATTGGTGACAATCAAATGCTGGATAATGTCTACAGAATTTCTCTCTGCAAGTTTTTAGAGTTTGCAGACCATTTCCACCCACAAAGAACTCTAACGGTTTACTATTAATTATTTCTCTGAAGAACTATTGTTTTAAGGTGAAACAAATAAAGTAATCTAAATTTTTCAGGCAGCTGTCCAAGAGTGAAAATCTTTGCAAAATTTGCAAAGCTATTGAGATGGCCTAGAAAATAATTTGCAAATCGAGGGAGGAGGTTAGGGGTGTGTTAATTTAGAGATTCCTCCTGCTTCAGATATGGTAGATTATTAAACTGTGCTATACAAAGGTATTGTTGGGTCTGGATGTTCTAGCGGGCATGTCCTGCATTTGTTTTAGGATATTTGTGAAATGGCGAAGTTCTGGAGCTCACAAATTTGTTAATTTTCTTTAAAAAAAACAGAGTTAGCTTTGCAGACAATGATCTTGGGCAGGTCTTCTGCCTCGACTTATTTCCAGCAACAAGGAAAGGCAATGATGCAGTTGCCGGGTGGTCACCATTGTGTTACCCCAATGCTAGTAAAGGCCGGGGCACAGTGCGGAAACTACGGGTGAAGCTGGGGAATTTTAAACTTCTTTGCAAAAAGCGAAGTTCCTTGACTTCTTCAGACTATGCCGGCATAAAGTATGTACTGCCCACTGCTAATCATTGTTCTACTCTTCCATACGTATATGTCAGTGGTATTTAAATTGCTCGATTATATCGCTCCTTTCCTCCTCTTCTGAATTTATAACTCTTAGATCTTTAAATGTGTATAAATTTGATCAGCTCACAGTAAATCTTCCAATCTTTTGTGCATTTCATGATGGTTGGAGTTTACTGCAAACATAGTCATACGCCTATGAGAGTAAATGACTATGTTTTATGAAATGGATCACCAGCAGTGTTAGATCTGTCAGCCTTAGTCTTCCCCTAAACTAATCAAACATTGTGAAGGTGACAATGGCCAATAAGAAATGCTGGCACATACACAGTCTTCAGGGCATAAGTAAAAACATATACCATGTAAAAGTGTGCTCAATGGAACAGATAACACTATGTCACCCCACTAGTGTAAAGTATATGAGAAAACAAATCCCCAGAATACCAATGATATATAATTGTGAATGTCCAGAGCACCACAAAAAGGAAAAGTAAATAGTCTGTCAAATAGACAGGTCCATATTAGTAAAATGGACTCCAAGCGTTGAGACTGATGGTTCCATTCACTTTAATGAATTGTTCTGTTTCTTTTACAGTGTAATTTACACAACAGCCGACACGTGTTTTGTTGTACAAGACGACTTTTTCAAGGCTCTAATCGTTAATCAGTATACGCGTTGTATATCCAAAGCAAGTGGATGGTTCAAATCTTGATTCTTGGAGCCCCGAGGTCCCACGAAAAATATGTATAGTTAGCAGAAGTAACACTTCTCACGTGAACTATTCCAATAGAAGTTCGCAAACAAATCTGCAGTAAAGTGTCGTATTCAAAGTCTGAACGAACACAAGAACATCAGTCAGAGAGAAATTCATCCATAGCACCAAACGCCCTGATAAGCCAATGTCAGCCGCAGTATCAAAAATTCGCGTGTGCACGACCTTGGCCTACACGGCGCAGGGAGAGACGATCGATGTGGACACAGCTCACCTTGACGAAAGTGTGACTATAGGGAGCTGTCCTCGCTCCCCCGCCAGTTCAAGTTTAGATTTTATATGAACTCGGTTCCATGTTGGAGAGCAAGGTGCTCTACCTTAAAGTGTTCGGAGTAAGTTACTCAGCAAGGTTGTTTCCCCTCCATCCCTGACTAAAGGTGGTAGGGTGAGTACCTTTGGGGTTATTCAATAGTGAAGTCCTGATGAAAGCCAGGCAATTTGACTTCTCCGGCTGAAACATGTCGACATCTTTTGCAGAGTGGAGGGGGTGGTAACTCATTATAGGTTTGCCATACCACCATCTACAGGTCCAGGTGTGACCGCTTTTGTATTCTGGACAGGGTACCCGATATTAAAATGAGATTAGGGATTCCCTGTAGCCAGTTTTAAATTCACTGCTTATGCTTTTATTTTCACTTACGATCCCCACTTTTTTCTGTCACCTCTTATTTTGTGTTGTATTGTCTTCCCATTCCCTATTGCTCCACCCCCAGCGTTGGTCGGCGCGGGGGTGTGTTAGCAGCCCTATGATGAAGCATGACACAGATTTCTGTGTGTGAGGGCAGTTTTAACATCTATGTGTGATTCCCCGAACCTTTTAATTCAGCATTCAATTTATACACAGTCCCTCTTCTATGTAGTGGTTTCATAGTTGTTGTCGGAGGTCGAAGTGGGACTTTATCCTTCTACCCCTCTTTTTTGTGAGTTATAGGCCCTAAACAGCCCACAGGGAGGGCGAAATGTATTTAAAAAGTAGGACATGCACTTTTAAGTTACAAATGTCCTGGTACAGAAAAACTCCTAAATTAGTTTTTCACTACTGCAAGCCCTTCCTCTCAAATAGGTAAAAGTGGAGTTACCTTATTACATTTAGTCAACTGTAATTTCCAAATGGGAACAGATAGCCAATTCATGTTTGGAGTCTTTGGAATTTTAATGGAAAATCCTCTCTTATGGTAAAGTCAGAATTTAAATTTCACTTTTGAAAATGCCACTTTTAGAAAGTTGGTATTTTCCTGCCTTAGCCATTTAGTGCTTGTAGCTTGCCTCTGAGTCACATGACTGGATGTAGCTGACAGTTGGGCTTTGTGTACTCCACCTAGACATCCACACACAATAGAGAACTTAGGTATGCCTGGATGGGCCATCACTGGCAGAATGGGAGGGCAGAGCTGGACACAGCCCTACTTACACTTGAATAGGCTGTGTCCTGCTTCTACACAAAGGACTGCATACCCCCTGTAGTTAGTCTGGATCCAGGGCAGGGGAAGCAGAAAGCCTGTGTACATCAAGGGCAAACCTCTAGAAGCTTCTCCTACTTCGAAGGAAGGTCCAGGTATAAATATTGGACCTCAGACACCACCACTTCAGTACACTTCTGAACCTGTGGATACTCTGCCAGGAAGAAGAACTGCTGTGCGTTGAAAGGGCTGCCACTCTGCTGGGCTGCTGCTCTGAAGGACTGCTGCCCTGCTGTGCTGACCTGCTGCCCTCTTGCCTGGGTGAGAAGGACTGGACCTGCATCTGTTGAACCCAAGACCCCAGAGTGACTCCCAGGGCTTGTTGTCTGGCCTCCTAACTAGAGTCTGAGGGACAGAAGGATCCAACAACCTTGAACCCAGCACTAGGACTCCCATCTGCGAGTCCTACCCTGTCAAGTTGTGCCACCCCAGTCCTGGTCCCTTGGAAGTGGGCCTAAAGGTGCTCTGCCAGGCCATCTGTGGACCCATCGGAACTGACGCATCTCCTCTGCTGTGCAACACAATCCTGAGCAGAACCGATGAATCGCTTCTGTTGCAATGGTTCTCCCAAGCAAGGATTCCACATCGACCTCACAGCACGCATCGGAACTGCTGCCTGTGTGAAGCTTTCCCAGCGCAAACCCTCGCATCGCAAATCTCTTGTCGACGGCATCCTCGACTACAACGCAGGATCCCTCTGTACTGAGGGTTGTGCTTTATAAAAGGTATATATTTTAAAATTAAATACATAAATGAATATATATATAAGGGCATTACAAAAACAACACTGGAGAGGCATGGAAAGAGAGAGTAATGAAGATGAGAGTGAGCTTGAGGAAAGAGGCCCTTCCAATGAGCCCCATCCTAAGTGTTAGTAGCTCATTCAGTCCTGTTTTTTCTTTGCATAATGGTATTTGAAGTTTTCTTTCCTGATTATTACTGTAAAGGAAACACCAGGAGTATATGTAAAGGAAACACCTGGAGAATAAGGGTTTCTCACACATGAGATGGGATATCTCTAGATCTCTAGGAGAAGAAAAAGATGATAAAGAAGTTTGAAGCGAAGGAAGGGGCAGGAAAGTAGAAGAAAAGGCAGGAAGAAGGTTTAGGAGAGAGAAGAAAGAGGCAAACCCTGAGAAGCAGAAAGAGGGAGAGGGAAGGAGAACCTAGGAGACATACAGGGACAAGAAAAGATAGTCAAGGAGAATTGGAGAAAGGGAAAAGGAATGAAGAGACATGGAGAAGTATGAGTGAAAAAGAGATCACCAGTCCAGGTGTCTCTCACTGACAGTCCTTATGAGGCCTGTGCGATGGAGGTAAACTCTGGACGAGGTGATGGCAGCCATTGTAAGAGATGCAGGCAGTCCACTGTTTTTTGCATGCCTTCCAAGCCACTACCAACAAATGGTCTGAAGTAATAAGTGACACCTTCTGCCAGTCTTGGCTTCTTAGTCAAGAGCATTTTGCATCATGGGACTTTTAGTGCTATGATAGAGTAGGAACCAGCAGGATTCTGGTACAGATAAGTATTTTTGAGCCAGAGCCATGATACGTGCCGCCCCACGGACTCTTCCTGTGTCCCGAAGCTGGTTGCTGACTCAGGCACATTCAAGGACTCAGACACATTCACTTTACTTCACTGAAGATTGCATCGGGTGAAACATTAAATGACTCCCTTGTTGGACAATAATTAATTATTTTTGTCCCAGCTGTATGTCCTGCTGTGACTGGCCGGAGGTCAAATGGAGAGAACAGCTGGAACATTGACTCCAAATTTAGCAACAAACAAAGTACACTAAGGGCCCTATTACGATATAAGGTTCACAGGTCGGAGGCTTTCTCGATTACATTGTTGGTTTCAAATACGACAGCCTTATTATGATGAAGGCTGTCGGATTTAAAACTGGCCGGTCGGAACGACTGGCTTCCAACCGGCTCATGAGCCCGTCGGTCATTCGGAGGCCGCTCATAATCCCCTATGTACGGCGTTCACGCCATGGGGATTATGATGTCGGTTTCCGACAGGCTTTTCATGAAGGGCCTCCGGTTGGAGGCCTGGGGGGCACCTATGGTGCCTGCCACTCGGTGTATGGATTAACAAAAACACGCATTAGGAAAAACACTCTATGGGAGCTTGTGCTACGGCCGGTTTACGGCCGCAGCACAAGCTCCCATAGAGAAATGGGCGTGTGGGGTCGCATCCTAATTATGTGGTCGGGACCACCGACCTTTGGTCGGTCGGTCCCAATTCCGCAACGGCGTCCGCCCAACATCATAATGAGGGCCTTGGTGTCACTTTACAAGTTTACAAGAGTTAAAGTGACATTAAAAAGAATTTTTAACTCAAGCTCTGTGGATATGTAAAATGTGTACCTTGCTGAATTGTCAGCTATGACTGTATGTAATTACACTAATGATCATTTACGTAGCACACAATATAAAGTGGATATTTCCAACTTTTAATGATAAGTATTGCTATCCAACCAAACCAATTTTGCCAATTTAAAATATTTACAGAGTTAAAACCTACAGGCATTCTAAATTATGCATTGCAAATCACATCCAGACGTTTTCAATGAGTGAATAATTGGATGAAGTATTTTACCCCATTGTAACTGTGACCTGCAATCTAAATAACAAATTAAGCTATCTAATATAAATTAGAAATCTGTGACCTTTATGTTACATTCCTTACATCTGCATACACTTCAACCCTCTGAGCTATTTAATGAAGCAAACCTATGTACAGGTCACTCCAACAAGTGCATTAACCACATGAGTAATCTTATCAGCACTATATCTCGTAATATAGAACTCTGAAGCAGGAGCCTTAACTCCCTGAGATATCTTAACATACATATTTTGGGTGGGTGCGAGATGGATTTAAAGCCATCACTTTGCAATGGCAGGTGTGGGCTTTGTTGGAGAGCCTGTATAAGTGCTGTTTGACAGAGCTCATTCTATTACATTAAAATGAACCCCTTATCTCTTTAAGAAATATATTGCACTGCTTGTTGATTACATGTTTAGCCTCCCTGACCCCAGACTTGGTGCTGCACCTTTTTAACGTTGTTAAGAGCCACCAGCAGACCCAGGTCAAGTGAGCAGTTAGCAGACAGAGGGCTACTGCCAAAGACTCCCCCAGCCGCCAGCAGACACAGGGCTACTGCCAAAGGCTTCCCCAGCTCGGGGGAGCCGCAAGTATGGCGGTCTCACCAGGCCTGGAAGGTGAGGTCAGTGGTGTGTGACGCCACCTCCTTCCAGTGACACTGGCGTCAACTGGGCCTTTTTTGGTGCACGGCTTCGGAAGCACTTGGAGTGCCTCTGGGGCCGCAGTTGCAGGATTCGTGCAGGCCTTGCCCATAAAACTGGCCACGAGGCTGCTACATGTCTCTGTATGCCGTTCGCCATCTCGCTAGAAGGACGCTGCACGCTCTTCACTTATCAAAACTTGGTAATGAGATGTTTTTGGAAATCCTACTGGCCTGGTTAAGGCATCGCCCACGTTAACTGGCCCAATTTGTGGGGGGAGGCCAGATAGTAGGTGAACTATGCTGGCCTGTGGCGGGTGAGGTCATGATTGGTGGGTCAGTTCAGGTCCATATAAGGCATGCTTTTTCCTTTAGATAAACATGACAGCAGTATCACGGGGCCCTCCAAGTGGTGCTTGCAGGAAGTTGACTAGAGGATGCAGGGGCGCCGGGGTGTGGGAGTGATCACTGCCAACATGCCCTTCTGGCCAACCCTCACGCATGTGTAATGGGCGCCAAACTAGCACAGGCCCTTGGGGGGGACAAGGAAGGGAGTAGGGGGTGCCCGAGGTAGGTAGCCTGGCGGGTAGACGGCCCCCCCCCTGCACAAGCTTATCCCGGGAGGGGATGCAGGGGAGTGGGGTCCTCCTGTAAATTGGGACCCACCCATGTTCCTTTTGGCAGGGAAATGAAGTGTTCAGAGTAAAGGGCACTATTGGGACCATTCATGATCTCACTCGAAGGCCTAATGTGTGGATATGCAGGAACAAGTCTCGATATGGGTAGGATTTTTATTTATCAGTGTCTATGTTAAGGCTAGACATCAAGCAAATGCAATCAATGTTGTACAGTATATGGGTTACTGCATATAATCTGTGATGGGTCGTGTGTATTTTAACTGTTAATTGTTTGAATAATAAATATGGCAAGGGGTTCAGGACCCCAACCCAAAAGAAGAATGGAGGTGTTTAGTGATGAATTATGATGGGGGGATGGTGAAGGTGTGTTGTTGTGGTGGGACAGGTGTCTGCAAGGGGAGGACCTCTGCGATACAAGGCCATATGGTGTCAAGGTCAAGCCAGAAGGGCATTCAAGATGAGATATTGTCTGGAGGCTAAGTTGCTTGCCTTTGAAAACTGGAAAACTGGGTTCTAATTGTGGCTTCAACATTGACCAAAATTATTTAATTTCTATGCAAATCATTTATCTGTGTATGCCTGTCAGTGAACGTCCTGATTACACGTTCCCTCTTGCCGATTAAGGTAGGTTTTGCTTTTTTCCAGGTAGCTGCCAATATCAGGGTTAAGATTTCCATGCCTAGATATTAGGTACAATTGGGTCCCAACGACTTCTCGACTCTCCAGTGGTAGCTGGGGTTGAGCTGCTAAGGCTTAGCTAACGTAAAGTAGTGTGAAGTTTGAGCCAGATTCAATATAGAATAATCATTTTTGTGCTAACAATAAGTGTGAATGTTAACCCAGGGCTATTACTTTTTGAAGAAATACCACTTTAATCATTGTAGTGGAGTAAAAATGAGAAACGAGGTCGAACAGCGGAGCCTCTAAATATTCCAGAAAATAGCTTCAGGTATTTGGGGATTATCTGTGATTCAAATACTGCAAACATTCTACACTTTGTATTGCTCCGGGGCTGTCCAGAGTGGTGAAAGCTTTTGACATTGAAGTCTACTAGGGTATGGTAGTTGAAAGTCACAGGCAGCTAAGTCTGATGGGTCACTTCGCATATATCCTCTTAAGCCTCCACAAGATTTCTGTGTTATTCTGAGAAATAAGCCAAAGTCATGCAAGCAGTTCTGACTGGTTAAACTAGAAATATTTTAAATCCCAATTGAATTAATATCGCCTGGTGCTACTCGGTTTGGTACAGGGTCATTGTAGGTTAACCAAGATCTCACTTTGCCTTTGACCTGTTTCAACACTGTACAGTCCCAGGGACATATGATTAGCTTTCCAGTAGGGGTAAGTGAACAAACAGATAAAAAACATCTGTATCTTGCAAAGTACTGGTCACAGCCTGGAACTTCCAGCGGTATTAGGCTGCTAGGAAACTAGTTCTGTTAGGAGCTATGGGCTTTTAAAAACGAAGGCCAACTGCATGAGCTTTGATTCTGTGTACCTCTTTGTTGTACCTGTTCACCCACATTTGTTTTTAGTAAATAAATAGTTCACAACTTCAGTGGAACCACAAAGCCTTAATTATGTAGATCACACTTATGACCCTGCTACAGATACTGAACAAAACCCTTTGCAAGCAACAGGCAGGTTTAACAAGAGCCTTCTGAACAGCACAGTGAAACTGGAACTGGAGAAAGGGCGTTTGGCTTAAAATGTCAATATCATCCCTAGCCAGGACAGTGAACGTTCAAAGTCCTTGTTGCGCGTGGCATTCCTATATCCTGAGCTAAGCAACAAAAAAAAGTGCTCCAGGCAAAAACCCTTTATAAGCCACTCCTGGAAACACGTAAACGCTAAAAGAAATATTTGTTTTTGTCTAGCACAAAATGATTATGCAGCAAATTGCCTAGGAATAGTCAACTTCTGAAATTTGCTTACAGGTTTAACAGACACAGGACCAGATGAGTGGAGGGGTGGACGGGGTGGAGGATGCCAAGGGTTTTTATAGCTCTTCCGGCAAACCCGCATTGTGATGGTAATCTCGTCAATAATGGCCAGTGTGTCATGTTGACGTTCTAGTTGTTTTAAAAGAGGGGATGTCCCTCACAGTCTAATGGGATTCACATGCCATCCTTATTTAGATGAAGAGCGGTCTAAGAAACTGAATGATGCTGCCATTTTGTAAAGTTTATTCGCAGCGCACGTCATTAATGCCGGGAATCTGCGGTCAGTCAATGATGCGCTGTATTCAGTGGACAAATTGTAATAATTAGCACAGGTGGTTTCTTGAAGAGGTGTCAGAGGAAAATATATCTGAAACCAATGCAACTTCATTGCAGTATATTGATGCTTCACTGTCCATGTGTTGTGATGGAACTGCATAAAATACAGGGCCAACTGCACACCAATCAAATGTCCATGGTAGGGTCAAAGCCTTTTTATCGATATTTCTTTTAAAAGTTTTGGGTGATTAGACGAGCTCTGGCAGACAGTTAAAGCTAAACCAAAGGGGATGATGGACGGAGTGTTGAACATTGCAAGCACTCACCCTCAGTCAACTGATCTGGGTTTAATCCATCATCATTCTTTAGCCCACTCCGCCACCCCAGTTCAGACATGGCAATATGCAAATCAGTCTGACCCTGTGCCTCATGGGAACAGTCCAGCCCGAACTGCCAAGCCATGTCTTCCCTGGACCGGAAACAAGCATCCTGGGACCGGTTTCTGGCTTACAGCCGTCATCAGCCAGGCTATCTTGAATCCAGTGGCAAAGTGAGCAAGGGACCCACGTCTGGGCATACCCTGCCAACTTAGGGCGAACATAGCAAAACCAAAGGGGTTGATGGACGGAGTGTTGAACATTGCAAGCACTCACCCCCAGTCAACTGATCTGGGTTTAATCCATCATCATTCTTTAGCCCACTCCGCCACCCCAGTTCAGACATGGCAATATGCAAATCAGTCTGACCCTGTGCCTCATGGGAACAGTCCAGCCCGAACTGCCAAGCCATGTCTTCCCTGGACCGGAAACAAGCATCCTGGGACCGGTTTCTGGCTTACAGCCGTCATCAGGCAGGCTATCTTGAATCCAGTGGCAAAGTGAGCAAGGGACCCACGTCTGGGCATACCCTGCCAACTTAGGGCGAACATAGCAAAACCAAAGGGGATGATGGACGGAGTGTTGAACATTGCAAGCACTCACCCCCAGTCAACTGATCTGGGTTTAATCCATCATCATTCTTTAGCCCACTCCGCCACCCCAGTTCAGACATGGCAATATGCAAATCAGTCTGACCCTGTGCCTCATGGGAACAGTCCAGCCCGAACTGCCAAGCCATGTCTTCCCTGGACCGGAAACAAGCATCCTGGGACCGGTTTCTGGCTAACAGCCGTCATCAGCCAGGCTATCTTGAATCCAGTGGCAAAGTGAGCAAGGGACCCACGTCTGGGCATACCCTGCCAACTTAGGGCGAACATAGCAGGGGCTGGACTGTTCCCATGAGCTAAAGAATGATGATGGATTAAACCCAGATCAGTTGACTGGGGGTGAGTGCTTGCAATGTTCAACACTCCGTCCATCATCCCCTTTGGTTTTGCTATGTTCGCCCTAAGTTGGCAGGGTATGCCCAGACGTGGGTCCCTTGCTCACTTTGCCACTGGATTCAAGATAGCCTGGCTGATGACGGCTGTAAGCCAGAAACCGGTCCCAGGATGCTTGTTTCCGGTCCAGGGAAGACATGGCTTGGCAGTTCGGGCTGGACTGTTCCCATGAGGCACAGGGTCAGACTGATTTGCATATGGCCATGTCTGAACTGGGGTGGCGAAGTGAGCTAAAGAATGATGATGGATTAAACCCAGATCAGTTGACTGGGGGTGAGTGCTTGCAACGTTCAACACTCCGTCCATCATCCCCTTTGGTTTTTTTAGACAGTTAAAGCTGCCACCACTACTCTAATTCAAACTCAAATCTAAAAATAAAATTACAACAGAACAAATTAAAAACCAGACCTGTCTGTCACCTCCTGAACTAGAGGCTTGTTTAAACCATGTAAAGCTCCTTCCTATGGTATTTTCAATTCCGATATTATTTGTCGTGAAGTTCACAATATAAAATTGCTCAGACCTTCACCAAACCACACAATAATACTTAGTTAAACAAAGTCTAGTCAGTATGTTTACTTTTAAACGCAAAAGATACTTTAATTCATACACAATGAATTTCTGAACATTAAATCCCCTATATGCACATTGAAAACCGGACTCCTCTAGCCCTCCTAAACTCGAGAACTATGTAAGATTGTCTCTGGGTGTTGAACACCGTAAAGCCCCTTGCTTCAGAGTTCGCATGGAGTTTGTTCACACGCAATGTAAAACCCACGCCTATGGTATTTGTCACAGAGTTCGCAAAATGAATCCTCTCCTACAATATTTGAGAGAATTCACAATGTAAAACCCTTCCTATTGCATTTGTCAGAGAGTTTACAATGTAAAACCCCTTCCCATTGCATTTGACATGGGGTCTGAGTTAATAATGCCTCTATCATTTAAGAGCAATGGAACTAATTAACAAACTCGCTAGGACAACCGCCGCCCAATCAAATGCCTGAAAAGCAGATCAATAAAGGGGTGGAGTCAAAGCCCTGGGTCACTTTATTATTGGACCGAAACTAAGCACCACATACAGCCGTCTAACATGTGACCACCAAGGTAGTGTGGCTGAGTAATCAAAGCCTTGCTCTGGGAGGTGGCATGGGTAAGGAACTCAGAACTCTGCAAAGCACACAGAGAGACTTAATAAATCAATGTCCCATCAGTGCTTTCACTTTTAGAAAGAAAACATACTTTTATTCATACACAACTAAATACTTAACTTAAAATTACAACTGTACACAATGGAACACATCCCCGGCCACTTAATCTAGAAATCTATGTAAGAAGGACTCTCAGTGTTACACACTGTAAAGCCCTTACGACGGTGTTTGCCATCGAGCTCACAGTGTAAAATCCCTTCATCCTGTATTTCTCAGAGTTCACTGTGTAAAGCTGTTTCCAGAAAGTTCACAATGACAAATCCCTTCTTGTTGTGTTTGTCACAGGGATATGTCATGCAAAGCCCCTTCCTAGTGTATTTGACGTGAGATCTGCATTAAGAATGTCTCTATAAGCAATGAACAAGGGAACTACCTGGAATAAGAGGCACCCCCCGCACCTAGGGGCGGGGTGCCTATAGTGGCATTTCGGGCGCGAGACGGAGGGTGTCCAGTGTCCGGTGTAAGCGGAGAAGAGTGGGAGGGGTCACCGCTGGGTAATGAGATGTGCGGGGCAGGCACGGAGTGGCGTCACTCACTGAGGGTGCAGGCGACCCCCACTCCCCCAGGGAAATGTTGTAAAAACCCCTGGACACGAGGGAGGAGCCCTCTTTGTTCTCTCGCCTCGGGCGCCCAGCATGTCGCAACAAAAATAGTTGCCCACCCACCCATCCCTAGATTTGGCGGGGTCCCGGGTAAGAGGAATGCAGGGGACTCCTTTTTGGGGGACTGCCGGATACTGGATCAAAGGGGGGCAGTCAATGGGGCTCCGGGCTGGCGGGAGAGGGGGCCGTCCTGCTGGTGGTCCTGGACTCTCCGGCCCTACCCGAGATGCCGGTGCTTGGAGGAAGCAATTTGGGTGAGAGTCGGTGCGCGTGTATGGCGCAAGGAAGTGCCCTGGGGGGCGGCCAAGTCTAGGGGGTATATGACGGTAGTTGCACCTCCAAATGGAAGCAGTAGAGATGGGTGTTGCTGCCTGCCGGCACAGCATGCATCAGGGTGGCGCTGCAGATACAGAATTGTAAATACAATTGTAACCGGTGGCTAAAATGAATACTGTGTAACCCTATATATCCATTTGTATTGGAATTTGTGTAATCAAGGTAATAAAGTTGGTCTAATGTTGAGAGTGCGTCAACAAATAAAGATGGCGCTAAGTGAGAAGTAATAAAAACTACGCAGTGAAGACCAACCCCTTGTATGGTATCTTTGTGTGGAAAAAGGGGGGGGCAGCCAGGGTTGCAAGGGCGAGTAGCACGTATTTATGCCCACTATAACAAAGCTGCTGATCAGTCATATGTCTGTGGAGAAGATAAACTTCGAGGCAGAGCTAAACCATTCTTTCAACACTGCTATGAAAAAAGTCTTTGTTGTTTGTTGCATGAGCTTTGGTGACAGTTAAAGCTGTCTCACCAGACCTAAAATGACCCGAAGAGACAGCTGTGGACTGTCCACCCTAGTAAATGAATTTTGGGCCACAAGTTATTACCGCCCTTTGAAAAATCTGCACAAAAATCTGCAGCATCATTCTGAGGTGCATATGCACATTATTATACTTTTTGGGTCTTCTCTTTGAGACATGCTGTATTCAGGATATGGGCATAAAGCTTCACCCACTTTCCGCCCATCTTTTTAATTGGCTCCTGTCCCTGTCCTTTGTAAATGGTGGCTTTTCATTGGTCAATAGGCTTAGTAGTCCCTCCTTAGTACCACCTTGTCTCTTCCTGTAACCTCCCATGAGGACACCCCCTGTTACATGTGTTTTTACTCCCTAGGTTTCAATTAGAGCCTCAAGGCACTATTTTCTTAAAAGGTTTCAGGCAGGACACACACTTGGTCCTAAGCTAGGCTGGCAGTGGTTACTTTGCTCACTAGAAAATCTCACATTTATATGAGACCGTCTATAAATTTCCCTTCATCAGCTCCACACAGAGTACAACCTAATCCGAAATTAATGTAATAATTATTTTGTCACATTGCAAAGCTACTAATTGTATATATGACATAGCTATTTGAATGTACTCGTAGTACTGCCTTGTATACAATGCATTATGGGTAGGGTGAATTTACTGTATCTTCTGCAGGGTGCAGTACAATATGTGACCAAAAGAGGTCCCCTTTTGGCTACATATGGCTAGGTAAAAAACATTGCCATTTATAATGCCAATAACTCCAACTTTGTAGACATGCAGTGCTGGTGCCGTGCTCACTAGGGACCTCTAGGAGCAGCTTGTGGTACTGCACCTAGACGTGCAGTGCTGGTGCCTTGCTCACTAGGGACCTCTAGGAGCAGTTTGCGGTACTGAACCTAGACATGCAGTGCTGGTGCCTTGCTCACTAGGGACCTCTAGGAGCAGGTGGCGGTGCGGCACCTAGACATGCAGTGCTGGTGTCTTGCTCACTAGGGACCTCTAGGTGCAGCTTGCGGTACTGCACCGAGACATGCAGTGCTGGTGCCTTGCTCACTAGGGACCTCTAGGAGCAGCTTGCGGTACTGCACCGAGACATGAAGTGCTGGTGCCTTGCTCACTAGGGACCTCTAGGAGCAGCTTATGGTACTGCACTGAGACATACAATGCTGATTTCTGGCTCACTAGGCAAGCATTTGCAATGCACTAGGTCTTGCATTACTGAAAGTATGAGCTATTGGCGTTGCATTATTATTTGCAACACCAATACCTCAAACTATCAATAATGCGAGACCTATTGCATTGCAAATGCTTGTTTTAAATAGAGGCTGATGCAGATTCGCCAAACAGGGACAAAGTTATTACATAGTTTCCACCCTACTGTATCCTGCCCTATCCTATCTTACTCCCGCCCACCAGAAATGGGTAAAACAGTTGCTGCTTATCATAGAAAGTGGCTCAAAATCAGGGGCCGACGGACAGTGACATCATCGCCTCGTTCAAGAAGCAAAGTGATCTAGTGCTTAAGTTGTGCGTGGACTCGGGGGTATGGACTCTAGTCCTGGCTCACCCAACTCGTACACTTTTCCTGGGCAGATAACTTTGTCTCCTTGCACTTTAGTTCCTGTGCATGTCAACACTGTGACTTGTAATAGGCTGAACGTTTGTTAATAAGCGCTTTACAAAATAAGAGGCACTACTGAAAACTCTTGTTCCTAGCCAGCCCTCTCTGCGTGCTCCTGATGTCACTGACCCCATCCCAGTCCACCCGTTTTTTAGAGGCACGCGTCCAGTTGAGCGTCCATCCACTCCTCTTTAGGCCTGTCAGCAAGAAACAGTGGTTAGCCAAAACATTTATCTGGAACATAAGGCATGAGGAAATCTTCCTTTTCAGCCCAATTTCCTTGAAGCATTGAGTTGTTTTGACCTGTGGACCATTCGCAGCCCTGCAGACAGAATGTGCCTGCCAGATTCTGCGAGTGCCTGTCCGGTTTCAAAATCTGAAAGCATAAACAAGAACCCAGGGCTAGAAGAGGTCAGCATGAGTATGAGTACGAGGAAATGTGATTACTTGGATCCGTTTTTAAAAGGGCCGGGCCAGGTGCTGGCAGAACTTCCAGGAGCCGGATGGGGTGAAAGCTAATCGCAAAGGCACCAGGGCGCCTGTCCATCTGGGTGTCGGCTATCTGTTCCAGCCCTGTTGATTGAAAGACATGAATTTTTATATCGTGATGTTACAAAGGAGTGGGGACAATATGCTGTATAAATCGTGGTGACACAAGCAGGACAAGTAAAAGACTAAGGGGCAGATTTACAAGCCCATTGCGTCATCTTTACAACACCGTTGCGTCACTTCTATGACGCAGCGGCGTCGTAAACAATGCGCCACTATGCGACAGATTTACAACGTGACGCATCTATTGAGATGCGTCACGTTGTAAAGCCCTGCGCTACATTATACCTGCGTCAGGTATAATGTATGCAGGGTGGGCGTTCCGTCGCAAGGAAGCCCAGTAAAAGTGACGCAGTGAAATCTACAAGATTTCACTGAGTCACTTTTACGTCCATGCTGCGTCAAAACCTTATGCTTCAAGCAGGCGTAAGGAGTGACGCAGCATGTTAGGTATAGGGCGCCCCTGAGCATTGCTGGAGTTGCGTCGCGCTTGCGACACGACTCCAGCAATGCGATGCCCTTACGCCAGAAGATGCGACACGCATCTGACTATCCTTGCGCCACGTTGCATCGCATTGTAAATGCGACGCATCCGTGGTGGCGCAATGGTATTCCTGCGTGTCGCATCTTCACTGGCGCATCCCTGCTAATATGTAGGGATGCGCCAGTCCTTGTAAATCTGCCCCTAAACATTTTGGACCTGTATGCCCTAGGTTTCAATCCCAGGGTCAGGGCTGTCACAAGGGGGCATTATGCCAAGGTGCTGTGCTGCCCAGAGTCGCGTGCTGTTTCAGCAGTAGTTATTTATTCATTTTGAACTGAAAGCGAACCTCTTGTCTTCCTTAATAAATATTTAAAAATTTAAAGGAGGGAGGCAGACGCTTCTTCACGCTAGGTGCACCCTGCTTCCAAAGCTCACCTGAAAGGCAATCATGGGGAGAGCACCCATGCCATTCTCGGTGATCAATAGAGCCTCTTTATTAGGTACCAATAATAGTAATAGTAAGGCCCTCACTGCCCACTTTCCTCAGTAGTATATTATCACCACTGGCGTACTTGTGGTCACTGGCATCATCATTGGGCCTCTCCTCCACAAGGAGGTTAAGGGCCTTATTTATAAGCCCCTGCATCACTTTTGCGCTGCCAGTGCGTCACTTTTTGTGACGCAGTGGCAGCGTAAATAATGCGCCATGGTGTGCCATATTTACAAAGTAACGCATCTAGGCAGATGCTTCACTTCGTAAACCCCTGCGCTACATTATACCTGAGTCAGGTATAATGTATGCAGGGTGCGCGTTTCCCCTCAAGAAAAAGTCGTAGGAGTGGCGCAGTGAAATCTATAAGATTTCACTGCGCCACTTCTAGAACGCCAATGCGTCAAAACCTTACGCCTGCCTCATGGCAGGCGTAAGGGTGACACAGGCCCTTTCACATGGGGCTTGCCCCATGTGAAGGACACATTGCTGGAGTTGCGTCTGTTTTCAGACACACCCCAGCAATGCGCCACTTTTGCGCTGACAGATATGTCAGTAATGCTGACATATCTGTCATTCCTTGCGACATGATGCGTCATACAGTAAATATGACGCATCCATCATGTCGCAAGGAGGGAGCACTGAGAAGTGTTGCATCGCTGCTTTCACGCAGTGATGCAACACTTCTCATAAATGAGGCCCTAAGTCTTTACTCTATGAGGCATGGCGGGATCTGGGTAAAGGGTGACTTAAAATTGCTTTCTGTTCTTTAAGAAAAATTCTTTTAACCTGAATTTAAAAAGAGAACAGAGGCACGGTTAAAAAACAAGAGGGATGTGCATAGGACTATTAGGTCATCCTACACATCTAATAAAAAGGAACGGGAGGTCGACATGTTTTAGCCAACTTGCACCCAACAAGGGTCGGTGGCTTTCCTCAGGACCAAAGTTATGTATATCAGATCTCCACTATACCTGGTGGGACTATTTTTCCCCCAGGAACTTTGGGGCATATTAGCAAGGGCACTATCGCCGCTTTAGTGGCACTTTTTGCCGCTAAAGCGGCGATATTCTTATCGCCCTATCAGCAAACTGTCTCCAACAGCAGTTAGAGACAGTTTTCGGGCATTAGCGCCCGTGTTTTACCGCTTTGCATGTCAGCGATATTTATCGCTAATGACATGCAAAGTGGAGCGTTCCCGACGAACAAACCTGGGAAACACCCGCTAACAGGCCTATCGCCTATTAGCAAGGTGGCCATGGCCCCAGTTAGCGACGTGAAAAGTCGTGCTAACCGGGGTCATCGCCATTTATTTAACACCTGCAATTAGCAGGTGTTAGCCATATCTAACATGGGGGGGTGGATTATGCTGATACGACCACAGGGTCATATCAGCAAGGTTATCGCCGTTTTCCATGAAACATCGCTAGAAAACCAGCGATGTTTCATGGAAAACACCGCTATGGCTGGAATAATTATTGCCATAGCGCTAAATGTCGCTAATACAGCGTTAGCATGGCAAATTATTCCGACGATAGCCGGCGATAAAAAAGTGCTCGTTAAACACGCTTTGCGATGTTTAGCGCACTTTTTAGATAATATGCCCCTTAGTTTTTTTTGTGTAATGCGCACATACCTCTGGGGTAACATCTTCATAGCCCCTGTGCCGAAAAAGTACTCACTCACCTCATAGCCCGAGAAGAAGAAATACGTGAAAAAGACTTTACTAAGTCGCGAAGCGCGCTCGACAAAATCACGTTTTGGCATTCAATGGGAATTTGTTTTTGTAAGCGCATCAGGGGTTGTGCTCTTACCGGGCTGTGTTCCTTAATAAATAGGCAGCTTACATGGCCCTCCCAGTAGAAGGCCATGTTTTCTCTTTTCCCGGAGTAAATTTTCTAACACCTAGTAACTGGTGCATATGGCACCAGTCAAAAATGGAAGAATCGTCCAGAGGGCCCAACATTAAGATTTTGCCCACGGCCTCGCAAAAACATCTGATATGTCTGCCTAGAAGGACCAACTCATTTGAAGTTGATAAAATGAGACTCCTTTAGCTGGGTAATAGTTATGCATGTTATTTACAGCACTAGCAAATCTTAAAAGATTGGAGTGTCGAATGCTAGAGAAAAAACCTTTATTGTCATTACTATCATTAAATTATTCTTATTCTTGCTCATATTATTTATAATATTTTAATACATCAAAGAACTTAATCATTCTATAAAAGCTTATCACTTGCTTTTTTTATTTGCAAGTGGGCTATGTTAGAACTCCCATGTAATAAGAAAATCATCACTAGGCGCCCTTAATAATTTATTACAGGTGGAGAGTGATAAAAGTCAAATAGCAGGCAGATGGCTCATGCACTCTCAATCTTTTGGCCTCATTTTGTGACACTTTCATCATTGTTTAACATATAATCACATTTCCTAAGAACTAGATACCGAATTGCCATATTGTATTGTATTGTAATTGCATTTATATGGCGCTTACTACCCCTGACGAGGCGTCAAAGCGCTTTTTCGGTGAGTAGCACGCTACTCCGCAACCCATAAAGGATTAGTGGTGAATTTGTGTAGTGAAATATGAAATTAATTTGAGTGGTGGACATGTTAGTCTGTTAATTGGATTGAAAATGATATGTGAAGGAACTGTCATTGCACTGCGCAGCAGCTTAGGCTACATACCATCAATATTTTTAAAGCGCACGTTCACCCTCAGCGCATCTTGGCGCTGAACAACAAATGTTTATTGTTACCAAACAATACTCATTTTATCGACCTCAGAAAGGATGTGTGGACCCGCTGAGAACTGAACCTGTGACCATAAGGTCAAATACAGTCCCCTGCAGTGGACACATTAGTCCACTAAGCCACCAGACCCGGCTCCTAGATGCCTTGAAGTTGTTCCTTACAGTGATTTTTTCCCATACTTCACTTCTAGTTCCACGTTGGATCCGCTAAAAACTCCTGTTTGTGCCTGTTGCCTATAATGACGGACAGAGAACAACAAGTTTATAACAACAACAAAAATACCCAGCTCATTTTAGAGGCATATTTACGAAAATAAAAATAAAAGTATGGGCGGAGATTTAGCTCTCTGTCTGAACATGCTGTGAAGTTTTATGGTATTGGTCAACATTCTCAGTATGACACCTGGAAAGCTGCGCCAGGCACAAGCTTCCAGGCGCACTTCTGGGAATGTCTAGTGACTGTTCCCACAGGCTCCTATTGCACTGTGCGTAGTGCAACTTAGCGTAGAAATCCACACAAGGGAAAAATTAAAAAAAAAAAAAAAATGTAAGTCGGTTTTTATATAGCGCAGCTACTCACCCTTACGGGTCTCAAGGCGCTGGGGGACGTAGTGGAAATTAAGTGAGCTATTGCCCAGAGTCACATGGTGCTGAGCTGAGCTGCCGCCGGAGCCGGGGATCAAACCGTGAACCCTGTGCTCCGAAGTCAGCTGCCTTGGCCGCTGCACCACACCTCCGGTGCAAATGCATACTTTTTCTTCTTCTTTTTTATAGTCTGTCAGGAAAACATTTTTCTCTTGTTAGAAAGCTCTTTCACTACAACCCTATCAAATCTGCAGGTGATTTGTTGGGCACTTCCATCCTTAAAGGGGTGTTGCTCCATAATCACCAACCATTTTCATGGTGGAAAGGGGTCAGAGAGATGTTTGCCTATAAACGTACATGTTTGTCGGTATTCACAAACGTATGTGAACAGATACAACCTACTTTTATGAATAGGCCTATAGGGCCCTTTAATCTCAGTGGTGGCCGCTGAAAATCTCAAGTGGGGGATGGACGGGGGGATTAGGGAAATAATAATAACAAAATCTAAAACCCGCCCAAGACTCCCTGGCTCAGTCAGTCTGCGGCAAAAAAATGATAATATTGTTATATTATCATTTTATTTGTCGCTGACTGTCTCAATGGGGCGACACTCCTCTGCCATTACAGAGAAGCCGCCCCTGTTTAACCTTTAAATCGGCTTTGCCAAAACTATTAGCCATAACATAACAAAGTTCTGTATGTTGATCGCAGCAGACCATTTAGAAATTGATGTGTAAAACCTGGTTGTTCACTGCTCTGATGTCAAAGCTCTGAAGGTGATGCTCTGGCAGACGCTAATTCCCCTTGGCCTCTGGACTCTGCAGACCCAAGGAAGACAAAGAACACAGGTGGTGTCCTTGGGTCACCAACCACCGCCTCCACTGTCATTCGTACATCTTTACTGACCCAGACCTAGCAGGGATCTGCAGTCCCACTGATGATTTGCTCTCAAGCCTGTCAACAGTGAGGCAACTAACTGCTCACTGCTCTGATATCAAACCTCTGAAGGTGATGTTCTGACGGACACCAACTCTGCCAATTTGGAAAGTGGAGGAGAGAGAATATCATAGGGTGTTGAGTGGGTTCTGGGACATCAGTGCTTTTAAGGGGATCTGGGGGAGGTAGGGCCATGTTGTGCATGGGTCCTCTATGACTCCTCTGCTCTTATACTGCTGATTAGAGAAAGGGAAGAGGACATGCTGGCCATAAAATTGTAAATAGGCAGTTATAAATAGTGTGGCATGTGTCACCTTGGCGTTCTAATGCTATCACAGACAAGCCCAGCTTCAGCCTTGCTTTGTAGTTTACATCCCATGGAATCTCCCAGGGGAAAACAACCCTGTTCCTGACAGCTCCCCAACTATAATGCTATATATTCTCTATAAGGACATTGGTTTCATTGCCAGAAATGTCTCCCATCTCCGTTAGAAACTGTCTGATCTGAAAATACATCTGAGCTTACTTCATTCTGATTTCTACCAGAAAAAAACCTTCCTAAATCTTTGTGTGACATTGTAACAAATATAAGACCCCAGATACCTCCAGACCCAAGAATTACATTGTTCGATTTTATATTGTTTTGCCACGTCATACATTGTTGCATTGCTGCGTTTTACTTTAGTGGCACCGTCCCTGTGGTTTGTGTTGTCTATAAATGTCGAAAAAAATGCCTTGGTATTGCACTAGGTTTTAGAGAATGTTAGGAAGTCTGGGCAATTATTATATTTAATTTGTTTACTGCGATAGGTGGATTTGCTAAAGTAATTTCCATGGTGATGACTAATCCACGGCTGTATGCTTTCATTGTATGATTCAGTTATAGAAGTTTAATAGGAATGCTGACTTTAGTCGTTCCATTGTGAATGTGCTTCTGTAAGAGCCTGTTATGCCCCATGCACTTCCTCAGCTGACCTGGAGGGAATGTGTATCAGACACGTAACAATGTCAGAGACTGTCTGCCATATTTGTTTATTGTTGTTGTGAGTTCTGGCAGGCATTAGCCACAAGTGTGCACAAGTGTGTACACACGAGAAATCCAAACCGTTATTGTTAAAGGTTTTATTGTAAGCCAGTTTTACTGCAGAATAAATGAAACAAAGTTATTGCAGAAATCAGTAAATATAGGCAATATAAGTAAGAAATGTAAAAATTATGAAAATAGCAACTTATTCACAACTGTACATTTTAAGAATTGCTGCAGGCCTAAATCATTAAATGTATTTCCATAATGAGGGTCAACATTTCAATAGAATCAGCACATAGTCATACCTGTCTTTCATTTATGTTTGTCTAGCTTTCAGGGCTGTCTGCAGAACAGGGATAAGTTATGTCTCTGCTTGGAGATATATTATGAAACAAACAGACCCAGATGGTCTTGCTTCCCTCGCATGGAGTCCCAATGCTTTGTTGGCTAGAATGTCGTCTATCTCTGAGAGTGCCCTGAGCAGCTATTATGTACTCTTCTGA
Source organism: Calotriton arnoldi (assembly GCA_963921515.1). Taxonomy (NCBI): domain Eukaryota; kingdom Metazoa; phylum Chordata; class Amphibia; order Caudata; family Salamandridae; genus Calotriton; species Calotriton arnoldi. The sequence continues at coordinate 209,444 of CAWUFW010014451.1, forward strand.
ACATTTATTTGGAGAAAAGTAAACCTTGTGATCATAATGAAAGGTGAGAGTAATAACGTGAGAATTCGCACTCATGTGAAAAATCAAAGGTACATCATACTCGCTCCCTGAATTCAGGAAGGGGCTTTCGACTGATCCCAGCATGAACCTAGCGCCTGGATACCCTTGCGGGATTAGCCGTACTCTACAAATCCGAGTTGATTGATTGATTGGATTTAGAACGGTCTACCCTCAGTGGGTGACCTCTTCCAAAAGCTTTATATCAAATCTGCTCCAGGTTATACTGGTTATTAAAAGCCCTCTGCCTGGTTATAGGCCCAATAAGAAACAAGGAAACAGCATTGGAACTTTGGGGAAGATGGTCTGTATCAGACATTATAGGCCCTCTGCTACTCCTTCGGCTTCAATGGAGCTTCCAGCATTCTAATGCTGTAATGTATAGACCCCTCATGACAAGACAAACCTCCCTCATGACAAGACAAACCTATAGATTGATTTTTGACACCTACTGGAAGCCATGTACTAGTATGGCATTGAGGCAAAATTAGGAACCTTTCTTATAGTATCACAGCAAGAGGACATAAAAGGGTCCCAGATTTCAACAAATGGACTTCTTGCTATGGGAAGAGAACACCCGTAAGGTAAAATATAACTTTGTCATGGGCTCTGAAAAACCAAGCACCAAGGCTAACTTTAAACGTGCAGTAGAGCTGGATAAAGGACGCGTGCAGGCAAACCAGGGCAGGTGAGAGCTGGGAGAGGACTGCAGAGCAGACTATCCCTTTGAAGTGGAGTCAGTGCAGATAAGGGTGTTGAAAAGGCAGGAACGACCTCAGGTTCCTACAGAGGCCACCCACATCTGCTCCTCCTCTTTGGTTAATTTATTACCTGGTTAGCAAACAGTCTCCCTGCCGCCTCTGGGGTCTTCTCAGAATTCACTAAACACACCATATTCTTTGAAGCAAATTGATTCCTTTTTCCAGGAAATTGTGCTCAAAGCACGCAGAATATGCTCAGTCCCTTCAGCAGCAACACCACAGCGTAGCAAGTTCTGGTTCAGACCACTAAAGCAAACCCAAACCAAAGTGAATCATTCCGAATGTACCAACCCAGTATGTGTCCAATCACACCTCCAGGGGGATGCTGAAAACACATCACTACGCATGCTTAGTCTCAAGCAAACGAGTAACTCTACAAGTTTTAGGCTTACGATTGTAGATTTAGTCGTTTTTGGAATTCACAAAACCAGCAGATTTCCCTAACACACTTGCCTGTAGGATATCTAGAGGAGTGTATGTCAGGATATTGAGCACAAACACAACGTGCTACAAACTATCGAAGCCAGAATATTGACTCCCATAAATATTGTGAAGTTTAGTATATGTAGTCAAGTATAGATGAACTATTCTTAGCTTCACCTCTGTGTACCCTGAAAATATATATACTTTTCAAGTACATATATGTGGAATTAAATATAGTAAATCTATACTTACCTGTGTATACATACCATCACAATATTTTTGTACTCAGTATTCTGGCTATGAAAAATTTGTAGGGCAATATTTAAGACGCGAGATCCTGACAGTATACCATCCACGGACACACAGTCAGTAGTTTCGGATTGGTAGAATGTTTATTTGTGCACTTTCTCAAGGTGGAAAAGTTTTTTCATGTGAAGGAAAATGTTCCCTGTCCCCTGAGACCTATGGGTGTATTTTGGGAAATTTGTCCACCTTAATCACACTCTTATCCCAAAAGCTTTTCCTATTAAAGTTACGTGTGCTGTCGTGTAGGGAAACTGTTTGTGAATACTCACTAAGCTATAACCATGTGAGAGGCCACCTCCTAACCACCTGGTGGAACTTCCATGAAAAGAACGTACAAACCCAGCAGACTGCATCTAAAATTTAAATAAAATATATGATTATGATAAAATTTACAAAATGACTAATCGATTAAATAATTAATATTACATTAAAAATGTATTGCAAAGTAATTATTACCTAATTAACTTCCCACCCAAGCCCTTACAAACATAGCCACTCACACCTAAAATATAAGTAAATTAAATCAATTTTGCATACTATACATATTTAATATCAATTACATACTTACTTTAAAACTATTGATTATTACTTAATTAAACAGGAAGGGGTGGGAGCACACTGCTGACCTCCCAGCACAGCTCGCCCCTTAGCATTCTGGTAAATGCAGTTTGTAGTGCATGCTTACTTGGTATTTTGCTGGAGTGTTCCACCAAAGTTGGTGCAGATTAGTGCTGTCATCTCTAGACACATGTGTTTCTGGATTTTATCCGTCATCAGTAGAGATCAAAAAGGTTTTCTTCTGGGGTTGCTGAGCAGGCTGCCACAATTCTTACAGGTCTCAGTACCTCTCACAGGCGCACAGGTGCATCTCCACTAGCTCGTCAGCTCAATGGCTCAAGGGAGCCTTTTTAAACAGGAAGGGGTGGGAGCACACTGCTGACCTCCCAGCACAGCTCGCCCCTTAGCATTCTGGTAAATGCAGTTTGTAGTGCATGCTTACTTGGTATTTTGCTGGAGTGTTCCACCAAAGTTGGTGCAGATTAGTGCTGTCATCTCTAGACACATGTGTTTCTGGATTTTATCCGTCATCAGTAGAGATCAAAAAGGTTTTCTTCTGGGGTTGCTGAGCAGGCTGCCACAATTCTTACAGGTCTCAGTACCTCTCACAGGAGCACAGGTGCATCTCCACTAGCTCGTCAGCTCAATGGCTCAAGGGAGCCTTTTTAAACAGGAAGGGGTGGGAGCACACTGCTGACCTCCCAGCACAGCTCGCCCCTTAGCATTCTGGTAAATGCAGTTTGTAGTGCATGCTTACTTGGTATTTTGCTGGAGTGTTCCACCAAAGTTGGTGCAGATTAGTGCTGTCATCTCTAGACACATGTGTTTCTGGATTTTATCCGTCATCAGTAAAGATCAAAAAAGGTTTTCTTCTGGGGTTGCTGAGCAGGCTGCCACAATTCTTACAGGTCTCAGTACCTCTCACAGGCGCACAGGTGCATCTCCACTAGCTCGTCAGCTCAATGGCTCAAGGGAGCCTTTTTAAACAGGAAGGGGTGGGAGCACACTGCTGACCTCCCAGCACAGCTCGCCCCTTAGCCTTCTGGTAAATGCAGTTTGTAGTGCATGCTTACTTGGTATTTTGCCGGAGTGTTCCACCAAAGTTGGTGCAGATTAGTGCTGTCCTCTCTAGACACATGTGTTTCTGGATTTTATCCGTCATCAGTAGAGATCAAAAAGGTTTTCTTCTGGGGTTGCTGAGCAGGCTGCCACAATTCTTACAGGTCTCAGTACCTCTCACAGGCGCACAGGTGCATCTCCACTAGCTCGTCAGCTCAATGGCTCAAGGGAGCCTTTTTAAACAGAAAGGGGTGGGAGCACACTGCTGACCTCCCAGCACAGCTCGCCCCTTAGCATTCTGGTAAATGCAGTTTGTAGTGCATGCTTACTTGGTATTTTGCTGGAGTGTTCCACCAAAGTTGGTGCAGATTAGTGCTGTCATCTCTAGACACATGTGTTTCTGGATTTTATCCGTCATCAGTAGAGATCAAAAAGGTTTTCTTCTGGGGTTGCTGAGCAGGCTGCCACAATTCTTACAGGTCTCAGTACCTCTCACAGGCGCACAGGTGCATCTCCACTAGCTCGTCAGCTCAATGGCTCAAGGGAGCCTTTTTAAACAGGAAGGGGTGGGAGCACACTGCTGACCTCCCAGCACAGCTCGCCCCTTAGCATTCTGGTAAATGCAGTTTGTAGTGCATGCTTACTTGGTATTTTGCTGGAGTGTTCCACCAAAGTTGGAGCAGATTAGTGTTGTCATCTCTAGACACATGTGTTTCTGGATTTTATCCGTCATCAGTAGAGATCAAAAAGGTTTTCTTCTGGGGTTGCTGAGCAGGCTGCCACAACTCTTACAGGTCTCAGTACCTCTCACAGGCGCAAAGGTGCATCTCCACTAGCTCGTCAGCTCAATGGCTCAAGGGAGCCTTTTTAAACAGGAAGGGGTGGGAGCACACTGCTGACCTCCCAGCACAGCTCGCCCCTTAGCATTCTGGTAAATGCAGTTTGTAGTGCATGCTTACTTGGTATTTTGCTGGAGTGTTCCACCAAAGTTGGTGCAGATTAGTGCTGTCATCTCTAGACACATGTGTTTCTGGATTTTATCCGTCATCAGTAGAGATCAAAAAGGTTTTCTTCTGGGGTTGCTGAGCAGGCTGCCACAATTCTTACAGGTCTCAGTACCTCTCACAGGAGCACAGGTGCATCTCCACGAGCTCGTCAGCTCAATGGCTCAAGGGAGCCTTTTTAAACAGGAAGGGGTGGGAGCACACTGCTGACCTCCCAGCACAGCTCGCCCCTTAGCATTCTGGTAAATGCAGTTTGTAGTGCATGCTTACTTGGTATTTTGCTGGAGTGTTCCACCAAAGTTGGTGCAGATTAGTGCTGTCATCTCTAGACACATGTGTTTCTGGATTTTATCCGTCATCAGTAAAGATCAAAAAGGTTTTCTTCTGGGGTTGCTGAGCAGGCTGCCACAATTCTTACAGGTCTCAGTACCTCTCACAGGCGCACAGGTGCATCTCCACTAGCTCGTCAGCTCAATGGCTCAAGGGAGCCTTTTTAAACAGGAAGGGGTGGGAGCACACTGCTGACCTCCCAGCACAGCTCGCCCCTTAGCCTTCTGGTAAATGCAGTTTGTAGTGCATGCTTACTTGGTATTTTGCCGGAGTGTTCCACCAAAGTTGGTGCAGATTAGTGCTGTCATCTCTAGACACATGTGTTTCTGGATTTTATCCGTCATCAGTAGAGATCAAAAAGGTTTTCTTCTGGGGTTGCTGAGCAGGCTGCCACAATTCTTACAGGTCTCAGTACCTCTCACAGGCGCACAGGTGCATCTCCACTAGCTCGTCAGCTCAATGGCTCAAGGGAGCCTTTTTAAACAGAAAGGGGTGGGAGCACACTGCTGACCTCCCAGCACAGCTCGCCCCTTAGCATTCTGGTAAATGCAGTTTGTAGTGCATGCTTACTTGGTATTTTGCTGGAGTGTTCCACCAAAGTTGGTGCAGATTAGTGCTGTCATCTCTAGACACATGTGTTTCTGGATTTTATCCGTCATCAGTAGAGATCAAAAAGGTTTTCTTCTGGGGTTGCTGAGCAGGCTGCCACAATTCTTACAGGTCTCAGTACCTCTCACAGGCGCACAGATGCATCTCCACTAGCTCGTCAGCTCAATGGCTCAAGGGAGCCTTTTTAAACAGGAAGGGGTGGGAGCACACTGCTGACCTCCCAGCACAGCTCGCCCCTTAGCATTCTGGTAAATGCAGTTTGTGGTGCATGCTTACTTGGTATTTTGCTGGAGTGTTCCACCAAAGTTGGAGCAGATTAGTGTTGTCATCTCTAGACACATGTGTTTCTGGATTTTATCCGTCATCAGTAGAGATCAAAAAGGTTTTCTTCTGGGGTTGCTGAGCAGGCTGCCACAACTCTTACAGGTCTCAGTACCTCTCACAGGCGCAAAGGTGCATCTCCACTAGCTCGTCAGCTCAATGGCTCAAGGGAGCCTTTTTAAACAGGAAGGGGTGGGAGCACACTGCTGACCTCCCAGCACAGCTCGCCCCTTAGCATTCTGGTAAATGCAGTTTGTAGTGCATGCTTACTTGGTATTTTGCTGGAGTGTTCCACCAAAGTTGGTGCAGATTAGTGCTGTCATCTCTAGACACATGTATTTCTGGATTTTATCCGTCATCAGTAGAGATCAAAAAAGGTTTTCTTCTGGGGTTGCTGAGCAGGCTGCCACAATTCTTACAGGTCTCAGTACCTCTCACAGGCGCACAGGTGCATCTCCACTAGCTCGTCAGCTCAATGGCTCAAGGGAGCCTTTTTAAACAGGAAGGGGTGGGAGCACACTGCTGACCTCCCAGCACAGCTCGCCCCTTAGCATTCTGGTAAATGCAGTTTGTAGTGCATGCTTACTTGGTATTTTACTGGAGTGTTCCACCAAAGTTGGTGCAGATTAGTGCTGTCATCTCTAGACACATGTGTTTCTGGATTTTATCCGTCATCAGTTGAGATCAAAAAGGTTTTCTTCTGGGGTTGCTGAGCAGGCTGCCACAATTCTTACAGGTCTCAGTACCTCTCACAGGCGCACAGGTGCATCTCCACTAGCTCGTCAGCTCAATGGCTCATGGGAGCCTTTTTAAACAGGAAGGGGTGGGAGCACACTGCTGACCTCCCAGCACAGCTCGCCCCTTAGCATTCTGGTAAATGCAGTTTGTAGTGCATGCTTACTTGGTATTTTGCTGGAGTGTTCCACCAAAGTTGGTGCAGATTAGTGCTGTCATCTCTAGACACATGTGTTTCTGGATTTTATCCGTCATCAGTAGAGATCAAAAAAGGTTTTCATCTGGGGTTGCTGAGCAGGCTGCCACAATTCTTACAGGTCTCAGTACCTCTCACAGGCGCACTGGTGCATCTCCACTAGCTCGTCAGCTCAATGGCTCAAGGGAGCCTTTTTAAACAGGAAGGGGTGGGAGCACACTGCTGACCTCCCAGCACACCTTGCCCCTTAGCATTCTGGTAAATGCCGTTTGTAGTGCATGCTTACTTGGTATTTTGCTGGAGTGTTACACCAAAGTTGGTGCAGATTAGTGCTGTCATCTCTAGACACATGTGTTTCTGGATTTTATCCGTCATCAGTAGAGATCAAAAAGGTTTTCTTCTGGGGTTGCTGAGCAGGCTGCCACAATTCTTACAGGTCTCAGTACCTCTCACAGGCGCACAGGTGCATCTCCACTAGCTCGTCAGCTCAATGGCTCAAGGTAGCCTTTTTAAACAGGAAGGGGTGGGAGCACACTGCTGACCTCCCAGCACAGCTCGCCCCTTAGCATTCTGGTAAATGCAGTTTGTAGTGCATGCTTACTTGGTATTTTGCTGGAGTGTTCCACCAAAGTTGGTGCAGATTAATGCTGTCATCTCTAGACACATGTGTTTCTGGATTTTATCCGTCATCAGTAGAGATCAAAAAAGGTTTTCTTCTGGGGTTGCTGAGCAGGCTGCCACAATTCTTACAGGTCTCAGTACCTCTCACAGGCGCACAGGTGCATCTCCACTAGCTCGTCAGCTCAATGGCTCGAGGGAGCCTTTTTAAACAGGAAGGGGTGGGAGCACACTGCTGACCTCCCAGCACAGCTCGCCCCTTAGCATTCTGGTAAATGCAGTTTGTAGTGCATGCTTACTTGGTATTTTGCTGGAGTGTTCCACCAAAGTTGGTGCAGATTAGTGCTGTCATCTCTAGACACATGTGTTTCTGGATTTTATCCGTCATCAGTAGAGATCAAAAAGGTTTTCTTCTGGGGTTGCTGAGCAGGCTGCCACAATTCTTACAGGTCTCAGTACCTCTCACAGGCGCACAGGTGCATCTCCACTAGCTCGTCAGCTCAATGGCTCAAGGGAGCCTTTTTAAACAGGAAGGGGTGGGAGCACACTGCTGACCTCCCAGCACAGCTCGCCCCTTAGCATTCTGGTAAATGCAGTTTGTAGTGCATGCTTACTTGGTATTTTGCTGGAGTGTTCCACCAAAGTTGGTGCAGATTAGTGCTGTCATCTCTAGACACATGTGTTTCTGGATTTTATCCGTCATCAGTAGAGATCAAAAAGGTTTTCTTCTGGGGTTGCTGAGCAGGCTGCCACAATTCTTACAGGTCTCAGTACCTCTCACAGGCGCACAGGTGCATCTCCACTAGCTCGTCAGCTCAATGGCTCAAGGGAGCCTTTTTAAACAGGAAGGGGTGGGAGCACACTGCTGACCTCCCAGCACAGCTCGCCCCTTAGCATTCTGGTAAATGCAGTTTGTAGTGCATGCTTACTTGGTATTTTGCTGGAGTGTTCCACCAAAGTTGGTGCAGATTAGTGCTGTCATCTCTAGACACATGTGTTTCTGGATTTTATCCGTCATCAGTAGAGATCAAAAAGGTTTTCTTCTGGGGTTGCTGAGCAGGCTGCCACAATTCTTACAGGTCTCAGTACCTCTCACAGGCGCACAGATGCATCTCCACTAGCTCGTCAGCTCAATGGCTCAAGGGAGCCTTTTTAAACAGGAAGGGGTGGGAGCACACTGCTGACCTCCCAGCACAGCTCGCCCCTTAGCATTCTGGTAAATGCAGTTTGTGGTGCATGCTTACTTGGTATTTTGCTGGAGTGTTCCACCAAAGTTGGAGCAGATTAGTGTTGTCATCTCTAGACACATGTGTTTCTGGATTTTATCCGTCATCAGTAGAGATCAAAAAGGTTTTCTTCTGGGGTTGCTGAGCAGGCTGCCACAACTCTTACAGGTCTCAGTACCTCTCACAGGCGCAAAGGTGCATCTCCACTAGCTCGTCAGCTCAATGGCTCAAGGGAGCCTTTTTAAACAGGAAGGGGTGGGAGCACACTGCTGACCTCCCAGCACAGCTCGCCCCTTAGCATTCTGGTAAATGCAGTTTGTAGTGCATGCTTACTTGGTATTTTGCTGGAGTGTTCCACCAAAGTTGGTGCAGATTAGTGCTGTCATCTCTAGACACATGTGTTTCTGGATTTTATCCGTCATCAGTAGAGATCAAAAAGGTTTTCTTCTGGGGTTGCTGAGCAGGCTGCCACAATTCTTACAGGTCTCAGTACCTCTCACAGGCGCACAGGTGCATCTCCACTAGCTCGTCAGCTCAATGGCTCAAGGGAGCCTTTTTAAACAGGAAGGGGTGGGAGCACACTGCTGACCTCCCAGCACAGCTCGCCCCTTAGCATTCTGGTAAATGCAGTTTGTAGTGCATGCTTACTTGGTATTTTACTGGAGTGTTCCACCAAAGTTGGTGCAGATTAGTGCTGTCATCTCTAGACACATGTGTTTCTGGATTTTATCCGTCATCAGTTGAGATCAAAAAAGGTTTTCTTCTGGGGTTGCTGAGCAGGCTGCCACAATTCTTACAGGTCTCAGTACCTCTCACAGGCGCACAGGTGCATCTCCACTAGCTCGTCAGCTCAATGGCTCATGGGAGCCTTTTTAAACAGGAAGGGGTGGGAGCACACTGCTGACCTCCCAGCACAGCTCGCCCCTTAGCATTCTGGTAAATGCAGTTTGTAGTGCATGCTTACTTGGTATTTTGCTGGAGTGTTCCACCAAAGTTGGTGCAGATTAGTGCTGTCATCTCTAGACACATGTGTTTCTGGATTTTATCCGTCATCAGTAGAGATCAAAAAAGGTTTTCATCTGGGGTTGCTGAGCAGGCTGCCACAATTCTTACAGGTCTCAGTACCTCTCACAGGCGCACTGGTGCATCTCCACTAGCTCGTCAGCTCAATGGCTCAAGGGAGCCTTTTTAAACAGGAAGGGGTGGGAGCACACTGCTGACCTCCCAGCACACCTCGCCCCTTAGCATTCTGGTAAATGCCGTTTGTAGTGCATGCTTACTTGGTATTTTGCTGGAGTGTTCCACCAAAGTTGGTGCAGATTAGTGCTGTCATCTCTAGACACATGTGTTTCTGGATTTTATCCGTCATCAGTAGAGATCAAAAAGGTTTTCTTCTGGGGTTGCTGAGCAGGCTGCCACAATTCTTACAGGTCTCAGTACCTCTCACAGGCGCACAGGTGCATCTCCACTAGCTCGTCAGCTCAATGGCTCAAGGTAGCCTTTTTAAACAGGAAGGGGTGGGAGCACACTGCTGACCTCCCAGCACAGCTCGCCCCTTAGCATTCTGGTAAATGCAGTTTGTAGTGCATGCTTACTTGGTATTTTGCTGGAGTGTTCCACCAAAGTTGGTGCAGATTAGTGCTGTCATCTCTAGACACATGTGTTTCTGGATTTTATCCGTCATCAGTAGAGATCAAAAAGGTTTTCTTCTGGGGTTGCTGAGCAGGCTGCCACAATTCTTACAGGTCTCAGTACCTCTCACAGGCGCACAGGTGCATCTCCACTAGCTCGTCAGCTCAATGGCTCGAGGGAGCCTTTTTAAACAGGAAGGGGTGGGAGCACACTGCTGACCTCCCAGCACAGCTCGCCCCTTAGCATTCTGGTAAATGCAGTTTGTAGTGCATGCTTACTTGGTATTTTGCTGGAGTGTTCCACCAAAGTTGGTGCAGATTAGTGCTGTCATCTCTAGACACATGTGTTTCTGGATTTTATCCGTCATCAGTAGAGATCAAAAAGGTTTTCTTCTGGGGTTGCTGAGCAGGCTGCCACAATTCTTACAGGTCTCAGTACCTCTCACAGGCGCACAGGTGCATCTCCACTAGCTCGTCAGCTCAATGGCTCAAGGGAGCCTTTTTAAACAGGAAGGGGTGGGAGCACACTGCTGATCTCCCAGCACAGCTCGCCCCTTAGCATTCTGGTAAATGCAGTTTGTAGTGCATGCTTACTTGGTATTTTGCTGGAGTGTTCCACCAAAGTTGGTGCAGATTAGTGCTGTCATCTCTAGACACATGTGTTTCTGGATTTTATCCGTCATCAGTAGAGATCAAAAAGGTTTTCTTCTGGGGTTGCTGAGCAGGCTGCCACAATTCTTACAGGTCTCAGTACCTCTCACAGGCGCACAGGTGCATCTCCACTAGCTCGTCAGCTCAATGGCTCAAGGGAGCCTTTTTAAACAGGAAGGGGTGGGAGCACACTGCTGACCTCCCAGCACAGCTCGCCCCTTAGCATTCTGGTAAATGCAGTTTGTAGTGCATGCTTACTTGGTATTTTGCTGGAGTGTTCCACCAAAGTTGGTGCAGATTAGTGCTGTCATCTCTAGACACATGTGTTTCTGGATTTTATCCATCATCAGTAGAGATCAAAAAGGTTTTCTTCTGGGGTTGCTGAGCAGGCTGCCACAATTCTTACAGGTCTCAGTACCTCTCACAGGCGCACAGGTGCATCTCCACTAGCTCGTCAGCTCAATGGCTCAAGGGAGCCTTTTTAAACAGGAAGGGTGGGAGCACACTGCTGACCTCCCAGCACAGCTCGCCCCTTAGCCTTCTGGTAAATGCAGTTTGTAGTGCATGCTTGCTTGGTATTTTGCTGGAGTGTTCCACCAAAGTTGGTGCAGATTAGTGCTGTCATCTCTAGACACATGTGTTTCTGGATTTTATCCGTCATCAGTAGAGATCAAAAAAGGTTTTCTTCTGGGGTTGCTGAGCAGGCTGCCACAATTCTTACAGGTCTCAGTACCTCTCACAGGCGCACAGGTGCATCTCCACTAGCTCGTCAGCTCAATGGCTCAAGGGAGCCTTTTTAAACAGGAAGGGGTGGGAGCACACTGCTGACCTCCCAGCACAGCTCGCCCCTTAGCATTCTGGTAAATGCAGTTTGTGGTGCATGCTTACTTGGTATTTTGCTGGAGTGTTCCACCAAAGTTGGAGCAGATTAGTGTTGTCATCTCTAGACACATGTGTTTCTGGATTTTATCCGTCATCAGTAGAGATCAAAAAGGTTTTCTTCTGGGGTTGCTGAGCAGGCTGCCACAACTCTTACAGGTCTCAGTACCTCTCACAGGCGCAAAGGTGCATCTCCACTAGCTCGTCAGCTCAATGGCTCAAGGGAGCCTTTTTAAACAGGAAGGGGTGGGAGCACACTGCTGACCTCCCAGCACAGCTCGCCCCTTAGCATTCTGGTAAATGCAGTTTGTAGTGCATGCTTACTTGGTATTTTGCTGGAGTGTTCCACCAAAGTTGGTGCAGATTAGTGCTGTCATCTCTAGACACATGTGTTTCTGGATTTTATCCGTCATCAGTAGAGATCAAAAAAGGGTTTCTTCTGGGGTTGCTGAGCAGGCTGCCACAATTCTTACAGGTCTCAGTACCTCTCACAGGCGCACAGGTGCATCTCCACTAGCTCGTCAGCTCAATGGCTCAAGGGAGCCTTTTTAAACAGGAAGGGGTGGGAGCACACTGCTGACCTCCCAGCACAGCTCGCCCCTTAGCATTCTGGTAAATGCAGTTTGTAGTGCATGCTTACTTGGTATTTTACTGGAGTGTTCCACCAAAGTTGGTGCAGATTAGTGCTGTCATCTCTAGACACATGTGTTTCTGGATTTTATCCGTCATCAGTTGAGATCAAAAAGGTTTTCTTCTGGGGTTGCTGAGCAGGCTGCCACAATTCTTACAGGTCTCAGTACCTCTCACAGGCGCACAGGTGCATCTCCACTAGCTCGTCAGCTCAATGGCTCATGGGAGCCTTTTTAAACAGGAAGGGGTGGGAGCACACTGCTGACCTCCCAGCACAGCTCGCCCCTTAGCATTCTGGTAAATGCAGTTTGTAGTGCATGCTTACTTGGTATTTTGCTGGAGTGTTCCACCAAAGTTGGTGCAGATTAGTGCTGTCATCTCTAGACACATGTGTTTCTGGATTTTATCCGTCATCAGTAGAGATCAAAAAGGTTTTCATCTGGGGTTGCTGAGCAGGCTGCCACAATTCTTACAGGTCTCAGTACCTCTCACAGGCGCACTGGTGCATCTCCACTAGCTCGTCAGCTCAATGGCTCAAGGGAGCCTTTTTAAACAGGAAGGGGTGGGAGCACACTGCTGACCTCCCAGCACACCTCGCCCCTTAGCATTCTGGTAAATGCCGTTTGTAGTGCATGCTTACTTGGTATTTTGCTGGAGTGTTCCACCAAAGTTGGTGCAGATTAGTGCTGTCATCTCTAGACACATGTGTTTCTGGATTTTATCCGTCATCAGTAGAGATCAAAAAAGGTTTTCTTCTGGGGTTGCTGAGCAGGCTGCCACAATTCTTACAGGTCTCAGTACCTCTCACAGGCGCACAGGTGCATCTCCACTAGCTCGTCAGCTCAATGGCTCAAGGTAGCCTTTTTAAACAGGAAGGGGTGGGAGCACACTGCTGACCTCCCAGCACAGCTCGCCCCTTAGCATTCTGGTAAATGCAGTTTGTAGTGCATGCTTACTTGGTATTTTGCTGGAGTGTTCCACCAAAGTTGGTGCAGATTAGTGCTGTCATCTCTAGACACATGTGTTTCTGGATTTTATCCGTCATCAGTAGAGATCAAAAAGGTTTTCTTCTGGGGTTGCTGAGCAGGCTGCCACAATTCTTACAGGTCTCAGTACCTCTCACAGGCGCACAGGTGCATCTCCACTAGCTCGTCAGCTCAATGGCTCGAGGGAGCCTTTTTAAACAGGAAGGGGTGGGAGCACACTGCTGACCTCCCAGCACAGCTCGCCCCTTAGCATTCTGGTAAATGCAGTTTGTAGTGCATGCTTACTTGGTATTTTGCTGGAGTGTTCCACCAAAGTTGGTGCAGATTAGTGCTGTCATCTCTAGACACATGTGTTTCTGGATTTTATCCGTCATCAGTAGAGATCAAAAAGGTTTTCTTCTGGGGTTGCTGAGCAGGCTGCCACAATTCTTACAGGTCTCAGTACCTCTCACAGGCGCACAGGTGCATCTCCACTAGCTCGTCAGCTCAATGGCTCAAGGGAGCCTTTTTAAACAGGAAGGGGTGGGAGCACACTGCTGACCTCCCAGCACAGCTCGCCCCTTAGCATTCTGGTAAATGCAGTTTGTAGTGCATGCTTACTTGGTATTTTGCTGGAGTGTTCCACCAAAGTTGGTGCAGATTAGTGCTGTCATCTCTAGACACATGTGTTTCTGGATTTTATCCGTCATCAGTAGAGATCAAAAAAGGTTTTCTTCTGGGGTTGCCGAGCAGGCTGCCACAATTCTTACAGGTCTCAGTACCTCTCACAGGCGCACAGGTGCATCTCCACTAGCTCTTCAGCTCAATGGCTCAAGGGAGCCTTTTTAAACAGGAAGGGGTGGGAGCACACTGCTGACCTCCCAGCACAGCTCGCCCCTTAGCATTCTGGTAAATGCAGTTTGTAGTGCATGCTTACTTGGTATTTTGCTGGAGTGTTCCACCAAAGTTGGTGCAGATTAGTGCTGTCATCTCTAGACACATGTGTTTCTGGATTTTATCCATCATCAGTAGAGATCAAAAAGGTTTTCTTCTGGGGTTGCTGAGCAGGCTGCCACAATTCTTACAGGTCTCAGTACCTCTCACAGGCGCACAGGTGCATCTCCACTAGCTCGTCAGCTCAATGGCTCAAGGGAGCCTTTTTAAACAGGAAGGGTGGGAGCACACTGCTGACCTCCCAGCACAGCTCGCCCCTTAGCCTTCTGGTAAATGCAGTTTGTAGTGCATGCTTGCTTGGTATTTTGCTGGAGTGTTCCACCAAAGTTGGTGCAGATTAGTGCTGTCATCTCTAGACACATGTGTTTCTGGATTTTATCCGTCATCAGTAGAGATCAAAAAAGGTTTTCTTCTGGGGTTGCTGAGCAGGCTGCCACAATTCTTACAGGTCTCAGTACCTCTCACAGGCGCACAGGTGCATCTCCACTAGCTCGTCAGCTCAATGGCTCAAGGGAGCCTTTTTAAACAGGAAGGGGTGGGAGCACACTGCTGACCTCCCAGCACAGCTCGCCCCTTAGCATTCTGGTAAATGCAGTTTGTAGTGCATGCTTACTTGGTATTTTGCTGGAGTGTTCCACCAAAGTTGGTGCAGATTAGTGCTGTCATCTCTAGACACATGTGTTTCTGGATTTTATCCGTCATCAGTAGAGATCAAAAAGGTTTTCTTCTGGGGTTGCTGAGCAGGCTGCCACAATTCTTACAGGTCTCAGTACCTCTCACAGGCGCACAGGTGCATCTCCACTAGCTCGTCAGCTCAATGGCTCAAGGGAGCCTTTTTAAACAGGAAGGGGTGGGAGCACACTGCTGACCTCCCAGCACAGCTCGCCCCTTAGCATTCTGGTAAATGCAGTTTGTAGTGCATGCTTACTTGGTATTTTGCTGGAGTGTTCCACCAAAGTTGGTGCAGATTAGTGCTGTCATCTCTAGACACATGTGTTTCTGGACTCTATCCGTCATCAGTAGAGATCAAAAAAGGTTTTCTTCTGGGGTTGCTGAGCAGGCTGCCACAATTCTTACAGGTCTCAGTATCTCTCACAGGCGCACAGGTGCATCTCCACTAGCTCGTCAGCTCAATGGCTCATGGGAGCCTTTTTAAACAGGAAGGGGTGGGAGCACACTGCTGACCACCCAGCACAGCTCGCCCCTTAGCATTCTGGTAAATGCAGTTTGTAGTGCATGCTTACTTGGTATTTTGCTGGAGTGTTCCACCAAAGTTGGTGCAGATTAGTGCTGTCATCTCTAGACACATGTGTTTCTGGATTTTATCCGTCATCAGTAGAGATCAAAAAGGTTTTCTTCTGGGGTTGCTGAGCAGGCTGCCACAATTCTTACAGGTCTCAGTACCTCTCACAGGCGCACTGGTGCATCTCCACTAGCTCATCAGCTCAATGGCTCAAGGGAGCCTTTTTAAACAGGAAGGGGTGGGAGCACACTGGTGACCTCCCAGCACAGCTCGCCCCTTAGCATTCTGGTAAATGCCGTTTGTAGTGCATGCTTACTTGGTATTTTGCTGGAGTGTTCCACCAAAGTTGGTGCAGATTAGTGCTCTCATCTCTAGACACATGTGTTTCTGGATTTTATCCGTCATCAGTAGAGATCAAAAAAGGTTTTCTTCTGGGGTTGCTGAGCAGGTTGCCACAATTCTTACAGGTCTCAGTACCTCTCACAGGCGCACAGGTGCATCTCCACTAGCTCGTCAGCTCAATGGCTCTAGGTAGCCTTTTTAAACAGGAAGGGGTGGGAGCACACTGCTGACCTCCCAGCACAGCTCGCCCCTTAGCATTCTGGTAAATGCAGTTTGTAGTGCATGCTTACTTGGTATTTTGCTGGAGTGTTCCACCAAAGTTGGTGCAGATTAGTGCTGTCATCTCTAGACACATGTGTTTCTGGATTTTATCCGTCATCAGTAGAGATCAAAAAGGTTTTCTTCTGGGGTTGCTGAGCAGGCTGCCACAATTCTTACAGGTCTCAGTACCTCTCACAGGCGCACAGGTGCATCTCCACTAGCTCGTCAGCTCAATGGCTCGAGGGAGCCTTTTTAAACAGGAAGGGGTGGGAGCACACTGCTGACCTCCCAGCACAGCTCGCCCCTTAGCATTCTGGTAAATGCAGTTTGTAGTGCATGCTTACTTGGTATTTTGCTGGAGTGTTCCACCAAAGTTGGTGCAGATTAGTGCTGTCATCTCTAGACACATGTGTTTCTGGATTTTATCCGTCATCAGTAGAGATCAAAAAGGTTTTCTTCTGGGGTTGCTGAGCAGGCTGCCACAATTCTTACAGGTCTCAGTACCTCTCACAGGCGCACAGGTGCATCTCCACTATCTCGTCAGCTCAATGGCTCAAGGGAGCCTTTTTAAACAGGAAGGGGTGGAGCACACTGCTGACCTCCCAGCACAGCTCGCCCCTTAGCATTCTGGTAAATGCAGTTTGTAGTGCATGCTTACTTGGTATTTTGCTGGAGTGTTCCACCAAAGTTGGTGCAGATTAGTGCTGTCATCTCTAGACACATGTGTTTCTGGATTTTATCCGTCATCAGTAGAGATCAAAAAAGGTTTTCTTCTGGGGTTGCTGAGCAGGCTCGCCACAATTCTTACAGGTCTCAGTACCTCTCACAGGCGCACAGGTGCATCTCCACTAGCTCGCCAGCTCTTGCCTGAGAGGTCAGCGGTGTGCTCCCACATCCTGTTGTCTATTTAAAGTACTCCAGTGAGTCATTGAGCTGACGAGCTCGTGGATGAAGCACCTGCGCGCCAGTGAGAGGTACCGGACCTGATATAATGTTTGGCAGCCTACTCAGCAAACCCCAAAATACAAGACTGTATTCTCTACTGATGACGGTTAATAAACCAGAAACACGTGTCTAGAGATCAGCACTATCTGCGCCAACCTTGGCGAAACACTCGAAAATATCAGAGCGAGCTACAAGAGACTGCATTTACCAGAATGCCAGGGGCGAACCTTGCCTGAGAGGTCAGCGGTGTGCTCCCACATCCTGTTGTCTATTTAAAGTACTCCCGTGAGTCATTGAGCTGACGAGCTCGTGGATGAAGCACCTGCGCGCCAGTGAGAGGTACCGGACCTGATATAATGTTTGGCAGCCTACTCAGCAAACCCCAAAACACAAGACTGTATTCTCTACTGATGACGGTTAATAAACCAGAAACACGTGTCTAGAGATCAGCACTATCTGCGCCAACCTTGGCGAAACACTCGAAAATATCGGAGCGAGCTACAAGAGACTGCATTTACCAGAATGCCAGGGGCGAACCTTGCCTGAGAGGTCAGCGGTGTGCTCCCACATCCTGTTGTCTATTTAAAGTACTCCTGTGAGTCATTGAGCTGACGAGCTCGTGGATGAAGCACCTGCGCGCCAGTGAGAGGTACCGGACCTGATATAATGTTTGGCAGCCTACTCAGCAAACCCCAAAATACAAGACTGTATTCTCTACTGATGACGGTTAATATACCAGAAACACGTGACTAGAGATCAGCACTATCTGCGCCAACCTTGGCGAAACACTCGAAAATATCAGAGCGAGCTACAAGAGACTGCATTTACCAGAATGCCAGGGGCGAACCTTGCCTGAGAGGTCAGCGGTGTGCTCCCACATCCTGTTGTCTATTTATATTTAAAGTACTCCCGTGAGTCATTGAGCTGACGAGCTCGTGGATGAAGCACCTGCGCGCCAGTGAGAGGTACCGGACCTGATATAATGTTTGGCAGCCTACTCAGCAAACCCCAAAATACAAGACTGTATTCTCTACTGATGACGGTTAATAAACCAGAAACACGTGTCTAGAGATCAGCACTATCTGCGCCAACCTTGGCGAAACACTCGAAAATATAGGAGCGAGCTACAAGAGACTGCATTTACCAGAATGCCAGGGGCGAACCTTGCCTGAGAGGTCAGCTGTGTGCTCCCACATCCTGTTGTCTATTTAAAGTACTCCCGTGAGTCATTGAGCTGACGAGCTCGTGGATGAAGCACCTGCGCACCAGTGAGAGGTACCGCACCTGATATAATGTTTGGCAGCCTTCTCAGCAAACCCAAAATACAAGACTGTATTCTCTACTGATGACGGTTAATAAACCAGAAACACGTGTCTAGAGATCAGCACTATCTGCGCCAACCTTGGCGAAACACTCGAAAATATGGGAGCGAGCTACAAGAGACTGCATTTACCAGAATGTCAGGGGCGAACCTTGCCTGAGAGGTCAGCGGTGTGCTCCCACATCCTGTTCTCTATTTAAAGTACTCCCGTGAGTCATTGAGCTGACGAGCTCGTGGATGAAGCACCTGCGCGCCAGTGAGAGGTACCGGACCTGATATAATGTTTGGCAGCCTACTCAGCAAACCCCAAAATACAAGACTGTATTCTCTACTGATGACGGTTAATAAACCAGAAACACGTGTCTAGAGATCAGCACTATCTGCACCAACCTTGGCGAAACACTCGAAAATATCGGAGCGAGCTACAAGAGACTGCATTTACCAGAATGCCAGGGGCGAACCTTGCCTGAGAGGTCAGCGGTGTGCTCCCACATCCTGTTGTCTATTTAAAGTACTCCCGTGAGTCATTGAGCTGACGAGCTCGTGGATGAAGCACCTGCGCGCCAGTGAGAGGTACCGGACCTGATATAATGTTTGGCAGCCTACTCAGCAAACCCCAAAATACAAGACTGTATTCTCTACTGATGACGGTTAATAAACCAGAAACACGTGTCTAGAGATCAGCACTATCTCAGCCAACCTTGGCGAAACACTCGAAAATATCGGAGCGAGCTACAAGAGACTGCATTTACCAGAATGCCAGGGGCAAACCTTGCCTGAGAGGTCAGCGGTGTGCTCCCACATCCTGTTGTCTATTTAAAATACTCCTGTGAGTCATTGAGCTGACGAGCTCGTGGATGAAGCACCTGCGCGCCATTGAGAGGTACCGGACCTGATATAATGTTTGGCAGCCTACTCAGCAAACCCCAAAATACAAGACTGTATTCTCTACTGAGGACGGTTAATAAACCAGAAACACGTGTCTAGAGATCAGCACTATCTGCGCCAACCTTGGCGAAACACTCGAAAATATCGGAGCGAGCTACAAGAGACTGCATTTACCAGAATGCCAGGGGCGAACCTTGCCTGAGAGGTCAGCGGTGTGCTCCCACATCCTGTTGTCTATTTAAAGTACTCCCGTGAGTCATTGAGCTGACGAGCTCGTGGATGAAGCACCTGCGCGCCAGTGAGAGGTACCGGACCCGATATAATGTTTGGCAGCCTTCTCAGCAAACCCCAAAATACAAGACTGTATTCTCTACTGATGACGGTTAATAAACCAGAAACACGTGTCTAGAGATCAGCACTATGCGCCAACCTTGGCGAAACACTCGAAAATATCGGAGCGAGCTACAAGAGGCTGCATTTACCAGAATGCCAGGGGCGAACCTTGCCTGAGAGGTCAGCGGTGTGCTCCCACATCCTGTTGTCTATTTAAAGTACTCCCGTGAGTCATTGAGCTGACGAGCTCGTGGATGAAGCACCTGCGCGCCAGTGAGAGGTACCGGACCTGATATAATGTTTGGCAGCCTACTCAGCAAACCCCAAAATACAAGACTGTATTGTCTACTGATGACGGTTAATAAATCAGAAACACGTGTCTAGAGATCAGCACTATCTGCACCAACCTTGGTGAAACACTCGTAAATATCGGAGCGAGCTACAAGAGACTGCATTTACCAGAATGCCAGGGGCGAACCTTGCTTGAGAGGTCAGCGGTGTGCTCCCACATTCTGTTGTCTATTTAAAGTACTCCCGTGAGTCATTGAGCTGACGAGCTCGTGGATGAAGCACCTGCGCACCAGTGAGAGGTACCGGACCTGATATAATGTTTGGCAGCCTACTCAGCAAACCCCAAAATACAAGACTGTATTCTCTACTGATGACGGTTAATAAACCAGAAACACGTGTCTAGAGATCAGCACTATCTGCGCCAACCTTGGCGAAACACTCGAACATATCGGAGCGAGCTACAAGAGACTGCATTTACCAGAATGCCAGGGGCGAACCTTGCCTGAGAGGTCAGCGGTGTGCTCCCACATCCTGTTGTCAATTTAAAGTACTCCCGTGAGTCATTGAGCTGACGAGCTCGTGGATGAAGCACCTGCGCGCCAGTGAGAGGTACCGGACCTGATATAATGTTTGGCAGCCTACTCAGCAAACCCCAAAATACAAGACTGTATTCTCTACTGATGACGGTTAATAAACCAGAAACACGTGTCTAGAGATCAGCACTATCTGCGCCAACTTTGGCGAAACACTCGAAAATATCGGAGCGAGCTACAAGAGACTGCATTTACCAGAATGCCAGGGGCGAACCTTGCCTAAGAGGTCAGCGGTGTGCTCCCACATCCTGTTGTCTATTTAAAGTACTCCCGTGAGTCATTGAGCTGACGAGCTCGTGGATGAAGCACCTGCGCGCCAGTGAGAGGTACCGGACCTGATATAATGTTTGGCAGCCTACTCAGCAAACCCCAAAATACAAGACTGTATTCTCTACTGATGACGGTTAATAAACCAGAAACACGTGTCTAGAGATCAGCACTATCTGCGCCAACCTTGGCGAAACACTCGAAAATATCGGAGCGAGCTACAAGAGACTGCATTTACCAGAATGCCAGGGGTGAACCTTGCCTGAGAGGTCAGCGGTGTGCTCCCACATCCTGTTGTCTATTACTTAACTTCCCACCCTATCCCCCTATAAGCCCAAAAACCTGCTACAACAATATAAATCCTGTAGATTACTATTAACAATTAAAATACAAACTCTAAATCACTTAAAATTATAAATTATGTTTAAGACTAATAAGAACAATTATACAAACAATAACATATAAAAATAATATATGAACTAGAACATATTAAAAAAATAAAAAAACAATATTCTTTACAACTATATTATTGAAAATAATATTAATAATGATATACTTAATAATGATATTACTGACCTGGAAAAATGATATTCTTGACAAGGATATTCCAGCATCACGATATTTTTGAATCACAATATTTTGTTCCTAGATTTCTGCCTCCCGATATTTAAAACTTGATATTTTGTCTAATATTCCACCAGCATAAGAGATAAAGAAAAGCCAAAAAGAGCATCTCAGAGGATCAAAAGATATGTTAAAGGGGGTTGGGCAAAGGGAAGAGTCTTATGGGACACTTGCTGAAATGTTGCAGAAATTCGATGAAAATTGGAGAGGGTGAACTGATTGGGAATGGTTATGAGGGTCGTTGGTGATCCATTTTAGAGCACTATTGCAGATATCCAAAGAATAGAGGCGATCCAGAAGAATAGAGTGGGATATAGTGCTGAAGGCTGCAGACAGATCAAGGTGTCTAAGAGATGCTGATCCTCCCTGGTCTTTCAGCAGTCTAAGATCATCTAGGATAGAAAGAAGAGCAAGGAGATCGAGTGAGGATGTAATCCGAGAATTGACTTGGAGGCGAGCTTTAGATAGGGAGGCAGATAGAGTAGGAAGGATGTACCCTAGGGACTCGTTTTATGAAAGTAAGAGGAGGAAGAGGAGGAGGATGTTGAAGAAGAGGAAACGGGAGAAACAGAACGAAATAGCACAAGAGATGGACTTTTTAAAGGAGTGAGAAATGGGCGAAGTGGATAATGATAAGGATGGGGTGGGTGAGACAGAAGGCTGTAGAGAAAGAGCAAGCGAGGGTGAGAAATGTGAAGTGTAAGAAATTGGGTTACTGTTTGAGGGGGTGAAACCCCACTGAAGCAGGAACCACAATCCTTGTCAGGGTGAAGTCACAGGCAAAGACTAAATTAACCTGTGCTCTACCCTCTGGTAGTCTGGCACAGAACAGTTAGGCTTAACTTAGAGTCAGTGTGCAAAGTATTTACGCAGTGCTCCAAACAGTAATAAAGTAAAACCACAACACAAGAAAAATCCCACTCCATGTTAGAAAAATAGAGTAAATTGTAATAAATAAATGAAGACCAAAAGAACAAAAATCCAATTAGTAGAACCTGAAATATGCAATTTTGAAGTCACAAATTCAGACTGACCACAATGGAGTGACAGGCAGGCTATGGGGACCCAGTTAGGCCCGGTGAACACAAGTACCTTAAATCCTGGTTGCTAAGAGTCGCAGAGTCCTGCGTCAAGGAGATGCGTCGTGCAACATCTGTTCTGAGGAGCTGCGGGGCTGCGATGCAAGGTCCGCATCATCATCGAGGAGGCCGTCCACCTGGGGCTTGCAGTGCGAAGTCCTGTATCGAGGTGCATCGGCTGGTTCCGAAGAAGCTGTGGGGCTAGTTAGTCCTGAGTTGTCGGCAAGGTGGCAGTCGACGAGAGGCTTGTGATGCGTCGGCCTGCATTGGGTATGTACGCGCCAGCGGCGGCCGGCATAGGTAAACGTGGGGTGGGAGCAGGGGTAAGTCGACATACAACGGAATAGGTATAATTAAATAAATAAATAACACCTATTCTGTCGTCTGTCGGCTTCCCCACTCTGCCGCGCCCTGCTCCGGGCCACCGCGCTTACCTGTGCCGGCCGCTGCTGGTGCGCGCAGTGGCAGTTCCGATGGGGCTGTGGGCTGCAAAGGTGATGGGAAAGTCCACGCAGCAGAGGCAGAGGCAATGCATTGCTTCTGCTCGGGGTTGCGCCGCGCAGCAGAGGAGATGCATCGGTTCTGCTAGATCCACAGATGGACTGGCAGAGCACATTCAGGCCCACTTCCAAGGGTCCCGGACTGGGGTGGCACCACTTGGCAGGGTAGGACTGACAGGTGGTAGAGTCCAGGTTCTGGGATCAAGGCTAATTGAAGCTTGTTATGTTCAAACAAGAATAGGTGGCTGGTAGAAAATGGCACACACACTTGTTGTAGACACAAATCAACTAGTCCCAATCAGTATGAAATATCCCGTAATGGGTGCTCAAGAAAGGAGAAGAGCCACCACTTCTTCTGTACGATCCAGTCTAAAATTCTGAGCACTCCAAAATAATTTCAACTCCGAATTTTACAGTGAATGTTCCACTAACAGTCTTTATTGTCATAAAGCATTTCTCAAGTCTTTGGCTTGCCAACACGTGTTTTGTCTAAGCTGTGGATGTGCAGCAGCCTTCGTCAGGGCAACAATGATGGATGTACAAAATTTAATAGCGAACCCTGGATCGGGAATGACCAAAGAACCAGTCCAACTAGCCCTTGGAGTCAGTCTGGGATCCTGGGTTCGAGATGCAGGTGCAGTCCTTCTCACCCAGGCGAGAGGGCAGCAGGGTAGTAGTTCAGTACAGCCGGGCAGCAGTCCTTCTGAGCAGCAGTCCAGCAGAGTAGCAGTGCTTTCAGCAGCACAGCAGTCCTTCTGCCTGGCCACAGGTCCAAAAGTGTACTGAAGAGTTGGGTCTAAGGGTCTAATATTTATACCTGGTGCCCGCTTTAAAGTGGAGAAAGCTTCTAGAGGTTTCCACTCCCCTGAGGTGTCAGGCATCCCCTTCCTCCCTGTCCTGGCCCCTGGAGTGATTCTTGTGAATAGAAAAGGCAAACACTTGTCTAACAATCGGTCAGCAGAATAGATAGTGTTGGCTGCGGATGGGGTATGAATGAGCTCATAGGGGATTGCCTTAGGGGCGCCTCTGGCAAGCCAGCAGCTGGGTTATATGGCCTTTGCACCTAGAAGAGTCAAAAGTGAGTGGGCATGGCTAACCAGCCCAGTGGGGTGTGTAGTAGAAGAAGAAAATGGAAAAGATGCGGTCAAAAAAGGAATCAAACCCAGGCCCACCTGCCTAGAGTACAGTCACTCCTGAGGCAATGAACAAGAAAAAAACAATGGTTTGAAATATAAACCAATAGATTGAGAGCTTTGCTCTGAGTCTCTACGCACATTTTTATTTTATACACTAAATTAAAATAACAAATGAGGCATGGGCCAGGCAACCCCAAAAGTATACAATGAAATTAAAGGAATATGAGCACACTGGAGATTGAAGCTTGAGGCTGGACTAAGCAGCTCATTCTCTGGGGAAAAGCTGCTGCTGTGTTATGAGGCCTTTTCACATGGGTGTGTCAGGGTGGGTGGGCATGGTCAACCATGATGAGCCAGTGGAGAGTGTAGTTTAACCACAAAAAAGATAATACGAGGCCAAAACAAGTAATCTAACCAGGGCCCAAGCGCTCGTAGTCAGGAGGATGTGCCACTCCACAGGGAAATGAACGAGAAATAAAACAACTGTATGAAACACAAACTAACGAATGAGGAAATTTGGGAGCTTTGCGACGAGTGTCAACACGCTATTCAATTTAAAATAAGAAATTAGGATCACGAATGAGGTGAGATCCAGGCAACCCCATGCATTCCAATGGAAGCACTTCATGGAATGTAGAATGATACAGCAATTAGCCAATAGCAAGAGGTGAGAGATTCATACTTTCCAAAACACTCACAAAACATTGTTTACAGCACTGTCAAACAGACCTAAAAGTTTTGACTCCCTGAAATCGAAGTACTCATAGTGAATGTCGTAATGAATGTGTTCTCGTTAATCTTAATGTCCGATGGACTCTTACTAGTGACAAAAGACTACAACAGTTAAGCCCTGATTATGACCTTGGTGATCGGACCGCCAGCTCAAAGCGTTGGCGGTCGGGAGAAAGCTGCCAAGCCAGCGGCATCCCAGCCGCTGCATTTTGAGTTTACCACCGGGCCGGCGCTGAGCCGGTGGCGGTCTTGCGGTGGCGACATTCTGCGGCCCACAGAGTGGGCCTGAAGGCAATGCTGCCGCACTGCAGCACCTGCACTGTCCTGTGACCACTGTTGCCATGCACCATGTTGTGCATGGCACACAGTGCACGCACGACAGTGCAGGCATAGCGGGGAACAACATGTGCCCCAACCACAATGCTCAACGGGCTAAAACGCCTGAGAGCCCTGTTTGGGGACCCATACCTGCCTTTCCGCCGACCTTTTCATGGAGTGGTGCCCGTCATGAAAAAGTTGGCAGAAAGGCAGGTCGGAATAGGCACAGTGGACCGGCATCGGCACAATCTCCGTTCCCCGCCGTTTTCCCCACAGCCGCTGGATCCAGGATCCTGGCGGTGGAGGCGGTCTTCTGTCGGTCCAACCGCCATTGTCGTAATTGGGCAGTCAGACCGGCGAGGAGGCGGCGGCCGGATCGCCACTGCGGGTACTGCTGTCTTGGGGTCGCCATACTCATAATCAGGGTCCAAGTATCTTAACAACAATATCCCCAAAGTAGAACATTGTTGTTTTTTCCATTTAGGAAAGCCCTCAAATAGCCTGGAGGAGGAAAAGACTTGAGGCCAGCCGGTAGCCATAACTGTCTCATTAATATTTTATTTTCATGGAACTAACCCTGATAGACATGCAAAATAGATTGATGTGGTTTAGAACTTACCTTATTACTAGCTTTTTATTTGTCCGATCATAAAGCACTAATGTTGCCACCTGTTTACTAGTGCATTTCTTTTTGGCTACTGCACACCCTATCGCAAACAGTGCAGATTGCAATTGTATATCACCCGCACCTAATTAAATTTGTGCTTGGGTGGGTGATATTACTAATTTTTAATTTTCCACCCCATTCGCGCCACAGGAAAACATTATTTATACATGAGCAGAGGAAAGTTGTCATTGCCTTTCAATTACAGTAACCAAAAGACATTGTTTAAACATGCAAGGATGACTAAACAAATGAATAAAGGATAAAGAGTAGAAATAAAGCAAGCATTTGCAATGCAATAGGTCCTGCTTTTACGTGAGTTTGAGCTGTTGGCATTGTAAATGACAATGCCTTTTATTTATGTTTTGGTTTTTAAAACATAAATAAAAGACATTGTCATTTACAATCAGGCCCGGCTCCAGGAATTTTTATTTGGGTGGGCCAAGGGTGCATTCGGGTGGGCCACTACCGGCCCAATTTGTCGTTCTGGAGGTAGTCTACAAGCCATAGATGACATCATATCTACTTGCAAACAGTCACTATGGTACAAGGATTGCTTCTGTGTGCATACAGAGCATGTGGAGAGTTATTTATTGGTGCCCCACCACTGATCTCTTTCTCCGTAGATACCTTTACTACCACCCTCCAACAGTGCACTCCATCTCTCCGTAGCCCCTCCCCCTCATGACCTCCTCCTCAGACTCCCTCACTACCACCCTCCACAAGTGCCCCTCATCTCTCCGTATCTCCCACCCTCCCCCCATGACATCCTCCTCGGATTCCCTCACTGCCACCCTCCAACAGTGCCCTTCATCTCTCCAAAGCCCCTCCCCCTCATGACCCCGTCCTTGGATTCCCTCACTACCACCCTCCAACAGCGCCCCTCCTCTCTCCAAAGGCCCTCCTCCTCATGACCCCCTCCTTGGATTCTCTCATTGCCACCCTCCACCAGTGCCCCTCATCGCTCCATAGCCTCTCCCCATTGACCTCCTCCTCGGATTCAATCATTGCCAGCCTCCACCAGTGCCCCTCATCTCTCCGTAGACCCTCCCCCAATGACCTCCTTCTCGGTTTTCCCTCACTGCCACCCTCCAACAGTGCCCCTCATCGCCCTAAATCCCCTCCCCCTTATGACCTCCTCCTTGGATGCCCTCACAGCCACCCTCCAACAGTGCCCCTCACAATCTCTCCATAGCCCTTCCCCCTCATGACCTCCTCCTCAGACTCCCTCACTTCCACCCTCCACCAGTGCCCCTTATCTCTCCGTATCTCCCACCCTCCCGCTATGACCTCCTCCTCGGATTCCCTAATTGTCACGCTCCACCAGTGCCCCTCATCGCTCCATAGCCTCTCCCCCTCATCACCTCCTCCGCAGACTCCCTCACTACCACCCTCCAACAGTGCACTTCATCTTTCCGTAGCCCCCCCATGACCTCCTCCTTGGATTCCCTCACTGCCACCCTCCAACAAGTCCCCTCATCGCTCCATAGCCTCTCCCCCTATTGACCTCCTCGGATTCCCTCATTGCCACCCTCCACCAGTGCCCCTCATCCCTCCGTAGCCCCTCCCCCAATGACCTCCTTCTCGGATTCCCTAATTGCCACCCTCCACCAGTGCCCCTCATCGCTCCATAGCCTCTCCCCCTATTGACCTCCTCCTCGGATTCCCTAATTGCCACCCTCCACCAGTGCCCCTCATCGCTCCAAAGCCCCTCCCCCATGACCTCCTCCTCGGATTCCCTAATTCCTTCCCTCCACCAGTGCCCCTCATCGCTCTATAGCCTCTCCCCCTATTGACCTCCTCCTCGGGTTCCCTAATTGCCACCCTCCACCAGTGCCCCTCATTGCTCCAAAGCCCCTCCCCCCATGACCTCCTCCTCGGATTCCCTAATTACCACCCTCCACCACTGTCCCTCATCTCTCTGTATCTCCCAACCTCACCCCATGACCTCCTCCTCGGATTCCCTTACTGCCACCCTCCAACAGTGCCCTTCATCTCTCTAAAGCCCCTCCCCCTCATGACCTCCTCCTCGGATTCCCTCACTACCACCCTCCAACAGTGCCCCTCCTCTCTCCAAAGCCCCTCCTTCTTATGACCTCGTCCTCGGATTCCCTCACTACCACCCTCCAACAGCGCCCCTCCTCTCTCCGTAGCCCCTCCCCCAATGACCTCCTTCTCGGATTCCCTCACTGCCACCCTCCAACAGTGCCCCATATCGCTCCAAAGCCCCTCCCCCTCATGACCTCCTCCTCAGACTCCCGCACTACCACCCTCCACCAGTGCCCCTCATCTCTCCTTATCTCCCACCCTCCTCCCATGACCTCCTCCTCGGATTCCCTAATTGCCACCCTCCACCAGTGCCCCTCATCGCTCCATAGCCTCTCCCCCATGACCTCCTCCTCGGATTCCCTAATTGCCACCCTCCACCAGTGCCCCTCATCGCTCCATAGCCTCTCCCCCTATTGACCTCCTCCTCGGATTCCCTAATTGCCACCCTCCACCAGTGCCCCTCATCGCTCCATAGCCTCTCCCCCTCATCACCTCCTCCGCAGACTCCCTCACTACCACCCTCCAACAGTGCCCTTCATCTTTCCGTAGCCCCCCTCATGAACCCCTCCTTGGATTCCCTCACTGCCACCCTCCAACAGTGCCCCTCATCGCTCCACAGCCTCTCCCCCTATTGACCTCCTCCTCGGATTCCCTAATTGCCACCTTCCAACAGTGTCCTTCATCTCTCTGTAGCCCCTCTCTCATATTCGATTTCATTTGTTGTATAACGCTACTCATAGTGTAGGGTGTCACAGTACTTTACACCATGCACACATTATGCAGAGAAAATTAATCATACAAGTATGTAAATCAGCTTATAGGGAATGTCACATAAGCCAATGAGGATTACAAGGTGTAGGAATCACATGTCATCCATACTGGTGGACAGTATGTTTTAAGAGGGTTTGGTCTGGAGAAGCACAAACGCAGGATTTAAAGCATACCCCAGTGGTTGTGGGGTTGGCTTTACTGATTAAAATGTATATCTGCCCAAACAAACTCTTTATAGCAACATTAGAGTAATGAAAGACTGGGGAAATTCTAACTAGATTGCAACACAAAAAAATAAGTTCTAATTATACCATTCAGGGTTGTATGCAGCTCTTTGATGTCAGTTCATAGGTCACTGTCCTATTTTAGGATTGTAACTTCTTTACTGCAAGTAACCCACTGAGCTATCCACATAAAATATATCTGCATTTAAAAATTACAAACAGACAAAATATTGCTCTCCAGCAGGATCATTAATCACCAGAGTTATCTGGACATTTTAGTAGTTGTGTCTTACATCCGTCATGATAACGATACAACGATATAAATTAAATATACACAGCATACACGAAGTATGTGTCTTGTAGGCCCTCACAGATTTTTAAAATATTAACTAATATACACACATCCTCGAAGCATACACGAAGTATGTATCTAGCTGGGCCTTTGCAGATTTTAAAAAACGGAACAATAGCCACACATTCTCTTACCTGCTCCGTTCAAACTCTGTGTCACAGCCGGATCTGATAAACAGCTGAAGCGGTCAGGAAAGGTGAATCAGGATCAACAAACTCCTTTTCTCCAGCGCTGAAAAGAAGGATATATCCACGCAGCAGGACGGTACGCACAGATTACCCGGTGCCAAAGAGGATTTCTCCCCTTCGCCATGCCCCTGTACCTGCACGAGTGAGCGGGGACACAACCCACCTTTCTAAAAGGAGATGCGTGATTGGGGTGCCTGTGAGAGAGAGAGCAAGCCCAATCACGCAACTCCTAGAAAAATAACAGTCAGAGGAACGTTTTAAATTGCAGTGGCCATTTTCTGTTGGCCTTCCTGACGTCACTGCGAGGGCCAAAGTTCATGTTTGGGTGGGCCAGGCTCATGTTTGGGTGGGCCTGGACCACCCGGCCCACCCACTAGAACCGGGCCTGTTTACAATGCTAATAGCTTAAACTCTCGCAAATGCGAGACCTAGTGCATTGTAAATTCTTGTTTAAAAAGGGGGGTGGGCGCTAGAACCGGGCCTGTTTACAATGCTAATAGCTTAAACTCTCGCAAATGCGAAACCTAGTGCATTGTAAATTCTTGTTTATCTTCAAGTAATCCTGCTGGGCCCAAATAAGTAATGAAACTGCCTTTTCTGCTCTCTCCGATCTTCTGTGTTCTGTGCTATCTGTGAAAGGGAGAGAAGGGGACTGTGGCAGGCAAGTGGGGGCAGCGGACAAAGCGAAAAGGAAAGACAAGGGGCAGAGAGTTGGGCAGAGTGAGTCGCAACAAAGAAATTGTAAATTAAAATAAATGCTAATGACACAGACGAAAGACGGAGGTAGAGAGGATATGAAAGCTGGCACCATGCTTAAATTTAAATCGCGGCGCCTGTGCAGATAAAAGTTATGTGCATGGCGGCCCCTAAAGTGGGCGCCATGCTAATTTTAAAAAAACAATATAAGCGGGTGCCTGCTTAAATATTAAGCATGGCACTTTATTAGGGGCACATGCATCAAAGGTTTTTGCAATCGCAAACGGTGCGATTCGCAAAAATCGGCCGCTTGCGATCGCAAAATTACCTTTTGCGATGCATCAAGGGTCAAGGCTCTCGCAATTTGAGAATTCGCAATTAATTGCGATCTCAAATTGCGATTGCATTTAAGGAATCGCAAATTGAGATTCCTTAAATGCAATGCATTAAAGTAAAAAATTAGCGATTTCGCTAATAGGGGCGCAAATTACCATGAAGTTGAACTTCATGGTAATTTGCAAAACTTTGAAAAATGCACTAAAGTGCATTTTTCAAAGTTCCATTTACACACACACATGCCCTTGGGGCATGTGTGTGTGCAAGATGTACTCATATGCAGATTTCAGGGTGCAACAGGGGGTCCTTTTGACACCCTGGCACCCTTGAAATTGCATTCTCAATTTGCGATTCTCTAATTGCGAATCGCAAATTGAGAATGTCTTCCCATTCATTCCTATGGGCCTCTAGGCCCATAGGAATTAATGGGAGGTATTCCTTAATTGCGACTCGCAATTAGCGAGTCGCAATTAAGGAATGTTTAGGAATCGCTATTTTTATAGCGATTCCTACATGCATAGGCTTTTGCGATTCCTTAATTGCGATTCCTTAATAATCGCAATTAAGGAATCGCAAAAGCCTACCTTGATGCATGTGCCAGTTAGTTGTTAATATTAAAGTGGGCGCCGTGCTGAAACTTTAAGTGTGGTGCCCGGGGGGTGGGACGGGGATGAGGGGGCTGCGAGCCCCACATGTGCCATTGTTTAGTGGGTGTTAATTGATTTGGTTGAGCCACGCATTACAAAATAAATGTGCGGCCGCCATTCTGGAATGTAAAGCTGCCTCGCCTTTGAAAAAGGAATGTAAAGAGGGGCTTAGAACCACGGTGTTTTAATGGCGTGGCTGCCATTTTTGAAACAAAACCATAAGCAAAGATAAAGCGCTGCTGTGCTGCTTAAAAAAAAAAGCGATTGCAGGAAAGTGTGTCCTTTTTGCAGACAGGTGAAAAGCAGTTAACAAAATAGTGCTCGGAGGCTGTAATTAAAGCCCACCGAGCAACAACACGTAACAGGGGGTGTCCTTATGGGAGGTTACAAATAAAGACAAGGCGGTACTAAGGAGGGACCGCATGAATCAAGTGACTTTTCATTTCATTGTAATTAAAATTAGCATAATAACTGCACACGTTCTGGGGCATATTTACAAAAACTTTGTGTACTGCGCTGTGTTGCACAAAAAATAATACAGTTGTGCTAATTGATGCAAGGCAGTGCAAAGACTTTGAAGAGTGTATACTTCTCAGTGCAAAACATATTTTGCACTGGAACTGTGCCCTTTTTTCTAGACAAATTGAGCTTTGTGCTGCTTTACACCACTTTGCATCAAGGAGAGATTCCATGGAAGTTACTTGGTTCGATCTGCACTAGTACCCATAGTTTTTGATGTATAGTCCAAACTACTAAAATAGGCAAATGTGGCTTTGTCTGAAAAAATAGTGCCTCATTGATGCAGGTGCTAACTTGGAGAAGTGTTTCTATTTCTCCCACCTTTCCACACGTTGCATGTGTGCTGCACTGTACAGCACACATCCAGGTTGTGGAATATTTTGCAATTTGTATATGCACAGGATGTTGTAATGGAAGGGTGAGCTTTCGGGACAAATCCTATGCTAGACATCATGCACACATCTCTGCACCATGGTGATAGGCAGTCTGCATGTGCACCAGAAAAGAGGATGACTGCATCAGCAGGCCATGTTTAGGGTTCGTCTACCAGACAGCGCAAGCTATCCGTAGGCAAAAGACCTGTGGCTTAGAGCCCACTAATTACTTACCATTGGTTGGCTTTATTGTCACTCTCGTTTTATTGCTTCTTATTCATCGCCATGTGTGGGCATTTCTTCTTCTTCTTGTGTTTGTCCCTCTCCTGGACCATGGATGCATTACTTGTGTCCATCCACTGCCCGTGTTTCAGATGCTACTTTTTTCTTTCTGTTTAAGCTCTCCACAAGAGTACATGTGTTTTCCCGCTGTCTCTCTTGTGAAATTGACCCCGCTCCGTCCCATTTGTTTTACTCTCTCTTGCCTGTGTGCTTCCCCCATGATGCACCCTCCTGCGTGTGCTTCTTCCCCCGCATTGCATTCTCTGCTGTGTGCATCTCACCCAGCTCCACGTTGCTCTCCCTCGTGCACTTGCTTTTCTCCTTCCACTCCACGTTGCTCTCTCCCCATTTGCTGCCCTCCCACCGCCCTCCGTGGTGTGTGCCCCTACGCTCCCAGTGTGGCACCCCGAACCCTATTGTTAATTTCCCCCACTCTCACCTTCCCTGATTCCCAGCCTTCCTAAATGTTGCTTTTGTCCTCTGTGTTGCCTCACCCCACATGCTCGTGTTTTTTGTTTTTTGTTTACAGTAAACCATAAGAAAAAAAGCCGCTGTACCATTTTCTAGCGCATGCATGCTTAGTGCTCTCGCCTATAAAGTGATGCAGATGGGCACGGCATAGGCTTTTTCTTCTCTTTTAGCCATGCTGAACAGCATTGTGGATGCTGTACAGCATTGCTAAAAAACATTTGCAAACCAATAGGTACTCCTATTAGATGTGTCTATGCTTGTTAATAAATATGGCTCAGCACTGCTTTCTCCCCCTTGCACAGCACAATAACTTTGTTTGCTGCGCAAAAAATAATAAATCTGTCCCCGCTTGTCCACCTGTCGTATCCCTCATTTGCCACCCCAGAGTCACTTCGAGGTGCTCTGTCACACAAGACTTTGGCTATATAAACAAGGCGAGAAAACAACGTGTCATACTCTTGAATCAAAAGGACTGTGAACGGTCACATTCATTGCACGTGTAAATGATGGTGCTCAAAGTGAAATATAAAAATAAAACTTAGATAGTGTCATGCAGTGCACACTTACAAGCCCCCCCCACACACACACTTACACATACAGCATGTGCAGCAGCAGTTCAAGCTTTCCACACTGTGTCAAGGTGTGAATGCTTGTTTGTGAGAATGATGCATATTATGAGTGCATGATGATAAGGTATGTGATGGTATTTATGCGTTGGTGTGTTTCATGAAGTAATTGTATGTGTTGTGTTGCCATATGTTCATTGGTGTATGTCATGGTGTCAGACCTGCCAGCTTGTGCAACGTTTGAGGAGTGGGCGGGGCCTTGCAGGGGCAGGGCGGGGCTTTGTGCCAGCAGGGTCTGAGGCGCTTTAACATGCACCGCCTCCTCCCTCCAACACCAAACAACAAACCTTTCGAAGGTGCGGCATAAGTCAGGGCATGTTTCACATCCCATACTGGACATCGGCTGCACAGAGCCTCCAAACAATAAACTGGAAAACCGCTCTTAGCAGAGGTTTCTAGCTAATACTGTGCACACCGTGTGATATCGCCTCCTCACCAGATAGACGACCGTGTGAAGGGAGCCGATATCGTGTGATACACAAGGGCACTGTGCGAGTTGGAAGGTCTGCAGTGTGTACCTATCTGATTGTTTGATAGTGGGTGTTTGTTGATTTGTTTAATTGTGCTATGTTTTAATATGAGACGGTATATGTTACATGTATGTTTAATATGGAACGAGTGAAATGATGTGGTGAAAAGGCAAACTGCTATTCCATACCATAGTGCATATATAAACTATCATATCCTTCTAGTCTGTTGTGTACCAAACAGTTGTCATTATGCACAATAATTCTGATCGAAACGCTCTAGACTGCAATAATTATATCACATAAATAAAAACAAATCAAGCCCAGAAGAATAAAAGGCTGGGATGGCCCTGCTGGGATTTGAATCTGCTACTTATAGTTTAGACGCATATGTGTTAACCCCCCCGAGTTACCTTTACCATCTCCCAGAAAGCATAGAGACCGTGATTGAAAGAAGTATACACATGGATCTGGGTCGCTTTTGACGGTACAGTAGAAACTAAGCTAGCTTTAGTTGCCTCAGTAGGAAAAGCAAACAGACCCAGGGAGATCAAAGCCCCACTCAGAACAGCTGAGGAGGTATTTGAAAGAAATTAGGAGGGAAATACAATAATGCACTTTTGCCTTGAGAGGAAGAAAATATATCCTTATTTTTATAGCTGTATTAGATTGAGTGTGCATTAAAATGCTGAAACAAGAAACTAGGCCAAGACCAAACTATAATCATG
This sequence comes from Calotriton arnoldi, assembly GCA_963921515.1. NCBI lineage: Eukaryota > Metazoa > Chordata > Amphibia > Caudata > Salamandridae > Calotriton > Calotriton arnoldi. The sequence continues at coordinate 243,624 of CAWUFW010014451.1, forward strand.
CTGCCATAATTCCCATAATTCCCATAATTTCACATTCCGCGTACTATGCAACATGCCCACACTAACATCATTACACCCCATTACGCAATTACATGCCATTCGCTGCACAATTTTGAACCACTGGCGTTTGTTGTGCTATATTTATACAGCAAAATATGTCCTTGCTCAAAAATGTTTGCGAGGATGCATTTCACACTAAAATATAGCAGTAAATGACAGTTTTGCATTTTACATAATTATGCCTAATTTCACATAATTTTCCTGAAGCTTCTCGTAATTCCACCAAAGCATCACTACACCACCTTATGGAATTACATGCCAGTTGCAGCAACATTTTATACCGAGCACTCTGGAATATCGCAAAAGGCCAGGCCGTGAGCAGCTTTTATTCACAACTACGGGTTTCTCGTGCTATATTTTTATCGCAAAATGTGTCCTCGCTTCAAAAACTGGCGAGACGATGCATTTCACACTAAAATATATATTTGCATTCACATACCTAATTTCACGCAATTTTCCAGACATTTTTCATAATTATGCGAAAGCAAATTAGGCGAATTTCGTGCACCCGTACCACAAACCTGCCTTTTTTTCGGAGTTTTATATAGCGCGAACTTGACCCGAAGGTATCAGAGCACTTTACATGAGCACCAGTTGCGTTACTAAGGACACCTTCATTTTTAGGTCTCGCTCTGAAAGCCAGCGCTTCAGCGTTGGCTCTGAGCGAGACATTTTGTAGTGTGGTTGCAGAAATGCAACCACTCTTTTTGGCTGGCATCGAGTGTGCGGTTACGCGCACAAGGACGAGCGGAGGTGCCATATGGCTTTCCTCTCTCGTCATGGTGCGCGCACATCGCACACCATTTGCCAGCCTGCTTCGCAACTCTCCTCCCTTCTCCCCTCCCTTTTCGGCTTTGATGAAGCTCCTCTGCTGCTGGCATTCCCCCTCCCTTCTCGCCCAGCCCTTCTTGTCTAACTTTCTCTCTCTCTCGCCTGCCTCTGCTGCTGGCATTCCCCCTCCCTTCTCGCCCAGCCCTTCTTGTGTTCAATGTAAAGTGCCCGGCTTCTCCTTCAAATTAGGTGTGTGCAGTATCAAATGCCCGAAATGAATAAAGCATAACCGGATACGCACTGTGAACGAACGTGGGCATTTCAGGATGAGATGAAAGCACACATCTGACATGGGACTTAACAGTGGTTTGTTGGCAACAGTTCCAGCCTCTGACTGCCTAAAAGTATGTCACTTGCTGCAAAAAAAAAAACTACAATAAATGCTTGTTTATTGCTCATTCTCCTGCCAAACTCTCTGCGAATTAACCTCCTCTCTACCTCTCCCTCTCTCTCTCTACCTCTCCCTCTCTACCTCACTGCCACTCTATCTCTGCCTCTACCCCTCTATCTCTCTACCTCTCTCTACACCTCTCTACCTCTCTCTCTCTACCTCTCCCTCTCTCCACCTCTCTCCCTCTCTCTCTCTCTCTCTCTCTCACCTCTCTCTCTCTACCTCTCTCTCTCTACCTCTCTCTCTACCTCTCTCTCTCTACCTCTCTCTGTCTACCTCTCTACCTCACTACCTCTATACCATCTCCTTCTACCTCTCTAACTCTCTACCTATCTCTCTACCTCTCTCTCTCACCGCTCTCTCTCTACCTCTCTCTCCACCTCTCTCTCTACCTCTCTCTACCTCTCTCTCTCTCACCTCACTGCCACTCTACCTCTGCCTCTACCTCTACCCCTCTATCTCTCTACCTCTCTCTCTCTCTCTCTACCTCTCCCTCTTTCCACCTCTCTAACTCTCTCTCTCTCTACCTCTCTCTCTACCTCTCTCTCTCCACCTCTCTCTATACCTCTCTCTACCTCTCTCTCTCTACCTCTCCCTCTCTCCACCTCCCTCTCTCCACCTCTCTCTCTACCTCTCTCTCTACCTCTCTCTCTCTCTACCTCTCTGCCTCTCTCTCTACCTCACTACCACTCTACCATCTCCTTCTACCTCTCTAACTCTCTACCTCTCTCTCTACCTCTCTCTCTCTCCCTCTACCTCTCTCTCTACCTCTCTCCCTCTCTCTCTCTACCTCTCTACCTCTCTCTCTACCTCTCTCCCTCTCTCCCTCTCTCTCTCTACCTCTCTCCCTCTCTCTCTCTCTACCTCTCTCCACCTCTCTACCCCTCTCTCTCTCTACCTCTCTCTTTGTACCTCTCTCTCTGTACCTCTCTCTCTACCTCTCTGCCTCTCTCTCTACCTCACTACCACTCTACCATCTCCTTCTACCTCTCTAACTCTCTACCTCTCTCCCTCTCTCTCTCTCCCTCTCTCCCTCTCTCTCTCTACCTCTCTCTCTCTACCTCTCTCTCTCTCTCTCTACCTTTCTCTCTCTCTACCTCTCTCTCTCCACCTCCCTAACTCTCTCTCTCTACCTCTCTCTCTCAACCTCTCTCTACCTCTCTCTCTATCTCACTACCACTCTACCATCTCCTTCTACCTCTCTAACTCTCTACCTATCTCTCTCTACCTATCTCTCTCTACCTCTCTCTCTACCTCTCTCTCTCTACACCTCTCTCTCTACCCCTCTCTCTCTACCGCTCTCTCTCTACCGCTCTCTCTCTACCTCTCTCTCTACCTCTCTCTCTACCTCTCTGCCTCTCTCCCTACCTCACTACCACTCTACCATCTCCTTCTACCTCTCTAACTCTCTACCTATATCTCTCTACCTCTCCCGCTACCTCTCCCTCTACCTCTACCTCTCCCTCTCCCTCTCTCTCTACCTCTCTCTCTCTCTACCTCTCTCTCTCTACCTCTCTCTCTCTCTCTCTCTCTCTCTACCTCTCTACCTCTCTCCCGCTCTACCTCTCTCTCTCTCTACCTCTCTCTCTACCTCTCTCTCTCTACCTCTCTCTACCTCTCCCTCTCTCTATACCTCTCTACCTCTCTCTCTACCTCTCTCTCTCTCTACCTCTCTCTACCTCTCTACCTCTCTCTCTCTCCCTCTCTCTCTCTCTACCTCGCTCTCTCTCTACCTCTCTCTCTCCTACTCTCTCTCTCCACCACTCTACCCATCTCTCTCTACCTCTCTCTCACCTCTCCCTCCCTCTCTCTCTCTACCTCTCCCTCTCTACCTCACTGCCACTCTACCTCTGCCTCTACCCCTGTATCTCTCTAACTCTCTCTCCCTCTCTCTCTCTACCTCTCTCTCTCTACCTCTCTCCCTCTCTACCTCTCTCTCTCTCTACCTCTCTACCTCACTACCTCTCTCTACCTCTCTCTCTTTCTACCACTCTCTATCTCTACCTCTCTACATCTCTTTCTCTACCTCTACCTCTCTACCTCTCTCTCTACCTCTCTACCTCTCTCTCTCTACCTCTCTCTACCTCTGTCCACCTCTCTACCTCTGTCCACCTCTCTACCTCTCTCTACCTCTGTCCACCTCTCTACCTCTCTCTACCTCTGTCCACCTCTCTACCTCTCTCTACCTCTGTCCACCTTTCTACCCCTCTCTACCTCTGTCCACCTCTCTACCTCTCTACATCTGTCTAGCTCTCTCTCTACCTCTATACACCTCTCTACCTCTCTCTCACCTCGCTACCCTCTCTCTATACTTCTCTACCTCCCTCCCTCTACCTCTCTCTCTACCTCTCTACCTCTCCCTCTACCTCTCTCTATACCTCTCTACCTCTCTCTCTCTACCTCTCTCTACCTCTCCCTCTCTCCCTCTACCTCTCGCCCTCTCTCTCTCTCTACCTCTCTCTCTCTCTACCTCGCTCTCTCTCTACCTCGCTCTCTCTCTACCTCACTCTCTCTCTACCTCTCTCTCTCTACCACTCTACCTATCTCTCTCTACCACTCTACCTATCTCTCTCTACCTCTCTCTCTACCTCTCCCTCTCTACCTCACTGCCACTCTACCTCTGATTCTACCCCTGTATCTCTCTACCTCTCTCTCTCTAACTCTCTCTCTCTACCTCTCTCTCTACCTCTCCACCTCTCCCTCTCTCTCTCTACCTCTCTACCTTTCTCTCTCTAACTCTACCTCTCTACCTCTCTCTCTCTCTCTCTCTCTACCTCTCTCTCTCTACCTCACTACCTCTCTCTACCTCTCTCTCTTTCTACCTCTCTCTCTACCACTCTCTACCTCACTACCTCTCTACATCTTTCTCTACCTCTACCTCTCTCTCTACCTCTCTACCTCTCTCTCTACCTCTCTCTCTCTACCTTTCTACCTCTCTCTCTCTCTACCTCTCTCTCTACCTCTCTCTCTACCTACCTCTCTACCTCTGTCCACCTCTCTACCTCTCTACCTCTGTCCACCTCTCTACCTCTGTCCACCTCTCTACCTCTGTCCACCTCTCTACCTCTCTCTACCTCTGTCCACCTCTCTACCTCTCTCTACCTCTGTCCACCTCTCTACCTCTCTACATCTCTACATCTGTCTAGCTCTCTCTCTACCTCTATACACCTCTCTACCTCGCTACCTCTCTCTATACTTCTCTACCTCTCTCTCTACCTCTCTCAAATATAGCTACAACGTCTACGTATAATACGGTACGCTAAGTGGCAGCCGCAGCCTAAAATCACTTCTTGTCCTTAAAAAAAAAAAAAACCATTACCATATCCAATATATCTCCCCTTTATGACCTTATAAGTATTTACTTCTGCAGCACAATATCCTTTCGTCAACAACATCAAATGTTGCACAGCTAAACACTTATAAGGTCCCAAAGGCGAGACCTATTGGCTATGCCAATGCTTGTTTTTTGTTAGGCGCAGGGAGATCAAGTGATTTGCCGATAATCACAGGATGTCAAGCGTCGTTGCCGAGACTCAAATCCAGTTCCCCAGATTTGAGGTCGACCGCCGTAGCCGTTAGGCCACATCCTCTCCCCATTCCAATCGTAAGCATCTTCTAATCCTTTAGGGTTGACCGATGGCCCATTGTCAGAAAGGAAAAGGGTCAAAATGATGACCCAAGCCACGGACTGCCTGCTTATACGCCATATTGTTAATCTCCTGACCAATGCTGCCAATGAAATCACATTCTGAAAGTGTGGAAGGGGGAGGTCTAGGCACGGGGGCAAAAGGTCATCATGCTATATGAATTATCAGATTGCCTCAGTAAAAATACAGGCGTAGATGTACTTTTCCCCTATCTGGGTGATATTTCCAGGTGTACTACTGGGAATATTATGTGTCGCCCCACAATGTTCTATTCCCTCTGTGCAGAAAGCTACACGGAATAGAATTCTGCAGATGAGAGAATAAAGCCTGCTGTTCAGTTATATGTTTTTTTCTTTGCAAGAAAAATATTTTTCCCAGTGGAGAAAGATCCCCCAAAGCGTTCAACAAATCTGGAGGTCATCCGTTCCCCCCCCCCCTGAAACATAACATAACACGTGTATTTGTAAAGCACACGTTCACCCGTGGTCATCTTGGCGCTGAATAACAGATGTTTTATTGTTACCCAACTCAATGGTACTCAGAAAGAGGAGTCAATCCAGTCCATGGTTGGAGTAAATCCCAGGGTGGGAGGAAGTCAGATCAGAGTTTCAGGATGCTCACGGACAGGGCCGGCTTTAGGGTGGTGCCACCCTTGTGGCCGTACTAGGTGCTGACCTGGAGGGGGGATGCTGTGTTTAGCAATAATATATGATTTAAAAGAGTTCCTTGTGCGGCCAGCTTTCAGGCAGCAATCAAAATATCAGGATAACTCTTGTGATTAATGTTCATGCTAGAGAGATCAGAGTATTGTCTAGTGGCAGTTTTGACTCGCCATAAAGTACCTCAGAGGGTTAATATGCCTGATGCAAAGAGCAGATCTGTATTGTATGTGTATAGCTCAGTGGATTCTTGAAGCCAGCCTTTAACAGCACTGTAAAACAAATTAAATGTATGTGAGAGATGAGGGGCACCTTTGCAGGGTGGTACTGAGGGAATCTGAGGAGGAGGTCATGTGGGGGTCACCAAAAAAGATTGTGGCATCGGGTGCCACCAGCGCTAAAACTAACCCTGCTTGCAAATATTCATTTGTGGGCATTCCCCAACTTCCAAGACAAACCATGTCTTGGAACGTCTACTTTCCAGCCCTTGGGTGGGATTTAATACTGCAGATTTCTCCGCAGTCATGGTAGACAAATCCAAAGTAGTAGATTAATTTACGCATGTCAGGGATTCTTCAGTGAATTTCTGGCAGGCATAAAATACGTATATTCGATAGAAAACTTACAGTTAGGGCTATATATAATTTTGCGACAAGGCAACTTCATGCTTGTGCAACAGTTGTACTGGCACACGGTAGCGGCCCGTGGTGGGAGTGCTGCCGGGCGGTGACGTGGGGCGGGGAGGGGCAGGGTGGGGGGTAGTAAAGTACGGAATACGGCCGTATAGAGGTAAGTAGACATATAAATAAATAAAACTGAGGGGCATATTATCAAGAAACGGCGTTAAAATTATCGCCGCTTTAGCGGCAGAAAACTGTCGCTAAAGCGGCGATAATGGGCTTGATAATATGCCCTTGAGAATTCCAATAGAAGCCCATGTTCTGGTGTCATCATGGGCTTCTATTGGAATTCTCAAGGGCATATTATCAAGCCCATTATCGCCGCTTTAGCGACAGTTTTCTGCCGCTAAAGCGGCGATAATTTTAACGCCGTTCTTGATAATATGCCCCTAATTTCGTTGCATGCGCTGCATCGCATTTGGCGATGCAGCGCGCGCAACGAAATTCGTTTTATTTATTTATATGTCTACTTACCTCTATACGGCCGTATTCCGTACTTTACTACCCCCCACTCTGCCCCTCCCCCGCCCCACGTCACCGCCCGGCAGCACTCCCACCACGGGCCGCTACTGGGTGGCACATCAACACTGGTGTGTTACATAACAACACTTCTCGCAGAACTGTGATGCAGGTAAAGGGATACAGTGCAATTGGACGATCGAGTGCTGTATAAGTGGACAGTATCAATATTTCCCAAAAAGGCTTGCTTATTTGGAACATTCCTGGTCATACTGTTAATGGCACAGTTCTGGCACCCAGCTGCAGTGCAATCAGACTCTGGATGGGACATCACCGGTGCTTTTCAGTAGGCAGAAATTTGTGACTAAGCAATCTCACTTTCTCTTTTTTAGCAATAAGAACAACTAAACGTGCACAAATATTAAATGCATTTTCAGAAGACGGGCCTATAAATTGAGTTTTCCATGAAATGAAGCTCTAAATCTTTGATGCAATAAAGAACAAGAACTGTTCATTTGTGTTGTATTAATTTATTCTGCAGGCACCATGTTAAATTTGGGTATTCAGATTTCTGTATTACTAATTTTCAGGGCGCCATTGTTCCATATTTGCACAAAATCTGATTCCCCGTTTGTATTTATTTTTTAAAACTAAAGAAATTAGATAAGGGTGCCTTTCCATGCTGTATATTATACCCACCGGACCAGTAGCTGTGCATATTGACAGCACAGAAAGTTAATAAGCATGCAATCTATTTTTTTTAATTAACCGATTTGGATCTCAAAAGTTTTTTTTTAATTAAGTGTGGGTTGGGGAGGGGAAACAACATGGAGGGCCGGAGGGGGTGGGACAACATGGAGGAGGAAGCAACATGCATTGGCGTCGAGAAGCAGATAGCAAGAGAGAAAAGGCATGTGTGGGAGGAAGAAATACAGAGGGTGGGAAGAAGTAACAATGGGTGAGAGAGGAGGGCATGCATGCAAAAGCAAGAACCGGGATGTGGAGGAAAAGCAACAAGTGAAAGAGTAATGTGGAGCTGGTAGGGGAGAAACACGGGTGAGAAAGCGATGGCGAGGGAAGTACACAAGGGCAAACGCAACATGGAGGGCAAAGAGGAGAAACACACAGGTGACAGAGATCAACATGGAGTGCGGAATGAGAGAAATACACAAAGGAGATAGCTGGAAAACACATGCTCTCCCATGGACTGCTTAAATGTGCTAACACCCTACAGACTTCGAAGCATGAATATAAATTTATCAGTTAAAATAAATGTGGCAATAGTACTGTAACAATTTATTTTCCCAAAAGACAGGATAATAAATGAAGACAGATTAATACTAATGGAAATATCGAAAAAACTAATATAAAAAAATAGAAGCTTTAGTTCTAACTAAAAACAACCCTAACTTTTTTGGACCTTCTATTGTCCAAGAGCGGTACTGCCAATTTTGAACCTGCTTATCTGAATGAATGGGCTGACAGTCTCCACAGGCTTAAAAACTCTTTCCATTATTTCCACGTTTTAAAGCCCTTTAAAGGGCAACTGAAAGCTGCTGTGATAAATGGTATCTATGTTCAATTTGTAAATAAAACGAGCTGCAGCAAATTAGATATAATTTGATGTCCCTTTATGGTCGTGGGATGCTTTGGTGGCTCCAGTTATGCTCCTCCACAGCAGAGATAACTCGATAACCGCACGCGATTGCCTCTGGTCTGTGCAAGTTTGGTCATACACACTCATGGGCACTCTCCCAATGGTACAGCCTGTCCTGGCTTTGGAACTGAACTCTGTTGACATCTGAGTGAAACCTTCAGTGACCCCTGGAGTCGTCGCCACATGAGCAAACATTGGCGCTGTCCCATCATGTACGTGTTCATCTCTGGATTGGTTCATTAAAGGAGCTTGAGATCCCCGTGGAGGCTGTGGACCGAGGAGGCAAGTGCTATTCTTAGTTCCTAGAGTACTTTCAGCAAAGACTTCCAGGAGTCTTGTTCTTGAAACGCCTACACTTCTTGAGGTACTACTAAATCATACGTATCGACCTGTTGACACGCCGCCACAGATATGTTAAGATATACATAATAAAAGAGATGAAAAGGAGCAGGATGTTTGCATGACCTGTTCATAAACATGGAAGGACAACAAAAAGGCACTCATTGATAGACATAAAAAGAAGACTATGAGCTCTTGAATCCTCTGTTAACTATTAACAAGACCCATAATGGAACATAATGGAACATCACTTCATTCTCATCACTTCCAGCGTAATGTGCCATTAGTCATGGAAGGGCAGCTAGATCATTTAATGGCTTTTGCAGTCTGTCGGTCCTGGCCTAGACCAGACTAGACTTCACCAAACCTTGGCTTAAAATGTCATATGTAAAATGAGAGGCTGGCAGTAAAATTAAGGAGCTGGCACCCTGGATCAGAGAGATTTTAATGAATATTCTGAGTGGAAGAAAAAGACGTGAAGTTGCAATACTCTCTACTACACAGTTCCTACTACTCATTAAAAAAGAGCGTCTCTGCTCAAAAGGGCGTGTCCCAGCCTATCATAAAAAGTATGAGCCGCGGGACTCAGTACGCATTTGATGAACCCAAAGAACACATCTCAGGACTCAGTGTCCCTAGGAAGGACCTCAGCAGAAGTTGTCTTAAAAATAGCAACCGTATTGTGAAAGCCAATGCTCCATGCGGTATCTGATCCAGACAAGTCTTCGTTCTGCTGACTTCTCTCCCTCTACTCCCAATGACATATGCAGATTTTTAAAATTTTAGCCCCAGGGAGTTGACACATAGGGATCGATTCACAAAGACATGCTCTTGTAATGGTACTTCAGGTACTCATGAATGAAATTCACATAGGTACAGGTGTCGATCTTCAGCTATGCTGTCCTATATCTTATGTACACAGTGCTCTGCAACAAGTGGATATAACTCCACACAGGTAGTCCTAAGTTTTAGATGTAAATATGGGAGTGACAATGGGGAGTGCCTAGAAAATGGAGAATATGCACTACAACTTGGGAGGAGTCTAGGGACAATTAATGAGGGGCACGGGGCAGGCACGCAAATAAAAAACACAAAAGAAGGGTAAGTCAGTTGAAATTCACCAGACTTACATCCACATCTATACCAGAAGTGCAGGAGCCCCAACTGGGTCAAATCTATTTCAGTCAAGCCTTGGAGTAAGTTACACACCTCACATGGCGATTAACAGATACTGCAAGGGGTTCATATAGAAATCAATTGAGATTGCAAATAACACTACCAGCACAAAAGAGAAAACCTAAATTAAAAGAAATAAAAGAAAAACTCGTTACATACACTCGTATACATCACATTGTACAACTGTTAAAACATTAAAAAGGGAAAAAATAAAATAAAAAATAAAAATAGTGTAGCAAACTTCAGATTTTGCATACACCTGTACACATCACATCATACAACTGTTAAAAATGTTTTTAAATAAAAGACATACAATTATTGTAAAGCATAGTTATATAACTGTATACATTGCAGACACCTGTACAAATCAAAGTCTATACTTATAAGCATAATAGATGCACATACATACAAAATTACAAGTATGTAAATTGTTAATGAATTATTTTAAAAATGTAACTGTTCTCACATTTAACAGTGTTCTAAACACACTCAAAGACACATTATAATACATCTACTGTCCCAAACACACACATAATGACACACAGAACAACTTTAGGTGGTGTTGGTCTCCACAACCTATTCCATCACAAGGGGGAGAAGGCAAAGTCCATAGTGTGGGCTGTATTTTCGTACTTCCAGCAGTAATGTTTGTCAGGTGTATTATTTCCCTCAGGTGATGTCTTTTTCCATAATAGGTAGTTCTACATAGCATAACCTCATATCTCCGCCTACACTAAGTAGACCTATATTTGGCTAATTTATGCCTATAATACACCTGTTAAGTTACTATTAGGAACTTTATGGACATGTTTTGCATTTACACATGTTCCTGCACCCTCAGAGAAAGGGATGGGACGCATGCTCCAGCAGACAATTAAAGTACCTGAACGTTTAAAGAGCCCAAATCACAAATGCAAATCACCAGACACGTAGGTTCCACCTGAATGCAATTCACCAACGAGGAGTAAATCTTCACCCAGAGTTGGTGAATTGCATTTAGGTGGAACCTACTTGTCTGGTGATTTGCATTTGTGATTTGGGCTCTTTAAACGTTCAGGTACTTTAATTGTCTGCTGTTGTGTTCTTGAACATAGGAGTCCTGGAAGTCACATCAGTGCATAAATGCTCTGAAAGCCCACTAAGGCCGCTCCCTTCATTAATTGTAACAGGGCAAGGCTCTAGCTAGACTGGCGGTGGTCTGTCCATCCATCACCGAAAGCAATGTAAGTTACAAAGGTCGTCATTAAAAGTTTTCCAATAATCTGCATGAGTCTGAATTACTAGATGTACAGTTAGATCACAATGTAGAAAAAGTCATACGCTAGGGATCGCAAAGGGCTGCAGATGATGGCCAGCCAAGACATGACAAAAAGAATCTGATTGGTGATGGCTGGGCACAGTAAAGGAGTCTGTTCCCAGACTAGAGACCTCATAAAGGTGTTTCGATTGCTTCCTAGATAGGTTCGCATTATACACATACCATCACATACATACACGCATGTCCCACTAAATCTACTTTACCTACTCTTGCCTCATGCTGGGGCACACATGTAATCTAAGGAGCATCCCCGAATACCCATCACTGCCGCTGGGCCAGAACCGAGCTTCAGAAAAGATAAGCTGCGCTTGTAAGGGCCTTCCTCTGTCCAAAGGGAATGGAGTGATCCCAGTGGTGTCAAGGTAGGATGGGAAAGCCTCAGTGAAGTGATTAGTTTTCCAATTGTTTCTTGAAAACTGCCAGATTTGCGAGATTTCTGAGAATTAGGTGGAAAGCGTTATAGAAGATTTGTGGTTACAAGAATCTTGTGCCAGATAAAACCTGGGTGACTTGGTGGATGGTATGATGTTAAACAGAATATTGAAAAATCAAATGACACATATGCTCAGATGGCTTTAATTAGTTCCACATTGCTGGATATTCATAATAGCAAATGAATCTCTCTTCACGCTTGCCACTCTGGTTGAAACATTGATAGACAAAGCAGGGGGCTGCGCCTTCTCATACCTGGCTCCTAAAGCTTGGAACAACCTCCCACAACTCGTCAGAGCCTCCTCCCCTCTTCTTGATTTTAGCAAGAAGCTGAAGACCTGGCTTTTCAAGTAAGCCCTCCAGGGCTGGCCTCATACAATGACTACACAGCACCTGGATACCTTCACGGGTATTTAGCGATAGCATAACATGACATGACATAAAATAACAAGCACTACTCTGAGGATTTCCCCTGCTCCATCTAATGATCTCTGGCAATTTGCTTCCTATTCCTCTTGCTGTTTCTCATTCTAGCCTTCTCCACCAGAGTATGGCCTCCAGCTTTGCTGACAAAGAGTAAGAGTGGGCGGAAAAGAGAGAGAAGTAAAGGAGTCATAGAGATCAAGGCGTGGTGGTAGAGAAGAAGAGTGGGGGGAAAAGAGAGAGAAGTAAAGGAGTCATAGAGATCAATGCGTGGTGGTAGAGAAGAAGAGTGGGGGGAAAAGAGAGAGAAGTAAAGGAGTCATAGAGATCAAGGCGTGGTGGTAGAGAAGAAGAGTGGGGGGAAAAGAGAGAGAAGTAAAGGAGTCATAGAGATCAAGGCGTGGTGGTAGAGAAGAAGAGTGGGGGGAAAAGAGAGAGAAGTAAAGGAGTCATAGAGATCAAGGCGTGGTGGTAGAGAAGAAGAGTGGGGGGAAAAGTGGTAAAGCCTAAAGGGAAAGAGTCAGATAATTTAGATTAGTGACAGATACAGAGAAGCATAATGAGAGGAATAGAAACAGTGCATGCATTGTGCACAGGGTTGGAAGGGCCTGTATGGCAATCTGGTAGTGCCAGTTTGTTTGCCTGTTCTACGGTCTAATGGGCTGGTTTTTTACTTTTGATCTCCCTGATATTGCCCCAAACATTGCCTGCAGCAAGCACAAATGCATGCAGCCTCCCAGACCTTACACAACTATAGACATTTTTTGAACAAGTTCAAAACTCCCCAATTTGCAAATGTGGGCCACTTTTGTAACTACTTGACTTGCTAGTGGAAGTCCCTTTTTTTTGGTGCCCCAGACTATTTTCTGTCCGAGTCTGACACCGATTATCTGCCCAGGTGACAACATATATACAGGTTAAGGTTTTGACTTTTTAAAGAATGCAGATATACCGTCTCTACAGGGCAGGCGCTATTTTGCACTCCATGTCTTCAGCCGTAACTTAAAGGTGTCCCAGCACCAGCTTCAAATGGGATTACTTCCCAGGGATAAGCAAATTCAAAAATGCTCCTTGGATTGGGAGATCTACCCTGATTTAACATAATAGAACAAAGTAGCTAAGTACAATATCTCTGTCATTTAAGGACACCCTTCCAGATTCTATACGATTGCGGTGCTTTGCCCGATCTGATTGTTACAATAGTTCTGCATTACATTCAGTAACACGCAATTAAGACTCTTGAACAAAATTTGGTAATGTCAACAAGTGTGCTACAATTAGTAGATGTATTATTCGAGTGTTTCTTGAGTAGATGTACATTTCAGTATGAAATAGGTTAAAAGTATGCTAATAGATAATCGTACATTTTAAGATCTGTATATATTGCATTATAATTGCATTATATAGCGCCTATTACCTCTGATGTGACACTAGAGTACTCTTGCGGATGGGTAGCACGCTACACCGAGGGGGTGCCACGGATGGAAGAGTGTGTCTCTCTCTCACCTGTGTGTGTAGCGTAGATGCTGTTTGTGAAGACTGGAATGGTGATCTTATTTTGATTTTGTCGCAGCGCCTATGAATGACCTTGAAGTGAAAAGGAGAGACTGAAAGGACACTTAAGAATAGGAGATGTCACCATGGAAGCAGTCACGCAAGCGGTTATGCAAGCAGCCATGCACCCAGACATGCAAGCATATCCCTGCTACTTGTGTTTTGGGGAGGGAGATCAGCTGAGATATGGGTAGTTTGATTACATTTCAAGTCTAATAGTGCTCAGCCCACCTGGAGGAAGGGCACATGCAGAAGCGGGTTGAGACTACGGTAAAGATAACCACAAAACCCACAGTAGTGGATCCCTGGAGCTCATCCAAGCGGACACATAGGTTCAACAAGGAATCCTGTGGAAGAAGTGTTGTTAGCCTTACAGACCGCAAAGAGATCTGGTGTGGAAATAATAGGAAAAAGAACAAATGATGGACAGAATGTTGAACAATGTCAGACATTCACCCCAGTACAGAGATCTGGGCCTAAATCCATCGTTTTTTTGCTCCCAGGATGCTTGTTTCCCGTCCAGGGAGGACCTGGCCTGGCAGTTCGGGCTGGACTGTTCCAATGAGGAGCAGGGTGAAGACTGATTTGCATATGGCTGGGTCCAAACTAGGTGGCATAGTGAGCAAAAGAACTATGGATTAAACCCAGATCTGTGACTGGGGGTGAGTGGTTGGAAAGTTTCAGCACTCCGTCCATCATCTTGTTGTGTTTGCTATGTGTAAATAATAGGGCCAGCATTTCTGGTCCTAGGCCCTTTCCAACAACATTTTAGTATTTATATGGTTAGACAAACTTGCTATATATTAATTTAAAACAAGCATTGGTAAAACCAATCGGTCTTACTTATTTTAAGAACTCAATGGCAAAGCCGCTAGGTCTGGCTTTTTGTTGCAGATAGTTTATCATAATAGTTGGATGAATATATGTGTGTTCCACCCAGCTGTTTTAGAAAGTAAACCCCAAAATTAAGTAATCCCTTTGGCTACAACAATATGGAGGCTAGGAGTAGGACCTCATTGTTGAACAGTCTGCATTAGCTGAGTTAAGCTGCACCCACAATTGCTTTGGTGCAGCTGTAAGAAAGACTATGTGAGCACACATCTTTACTTGGTAAACAAAAAAAGTTGTAATTCCAACAAACTGTTATCATGACAGCTAAGTAAAAGAAATGAATATTCAAGGGTGTTTAGTGAATAGCAATAGGATGTCATAGAGACAAACAGAACACACTTGCTCAACAAAAAATGTCATAACCCAACTATTATAACGTCAGCAAAGTAAATACATGAAAGAACAGACTGACTCTGAATTACAAGCTAGCTACAGTTCATGTTGCTTCTGCAGTCCAAAAAAAGGATTACTTGAGCCCTTCACCGAACCCAGCAGGGACATGAAATGCCAAGACCCTGATGTACAACCCTTCTAAGAAATGAGAAACCCATTTAATCCAATGGCAGAAACGGTTCTCTGTGATACTTCTTGCCTGTACCTCTTTAAAGTATTGGTAACATGAGGTTTCACAGACAGCTAAAGCTGTCTGTAGTGAGATCTGAAAAAGAGAGCAGATCATCAAGAGATATAGCAGAAGAGAGGAGAAGAGAGGAGAGAGTGAAAATCAAGGACTGCACAGACTGCAGATGAGAGTCTGCACATGAGAGAGCACACACAAAAATCTGCATATCAAGGAGTGCACATCAAAGTCTGTACGCGCAAGGGTACATCAGGAAGTGTGCGACAAACGTCTGCAACTTAAAGAACGCACATCAGAGTGCAGACATCAAGGGGCATATATATAAGCCCCTATTGCCACAGGAACGTCACATTTAAAGACGTTCCTGTGGCGATACGGGCTTCGCCTTACTTACAAGGCAGTGTTGAGCCACTTAACGCTACCTTGTAAATAAGGCACCCTTTCACGCTATACTTAACGTGAAAGAGGTAGGCAATGGGTGTTGCGGTGGGCCCTAGCCTTAACCTTTTTCCCAGTGGTTTCTGTGTTGATGTGGTCAGTTTCCATGTTGTGGTAGGTCGACGTAGTGGAGATGATGTAATGGACTGTACCTCTTTAGAAAAGTCCCTTTAATTTAAAAGTACATATTGTCATGTAGCGGAATTACAAGTGACAAAGAAAGTGAGGCTCACAAAGAGATATTTCTTTGGAAATGGAAATGAATCTAATTTCCCCAAAAATAGTATTTCCTCTCTTTCTAAAAATAGGGAAACAAATGCACCCACCTAAACCGTTACATGGACACCCAGAGCCAATATGCATCAAGATTTTGTTTTCGAAAAATGTCCTGGTAATCTGAAAATGGATTAGCCGCCTTCACCCATCCACCCAACAATGTATTTGCAAATCCCCATATATTACCAAGAATTACATTTGTTGAAAAATGTTTTTGAAGCCGCCAATGATTCACATTGAGAACAATAATTCTAAAGATGTATTACTGTCAGGGCCATTGGAATTACGTAAATCTGCTGCCATGACGTTTCTAACATAATTATGGTTTTGCCGCATTTGACAGATAAGCCATCATCTGCTGTATAAAAGACAAAATAATGAAGTAATACTGTGACAAAATATACTGTATTGTGCCTTATGATTTGCATTTTCGTGCCGCATAATTTAGTAAACTCTTCCACATAATTCTGTCCTACCCTCTCACATAATTCCAGTGTCCCTGATTCCAGTAGCCTGGGCACGGTCTGGACAGCGCCAGGAAAAAGAGCGGGTTTAGGCTTTCAAGGCCCGAGACCGCATTAACGGGACAGGCATCCTCCATCACTTTAGTTTATAAGTGCTTTGCCTACATTATGAGCAGTTTGCAGCAGCTCACATTTCCTTCCATGGCCAAGAGCAAATTTAACAATTGCTAATAAAAAGCATAGCATGACAGGCCAGGAACGCTGCGCGCGGCCTCAGCAGGGGGTGCGGCCTGTGCCCGGGAGCGCCGGCCTGAAAGAAATCTGTGGCAAAGGAGAGAACTCTGAATGAAATTAAAAGGGTCAGAGGGGACGTCTTAAAGGGCCAGGGAATTCGCAGGGCTACTTCTCACTACGAACGGAGGGGAGTTGGGGTGGGGGAGGGGTTGGGGGCGAAGCTTGCACGGCCTGGCCAGAGAGAAGTCCAACAGAATTGTCTAGGCAATGCCTTAGTAGTGGCGTAACACGAAATGATGCAGCAGCCCTCCAGAATGTGGGAGGGCAGTGCTTTAAATGGGCAGGTGCAATCAGGGACTCAGTACCTGCACTTTTTTGGAAGGGATAGTGCCGGCACTTCTCAGCACTGCTCCAATCCTTTCAATGGGAGAGCA
The DNA here is from genome assembly GCA_963921515.1 of Calotriton arnoldi. Lineage (NCBI taxonomy): Eukaryota > Metazoa > Chordata > Amphibia > Caudata > Salamandridae > Calotriton > Calotriton arnoldi. The sequence goes on from CAWUFW010014451.1 coordinate 260,567, forward strand.
CACGCACTTCTCAGCAGCAAACAGGCACACTGGAGCAAGCAATACCTGCACTTCTGTATTTCTGTTTTAAGCAACGGGTTAGGATCACCTATATCAACCATATCTCACAGATGTTTATAGTTCCTGGGGCTGAATGGGGGCTCCCTGATGGGTGGGCACCTGATGCCCCCAGGGCGTTAAAGGCCTGCGTTACGCCCCTGCATTGGTGAATAAAAACAGAGGCATGCAGTGTGTGTCCCAAAAACAGAGTACGGAGGAAGGGAATAGCAAGTAACAACTATACTTAACCCATCTGTCGGCTTCCCAGCAACCCTGCTGAGCACTCCTGCTAAATCCAGTCTTTCATTATGTTCATTATGTGTATTGGAAGCCACTCAAAGATGGATGAAGTCACATTTTTGAAGCTAAATCCTAGCAAAACTAAAATTGTTCCCATATTTAGAAAGATTAACAGACAGGACTCTTTCTTGTAGCCTTCCGCACACGGCCTGCCCCCAGATCCATTCCACCCTGCCTGCTCGACACAAACCTCTCGCTAGAGCCCCTGGTATCCACACTTGGGCGGCTCCTCCACAATGGCGGAGGAGCGTCGCCCCACTGGCTCAGAGCCAGCAGCAAAAAAATAAAACGATATTTCAGTATTGTTTTATTTTTAAGCCACTGGCTCAGCCAGTAAGTGCAGGGAGGGGCGGGGCTGAGGCATGAGAGGGGAGAGGAGGAGGGCTAGTGCACTCCCTAAGCGCTCATGTGTATTTGGCCGGCCGTCTCAGGCCAACCAAACCACACATGCGCACTTAGGTTTCTCTAACCCGGCTGTATTGAATAGCCGAGTTAGAGAGACCGCACAGACTCCCTGGTATGAGCAAGGCGTCTCTCTAGCCTGCTCAGGCCAATCCAAGCACTGATCTGCAGCGAGGGGATTGGACAGGGAGTCTGTGACTAGCCTGCATTGTCTGCTGGGACAAGGAAGTCCCAGCACCAAGGCTCGACGCGGAGGCGGCCGGCAGCAGGTAAGTTTAACTTTTGAAAAATGTTTAATATTCTTAATATCTGCCCGCCACCCTCCCCGCGCACCCTCCTATGCTCCCTCCCGCGCTTCGTCCCATGCTACCCCCTCCCGCCACCCCTCCACTTTGTGTATGTGGCGACCGCCACTGTATCCACAGCAACGAAATTCTGCCTTGTCACCTGAAGCGATTTTCCTATCATTCCCTAACAGAATGATCTTGCCCAATGCCAAGGCTGGCTTATGGTAACTCGGTTGATCTAGGAATATCAAAGAAAACGCTGGATCACTTTATTCACTCAAAGCTGGATTATAGTAACTCAGTTTATCTTGACGCACCCAAGAAAATCCCGGATCATTTTATTCAGTTAAGGCTGGGTCTTGTAACTCATTTTATCCTGGCGTACCCAAGAAAATCCCAGATTTCGTTCAGTCAAGGCTGGGTTATGGTAGGTCAGTTTATCTTGGCGTACCCAAGAAAATCCCGGATCACTTTATTCAGTCAAGGGTGGATTACGGTAACTCGGCTTATCGAGGCATACCCAAGAAAATCCTGGATCACTTTATTCAGTCAAGTCTGGATTATGGTAACTCAGTTTATCTTGGCGTACCCAAGGAAATCCCGGATCACTGTATTCAGTCAAGCCTGTATTATGATAACTCAGTTTATCTTGGCGTACCCAAGGAAATCCCGGATCACTTTATTCAGTCAAGACTGGATTATGGTAACTCAGTTTATCTTGGCATACCCAAGGAAATCCTGGATCACTTTATTCAGTCAAGGCTGGATTATGGTAACTCAGTTTATCTTGGCGTACCCAAGGAAATCCTGGATCACTTTATTCAGTCAAAGCTGGATTACGGTAACTCGGCTTATTGAGGCATACCCAAGGAAGCACTAGATCATTCACAGAAACTTCAAAATGCTGCAGTAAGACTTGTCTTCGGATTGAAAAACATTTGCTGATATAAGCACTTGGTAGTCTACTCCAGGGGCTCCCTGTCAATAAGTGAATTCAGTTTAAAGCTGCTTGCCTAATGCATGAAGCTTTCAAGAGCCTCACTCCTGTTTTTAGTTTTGAAAAAATCAAAGGTATGTGACAGCGACCACTTAAGATTCTCCCCTAAACCCACATTTTTAGTTCCAAAATTAAAATTTCGCAACTAAGGAGTAAGGTCCTTCCAGGTGCTTGGTTCCTCCCTGCAGAACTCATTGGCACTATTCATTCGCTCTGTACACGAGTGATAACGCGCTTTACAAAAACCCATAAAGAAATACAAATAAAGTTACGTCTTTCATCACACTTCAATGGTTCCTATTCACTCTCAGTTTCAGTTGATTCATTTATAGGGCGCATATTCACCCACGGGCATCTTGACGCTGGGATTTCAGAAAATTCTACTAAGTGTCAACATAGTACCCTTTGGGATGAGTTCTGTATCAGAACAGCCAAGTTTTTAATTGCTTCCTGAATTTCATTAGTTTCTTCCTACTCAGACTGCTGCCACCGAGCAGGTGCGCCCACCCAATGTTGAATGACAAATTCTTGGGACATTAACCAGTGCTGTGCTTTCTGAACATAGATGTCTTCCTGGTACATAAAAATGGAATCTTTTTGTAATAGGACTTGTTGTATTGTAGAGGGCTTTATGTATTGCGTAGATAGACTTTAGACCGATGCTCTTATAAAGGGGCAACCAAAGTAATTTATTTAGTCCAGGATTAATAAATTCATATTTCCTAATATTCAGTATTATCCTGGCTGGTTGATGTATTCTGAATAAGTTGTAAGTAGACCTCAGTAGATTGCATTGCACTAGTCCAACCTTGCAGAAAAAAAATATAAAATATAAACGATCTGCTTTAAAAGCCTCAGATGGATAAACACGTCTTTGTGACATTATTAATCTTTTCATTAATGGTTAGTTCTGAATCAAATCTTATTCCAAGATTTCTTTCCAGTTTCAACTGAGACAGGATGTTGGCCTCAAGAGGTAGGCCAGAAGGAATGGCTCTATACTGTTGACTGCTGGAATGGGAGAAATATTTCTTCATTACCTCCATTCTGCTTTAAATGATTATGTGCCATACAAATCTGTACTCTTGGCAGTTTCTTAAATTGGCAGCACAGACAGAAGATTCACCATCAATCACAAATAAAATTTGTGAATCACCTACATACATCAGAGAGGAAAAGTCAAACAGTTTGATTAGATTCTCTAGAGTTGTCATATAAATGTTAAACAGAACGGGGAACAGTCCTGAGTCATTCAGAACCCCACAGTTTACCAATTTGGTCTTTAAAAAGCTGCATCCAAGCGCAACCTGAGCTTCTCAAATGATTAGAAAACTATTTAACTAACTTAGGGCTTTGTCCTGGATGCTGCATGCACTCAACCTTTTCAGTGGTAGTTGATGGTCCACAGTATCAAAAGCTCTCAGTGGGTCGAATAATATGAACGCCGTAGGTATATCTCGGTCATATGATAGCCATAAATAATCAAATATGGCAGTCACTACAGTTTCTGTGCTGCATCTTGCACAAAATCCTGCCTGACTCCTATGAAGGAAATTTTTAAGTCTGCAAAAGGATACAGTTGGTTAAATATCACCCTTTCTAACAATTTGACCAGGTAAAGAAGCAAGCACCCCAGCCTATAGTTCTCTAAACAGTTTGGATTGAAAGTTCGTGGTTTTTTTAGCAAAGGATAGATCATAGCTCTCTTCAACTCTTGGGCTCTATTTCTGATTGGAGTAAAGAATTAATGATGTCTTTAATTGCTGATCAGGAAAGCAGCATTTTGTTTGCGAAGGTGAACAGGCAATGGATACCCATTCAACCCCAATGGTTTACTATTCTTTTTTATTTTTTTAAAATGTATTTATTGAATTTTATAATAATAAAACAGGACATACAAAATTAGGAAGAAACAATAAGAATAGAAAAAGAGCAGCTCAGTACGCAAAATACAAGCAGTCGGCATGGTACAGCAAATTATATACATCAATAACAAATATTGAGACAATATAAGTAAGGGAGATAATGACACCAATAAAAAGAAAGTCTCATACCATGATACATCGATAGGGTGTCTTAGCCATATGGTTTACCATTCTTGACCAAAATCTGGCATTGATTTTAAACTAAGGGGCTTATTTACAAGCCCCTTGCGCCACCCGTACGTCACTTTTCCCATGTTAAAAATGACGCAAAAGTGGTGCAAGGGACTTGTAAATGTGTCATGTATTTCCACCTGATTGTTGCTAGTGGTAATGTTGGTAGAGACATCTGTACTAGTTGTAATTTGAGTATCGTCTTGATATTTTGCTGTCATCACAATCACAGAGCAATGCTTTGTAGCTTTACCTGCAGTGTTTTTTTAAAGCATTTGTAATCTGGTAGACAGCTTTAGTAGGGTTGGGTGCTTTCCTTATCAAATTGGAATAATAGTTAGCCTTTGTGGCAAGATCGTTTTGTATTCATTGATTGTAATGGAAAAGGCATCTTTGGCTATTTTTGGAATAACTACGTCGCCACTCATTCAAGTTGTCTAATTTATTCCATCTATCTAAGTTCTGCGGAAAACCATATATCTACTCTGTGGAAAACTATATTTCTACTCTTGTTTTGTGGGTATATTCCTTATCATATAGTCAATGACCATTGCACTGTGTTGCATCATAAGCATCTGAGGGTTTTTGTGGTATCTCTTAAGCTCTTCTTATCTCCAAAATCCACTACTGAAAGTTCTTTATTAAATGTATTCCATAACCTCACCTACATTTGATGACTCACATAGGCTGTTTTTACATAATGTGCCTCATAGTCCCAGGCGAAGGGGATGGTATTGTGGCCTATCAAAGGTGCCTCCCCACATGGAAGAGCCGTACATGCCATATTGTCACAACAGACAATGTCTGAAGTATGCTGTGCTTTATGCGTGGGTAGCAAAGAGGAGAAGATGTGGCCTAACGGCTAGGGCGGTCAACCTCAAATCTGGGAAACCGGGTTCGAGTCTCTGCAACGACGCTCAACATCCTGTGATTCTGGGCAAATCACTTAATCTCCCCGTGCCTAACAAAAATGAATGTGTCCTTATGTAACGCAACTGGTGCTCATGTAAAGCGCTCTGATACCTGATACCTTCGGGGTCAAGTTTGCCCTATATAAAAGGTGCCTCCCCACATGGAAGAGCCGTACATGCCATATTGTCACAACAGATAATGTCTGAAGTATGCTGTGCTTAATGCGTGGGTAGCAATGGGGAGAAGATGTGGCCTAATGGCTAGGGTGGTCAACCTCAAATCTGGGGAACCGGGTTCGAGTCTCTGCAAAGACACTCAACATCCTGTGATTCTGGGCAAATCACTTAATCTCCCCGTGCCTTACAAAAATGAATGTGTCCTTATGTAACGCAATTGGTGCTCATGTAAAGCGCTGATACCTTGCCAATGCTTGTTCTCAGTGCACTGGTGTTGAGCTAGCTGTATCTGTTAGAGGCGTACATAGGGTTTCTGATGCTAAAGAGGAAAGACATGATCTAGCATTATAAACTCCATAAACCCAAAGGTTGCTGTATTCTTATGAATGTATTGATGTATAGCATAAAAATCCGAATCTTAACCACGAAAACATATGAACACAAAGGGACAAAAGGGACACATTCTACTTACAGCATGAGTTGCACTGTGCTGGTTCTTGGACTTTAAAAAAAATGTTCTTCCTTGATATAGGGAATCAACAACATCTAATGACAGAAGAGACTGCAACTATACGTCACACTAAATGCATCATGGTGTTTTAAATCTATTGTATCGAATATTAATTTTAATAAAGCAATCATTATTAAGTAGACCTGGGTGGAGTTCGCGGATTTCAGCTACGCGGAACTCCACGAAGTGCCGAAAAAACTCCACTGCGCTCCGCGGAGTTCCGCAAGCTGCAGAATGCATCAAGTCGTACTGCTCTCGCTGAGTTTTAGTGCCGCAAGCTTATCCCACACTGAAAATCAGCACGAATGGCACCATGTGCATCGCAAGAGGGCGCTGCTTCTTTCTGCCGCTTGGGTAGATGTTCTACATGAGCAGCAGTTTCTCCAACGCGAGTGGCAGGTTTCTAAACAAGAGCAGTAGCAACCTGCTGCAACTGCCTGCGTTGATAAATCTCGCCGGGAGGTTGTTTAGCGTATGATTTTCCTTGCTTGCACTCACCAACTTAAGGTAGAGTTTTTCTGAGCTCCGCGTAGAGCGCGGAGTGGGCAAAACTCCGCAAACTCATCAGCGGAGTGGAGTTCACCGCCCATCCCTATTATTAAGTAATCAGATTGTTTGCATGGAACGTCTCAGTAAGCAACATTGTTGTGTTGTGAATGTTTATGTACCATATTAGATCTTATAACTAATCCGCTGTTTAAATGAATTATTCAAGTAAATGTAATGTTTTAAATGCAGTTCCTGATGTTTCCTTCATTTTTAGTTCTTTGTTATCTTTTTTTTATAGTTTTTAGGTTTAAAGTTTAAATACTTTATTCAGTAAATATAACCATAAAGGTGTACACAGCAAGTGCAAGTAAAATGAGATAAAATATTAAAAATATAAAACATTAAAAGGTACATCCATTGTAAAGAAATTTATATCTGGCAAAAATAGTCACAACATACATAGTTTGGGCCAGTTCTTGATACATGGGACAAAGGGCATATGTGGCAAATTGAAGCAAGTACAAAACATTATTAGCAGGTGCAAACAGAGCATGATTTCACCTTGAGAGAGGCCAAGCATGTCGTAATAGTAAAGACATAATCTGAATCGTTTAAAGTGCATAAATTATCCTATTGAGGCCCTACAGTTTTAAGTGGGATCTCCTCATGGTGACACAAAGACTTAAGGAGCACCCACCCAAGGTCAAGGCTGCCCCAAAGCCTTGGACCTTATAATCCAGCTCCAGTGTAGAAACTTAGCTACACCGCAGACAATAAATTCTTTGGGTTCCGCTCGCAGGAGCCTCAGTGCCACAAGATATTGCCTGCATCCGAGCTGTCTGTAGGATGGCACTATCCAGCGCCATCGGTCGTTCATAATCAGGGCAGAAGAATAAAAGATGTGGTACAGTTTCTTCTACCCTAGGCAAACTGGGCAAGTACTGTTCTGTGCTCCGGAGTTCTCCCATTTTAAACAGAAAGAATTAACTGGGAAAGTTCCATAGCGGAACCTCAAGAACAATTGCTTAGCAGCCGGACCAGTGATATAGTTGAGGAAGTCTTCAAACTTACTACAAGCCTTGAGAACCAGGGATTCAGAGGTGAGAGACCCTTGCCTTTTATTGCAGACTTCCAATCCCAGAAAGACTTCTTAACACATTCCTTGGTGACTGGTGTCGATGCCCCCAGGATCCCATGAGTCAGCAAATCCTCATTGGGATAAGGTGTCTTTAATGTAATGGATCCACTTAATTTTCCTACTTTTATCAAAAACAGTTAACTATAAAAAGGCACTATAAACCCTTTCAACGGCTGGGGTATGCTTCGGTCTCCACCAGTAGAAGACGGGTCTTAAATTGGCCTTAAGCATAATGGGTTCAATACCCATATCCCAGCGCAAATGGGAGCAGGGCAGTTCTTTTGGGCAGGCTCACTAGAGATCTCAATGTTTTTTTTATCAGTTGTTGCCAAACGGGTCAGCCCTGAGTGGCCCCACATTTCAGCCCCATAGGGAGCACATCCTACTGCCTTCACTCTATAGACATCGGTGGCTGGAGAGACCTGTTTTGACCTGGTGGATTTATAGAACTTTAGTATACTTTCCACGTGCTGACATAACTTTAAACTGCTTTTTTAACTTGGGCAGGCCAAGACATAGTTGTAGTTAATCTGACTCTCAAGTAATCTAAGTTGGAAACCCTTTCCAGGATGGTACCACCCAGCCTAAAGGAGCCTCTAAATGAATTATGGGGTTTTATGGGCATACATTTGGTTTTTGAATGGTGAATCTCAAGACCCCTAGCTTCGCAGAAGGCTGCAAAACGATCCACTGTACTTGCAGTCTAGCCGGACTTTTAGATACCAGCAGAGTATCACCCGCAAAAGAGAAGCAGAGGAATCTTCTGGCCCGCAACACTAGGTACATCTTTTTTACAGTTCTCCCAATAGGCTGCAACATTGTCTAAGTAAAGGGAGAATAGTGTGGGGGCAAGAACACATCCCTGGCATACACTTTAATGTGTCCCTATGCATTCTGTTAGTTCGCCCTGAGACCCCCAGCAAACTTGTGCATACGTGCCCTGGTGTAGACGGATTAAGACATCAAATAAATCTTGAGGGACTCCGTTGTGTTCCAAAACCTCCCAGAGTTTGCAGCGAGGGACCAAATCGAATGCAGACTTTAAGTCCGCAAACACCACATAAAGATGCAGCTTCTGTAGGACTGCTGTATTCCAGTAGACTGCTAGAAACCTCAGCACCTGGTCAACTGTACTAATTTGTTTCCTAAAATCAGCTGCCTCAGTCCATTGCTTCACTGGCATTATATCAATCACAGGGACAGCCCATTCTTCATCCTCTGCCTCAGTAAGTGAGTAGCCAGGGGTGTCAAGTGGTTCAAACGTTGTATTGAAATCTCCTGCTGAGATCAGGGAAGTATGTGCCATAAAGTGTTTTAAGGTTGGAGTTTCCCCACCACCCCTATTCGTCCTATTATAGATGTTATACACATGGAGCTCACTATCCCCTGGATAGCATATTAATCAACGTCAATGGAGCTTAATCTGCTATTTAGAGATGTCTGAATCAAAGTTGTTAGACCACCATAAGGGCGAACCTTCCCATTGTGCTGGGCAAGGACAGAAACATTCACATAACCATTCCTATGTATATTGCCAAGACACAAAAGTTTCCTGGAACATGCATATGTTGAACTGATCTATAAACGCACACCAAGCAGGATCATTTAACTTGGCCCTAGATTATAGCCCACAAGATAGGCCCATCTCGCCTAAATTGGCATTACATTGCTCACTCTCTATAGGAAGTGTCACCCTGCCTTTAACTATGATGTCACAGGGCCCTGCGCTGAATCAGTCGACCACAGAGGTCCCTGATTCTGCCGTTAGCCTACGGGGAGCAAATCGGGCTATAGGAAGTTGGGAAGAACTTGGAAGGCTGCACTATATAGTTTTATTTTTTCTAGAGGTGTGAGTTGCATTTAATTAATTAATGTTTAATGGCACCCATGTTATATTGTTTGAAGTGTTCTTGCTTAGGCAGAGAAGAAGTGGATAGAAGGGGTTAGACCTCAGTGGTCCCAGTTGTCTCTCAGACTTCAAGGCTTCTAGTTCACTCCAAGGACATCATTGGCAGATGAATTCAGACTTTAATGATATAAGATGCCTCTGTGGACTTCAGTGATGTATCGCTTCTTAGGCGTCAAGGGTTCCAGCCAATGGCCTTCCCTGACAAGTCTCTTATGTCGTCAGTTCAACCCGTTGTCTTGAGTGACATCTCTTGTGTTTGCAGTACATGCCATAGAAATCAACTACATGCCCCTCATGAAACTTCAATAGCAATGTATCAGTCTATAGATGCTGATGGGATGTCTCCCTGTGCACCACAGTGGTTCAAATCCACCCCATAGACACCAATATCTGGAGTGTCTTCTTTAGACAGCGCTTGCCACAATGCAGTCTGTAAACTCTGGTGCATTCAGCTCACTCGACAGCTGCCATTGAAATGTCTCTTTTTAGACTTGAGTAGTTTCAGCTCCCTCCGCAGTACCAGGTCCTTTTTGGAACCATCTGCGGTATAGCAGGCTAAGCCATGTTTTCCATCGCACCCGGAACTGCTTGAAGGATTTCTCAATAACACTGCGCCAGGATAAATGAAGTTATTGTGCTGGCCATGTCACTGCCTGCTGTTCATTATTAGAAATATGGCTTAAGTGGTTGCACCTAGAAATGGCTTAGGCAGGAATTAGTGCAAAGGGACAAAGGAATAGATGTGAGGGGGAAAAAGATGGAAAACTTAAACTTTCGATACCTGTAAAGTGGGTTGACTACAGAATGGGATGGTATATTCAGCTTAGGGATTGACCCGGATTTACAATCGCTTGGCGTTTTGGGCCAGAATTGCAACTAACTCTTGCACCATCAGGATTTTCTGTCTGTGAAACAACCAAGATATTGGTGATCCCTCTCACAGCTATGCAGTACGATTGTGTTGCGCGGAGTAATGACTAGGTATCAATGCTGCACTGCAATCAAGGCCGTAAAACTCTGTCAAGCCATCTACTTAACTGTATACGTTTAAGGTTTCCTCCCAGACACAATGATGGGGCTCCAAGCAGGATCCTATTTATCCTAACTTAGCCCAATCATCATCTTCTTGCCTGCGGGCCAGGCAAGGATGTGCTTTCCACTGGGATAAGCAGTAGGCTCTGGAAGTGGCTCTTGGTTGCCTCACACTTGATATCCCATTAGCGCTCCATGGAAGCCTGCTTTTACTGTAGCCCATAATCATGTACAGCTGATGCCCAAAGCTTGGAAAAGCAAAGTAGAATATTTGCTATCTTTCAGGAGATTTGCAAGCAACTTTAGACCTACTCAAGGATCTTATTTGCATATTTGGACTTTACAGTAATAGAATTTCCACAATTTGCCCATTAAATTTTTTTTGTTTAGTTATGTAGTAAATATTTTTCCTGTGCAGAAAGTCCTTCTACGCCCCGATAAACATGGCAGTTTTCTCCACACTCTCTCAGGAAATGCACGTACTAACTGGCGCGGCCGGCACATGTAAGAGCGGTGGGGTGGGGTGGGGGGGGGGGCGAGTCGACAGACAACAGGATAGGTAAAAGAAAATAAAAAAATTAATAAAACCATTTACCTGGTGCTCGCCGCATCGCCGAGTCAGCAATGCGGCGCGTGCAAGGAAAGTGGTTTTATTTATTTTTTTCTTTTCTTTTACCTATCCCGTTGTCTGTCGACTCCCCCCTCCCCCCTCCCCCGCCCCGCCCAACCACTCTTACCTGTGCCGGACGCATTTGCGTACTACTGCCTTTGACAGGAGTTCAATTAAAGGGCCGAAAACTACCAGTAGGAGGTATGTGAATGGCCTCCATCTTAATGGTTTGTGGGTGTTAATCTACTGTTGCAGCTAGACTCACTCAAGGACACTGGCAAGGTTAAAATTCGCCAAATTCTAATTCTGTGTCTGATGAGTGTACAGTTTCAGTGGGAAAAACTGGATTTCTTTGCACACCTAATTTTAATTTAGATACACAAGACGCCTTCAGTATCAGTCCCATAACGAAAATTAGAGCCTTTTTTCTACGTATGCTAGGAGCAGAATAAGGCTGACCTAGAAGAAAATCAGTAATTTAACCAATGGATGAATGGCCTTGAAAAGCTCCTAAGACATTGGAAAGTGTTAGTTATAAATCATGTTTTTCTGTATGTTTCTATTAGGACAGGCACAGGGCTTTAAGTGGGATGAAAAAACTGGAGGGTCTCTCAAAGGGGCGTGGCCAATATAATTAAGGGCGTGGCTTAAAAACACATAAGCTAAAAATCTGTGCTTAGCATAGTGTGCCGCCCGACTTGTATTTTGCTGTTTCTGTCATAGCATCTAGATATATGATACAAGTAACATCATACCTACAAGGCAGGATTATTGGCTTTGTCAATGGTTGTTAGTTGCATAAGATAAATAAGCAGCAACTATGGCTTGTTGTATATAATATTGAAAAAGCTTCCACTTAAAGCCCTGCTGACACCACGACGATGTTGCTGCTCCTGCTATCAAAAAGAGAAGGGAAATCCAGAGAGAAAATGACTCTCTTTAAAGGATTTCCCTTCTCTTACAACGCTCACCTGGCATGACGTCCGTAACTTCTCCACTAGTGAGAAGAGCAGTGTGCCTTTTGGCCTCCAGGGCACAAAACAGAGCCCGATAGAGACCCGTTTCGAGGCCTCTCTAAAAAAACTGCCGGTGCTCAGACCCGGTGAGACCCGGCCCACTTAAAGCCCTGGACAGGCAATCACTACAGGAGTCCTCAGGCATCAAGACTTCTGCATAGGCGCCATGGTACATATATCTTGGAAGCCAGGGTGGCTAACCTGCTTGTGATAGTCAAGGTATGCAACCGCAGGTCAGCCCCTCGACAAGGGCGACAATCTCCAAAGGTACCCTTGTCCAGTGCACCTTACCACCATGCCACACAAATCTCACCTTGAAATCAGGGGCTCCATTCTTCCAGTTCTGTTTAGAAGTCTCAGATGAGAAACAGAAGAAAGTCCCTTTTGTCTGCAATGGGTGCTCGTACACATACAAAATGGGTGCCGGTGCCGACAACGGGCTTATTAGGTTTGTGCGAAATTCGATACTTTGCTTTTGCCTGATTACATGACATTTTGGGAATATTGTATGAAATTACGCATTATACAATCCATCATTTAATCATATCTTACTATGAAATGCATCCTTGCATTAACATTTGCTACAAGGATACATTTTACACTACAACAATTGGCACAAACATCAGTCTCTTCTGTTCCGGTTGTTCCTAATATTTCCATTCTCCTGTGCTTTAAGTTTGCCACGAGCGGCGGCATAATTACATTACGCTGTGTGCATAATGGCATAATTTTGTGTAACAAGCGTAACATGAAACTCCCAAAATTACACCCTGGCCGATCTCTTATGTGAGAGAACAGATGCAAAAGCTAGATGTAGCATACAAAGTAATATTTACAAACTGCAATGTGTGAACGGGGTGTAAAAGATAGTAATAATCGATGCAATAGTAAGATGAAAAAACAACTATTGGAAGTGTACTGTGTTTGTATGGATCCAAGAGAGGCACAAGTGAAGGAATATTAAGATCATCCGAAGATGAGTATTATATTGATAAAAAGTGCACTTATACAATGTCTGGTTACAACCGAAGATGAATAGGGTTGTCCTCATGAAGGCTACCAAAAGGGAGTGCTGTAGCGGAAAAGCAGCATTGAAAAAATAATATATATATATATATATATATATATACATTTTTTGCATTTAAAAACACCAGAGTGTGGGAATTAAAAAACAAGAAGATGGAAATCGAACCATGGCTTCCAAGGTCATGGGGACACCCTCTGTGTGACAGGATGAACAAGATAAGAACAGCCTGCAGAAACCATTTTTCACAGGGAATAATTGCAGCATGATAAATCTAGACTTACATTTGAGGGAGGGATCTGTGATTTGTCTAGCCACAGTTATGACCCATGATATAGTACCATAGAGGGCTAATGTTCCTGCTGCAAAGCACCATGTGTAACTTGCAGATCACAGATTAGTATCTTAAGTAGATAGCTTAGTGGGTTATTGCTCATGTCTTAGTGCTCCTTTTGTCACTTGTAGTTTCTAAGTGACAGTCCTTCTTATATAGCACATGAGCTATGTACTGGCATCAAAGTGCTGCATGCAAATTGGAATGCAAGGATTTAGAACCTTACTGTTTTTACCCTCAATCTTTTTGTTATTCTAAGGTTGCTAAAAGGTTCCTTTGGATAGAAATACAATTTCATGAGTTTGACACCGTAATCATTTTGTTATGTTTATGGGGCGGATTTAATAACGATCTTTGCCTGGTTTGCATCTCAAAAGTGGTGCGAACCTGGTGCAAACTGTTGTTTTGGGGCTTACTTTGCAGTGCAAATTCTCTATTGCATTGGACAGTATCCCTAAAGTAACACAAAATAGCACAATGCACTACTTTATGTCAAGGATTCATACTGTGGGTGGTCCATGGACGTTCCCTGCACTCACTCATGGATTCTGACACTAAGAACTACCTACTAACTATGGTAGAATGGAATTAGCATTAAAAAAGTCACCTCCTCGAGGCAGGCATAACGTTGGAGAAAAGATTTCTTTTCTTCAAACCTTTCAACTTTGCATGTGTTCTGCACCACACAGCACAAATACAAAGTAGTAAAGTGTTAAACTTTGTAAAGGCATAGAGTTTTGTGCTGAAAGGGTATAAAACCTATCCTTGACCTCAAGCAAACACCCCCGCAATCTGTTGCAAGGGTGTGAGCATTGGCACAAGGCAGCCTGAGGTACGCCCGTGCTAGAGAGAGCAACAGCACCATATCTTAATACATTGTTGTGCTTTCTTGTCTTCATGCAACGCAGATGCAGCAACTAAGGTTACTGCGCATCGTAAAAACGTAGTTCATCTGCCCCGTTGTTTCTCCAGACCAAGCACTCTCAACGTTTAATGCCTACCAGTAGGAATGACATAGTAGTCCTTATGGCCTCAAGTAATAATTTCTATACATTGATATACAGACTTTTACAACTCATTGTCGCTGTATAATATGTCTCTGATCTAAAGGGCTTTGACAGTCTATATTGGGATGAGCAGTGCTATATCATAAACAAATATGAGAAAGGGGCTAAAGTAAGATGTGGACAGCATTGGAGGGTGGTAGTGAGGGAATCCATGAAGAAGGAGGTCACACTGGGCGCCACCAAAAAGCCAGCCCAGAATAGAATACAAGGTTTCTAGAGTACAAAGGTATAAGATTGATGGTAAGGGGGAAATTGATTGATGCCATTTATGTGAGAATGCTTTTGACTCATTTATGTTCAATGAGGAACAAGTACAAATAATGTGAGTAACTCATGCACTGTTGAAGAGGCTTTGTAGCAGAGGGTAGGTAAGATGTACCTAGAAATGACTATAATATTGACATATGAAGCGGTTTTGTTTGTTGATAGGATATGATAGTTTGAACTTTTCCTTGACCAGTGATCAGGCAAGCTGCTGCAGGCTGCGCCAGTGTTTAGTGGATGGAGCTGGAGTTTGAGAGGCAAGTTAAAAGAGGGATGCTCTCCATGCTGTGTGATGAGATGTTCCAGTGGATATTGTTAGGTGGGAGTAAAGGCTCAGATTTTCATAATAAACTGAACTGACTACATGCCACATGGGCTTTGGCTCAATTTTCCATAATAGACTGAGCTGAATTAGTTGTTTGGGATGCCTACATTCCTGGTTCTGTGGTATAGGTGATCAGTACATTGAAACAAGCCACAGTGAAGTACATCACCATTACCATCCGCAATGTGAGTCAACGTGAAAGCAGACATCCGATATTACATTCACAATTTTGGCTGTGCAATCGGAGCTCTACATAGTCAACAAGATTTCGAGATCCAATTGCATCCAAATGTCAGAAAACTGTTTGGTGCTCACATCATGCTGCAATCTGTGTTTTCCTGCTCTGACGTGTGGTCTACTCTACAGTTCACCCACTGTCTTTCTTCTTATCTTGCTGAATCCGGCATGTCACTCATTCACAAAATATTAATTAAGAAATCAATCAGTACATTTATGATTGCATTCAACTTTTTAAAATGGAGGCTGCAGATAATCAGGGTCATAGCTTCAGGGGGGGGTGTTTGGGGTGTGACACCCCCAAAATAAATGTATCAATTAGTAAATAGTTGGGTACAAGAACGTTCGGTTGGGTATGGTAAGGTATCCGTCGGATTTCAAAATGGATTTTTAAATACTCTGACAAAAACACACACACCCTTCTGTTTTGAAGGTCTTCAAATATGGGTATTTATACTGTGGTTTAAGTACCCCTCACTATTCTCACTCCATTGGCCCTTAAGCCCCCCTCATGCGCCTCTTCCTATATAATGTTTAACATGATATGCCTGCGTAATTGTCGGAAAACCTGAAGCTCGCACCCCCCCGTCTTACTGACCAAGCTGCGCCCTGCAGATAATTAACAATGAACAGCTTATTTGTAGAAGGCCATAATTGTGAGGGCAGAATGAACTTTGCATTGCATAAATTCCTATGTGCAATCTTTGCAAATTGTATTTTTATTCAAGCATATCGTGACAGGATCGTTTTGGCTTTAAACATGCTACATTTTTTCAACATTCACTGGCATCCAGTGTAGTTTGGGTGGTAGTTAAAAGAAGACACTAAGGGGTCGATTCCGATCTCGGTTGGAAGGCCTCCGAATCGGATTCGGCTTTACCAGATCCGAGTCGGAGGCTTTGTTTCCAACCGAGTCGTACAGAGGTCCGGACGCCCAAGTACGATGCGAATGAACGCGAAATCGCCGACCGAATCATTTCCGGGTCCGAACCGCTCCGTACGACTCGTTCGCACTCGATTCGTACCGCGCAATGGAGACGTATTACGACCGAGCCAGTACGATGCACGATCCGGACAGCCGGATCGAGTCGGAGCCTCCGACACGTAAACGCTCTCGGAAGCGGACTTCGCCCGTAGCCTTACGAGTCGGACACAGGGGGGACCCAAGGGTCCCCCCTATACATGCATGTACGGAGCGGATGGCACCAACGCGTACCCACTACAGGGGGCACCCTTTTGCGCAACGTACCCATTCAGTCAATGGGAGCCCATGTACGCGTCGTACGACCGGCTCCCATTGACTTCAATGGGAGTCCGACCGAACCGAGTCCGTCAGCATGCGGCTGCATCGTACTCGCTCGCTTGGTGCCAAGGGGCACGAATCGGTCGGAAATCGCTCCGGGAACGTGTCGGACGGAACGGTTTCCGACCAGGATCGGAATCGGCCCCTCAGGGTCTAATTACAATGTTGGTTGCAAAGCCTTCGACCTGCTAGTCGGAGGCTTTCTGACCGACATTGTAGGTTTAAAGTCCGACCGCCGTATTATAATGACGGCAGTTGGAGTTTAAACTGGCCAGGGAAAGGCCTCATAATCCTTTAAGGAAGGCGGTTCTGCCGTCGGGATTATGATGCCATTTTCCGACAGCAGTTCTATGTCGGTCTTTCTGACATGGAACTGCTGTCGGAAAGTGTCTTTGGGGGCCCCTGGCAGGGGGCCCCTGGCCCTCCACCTGTGGCACATCCCTGCACCGTGTGGCAGGCACCATGAGGTGCCTGCCACACGGTGAAGGGATGTTTATAAACTTCCATTTTTTAATGGGAGCTTGTGCTTCGGGCGGTTTCGCCTGCCGCACAAGCTCCCATTGAAAAATGTAAGTTTGCGACCTCACCATGTGCGGTCATATACTAATTGCGGTGTCGGAACTGTCGACCTGAGGTCAGTCAGTTCCCAATCCGCAACGATGTAGATTAGAGGCAACTCCGACCTTCATGGCAATCAGGGCCTAAGTCAAGTGAGTTCAATTTTGTTCTAATTGACAGGAGATAGGTAATTTTCTCATGATGATTTATAGAGGCAGAAAGAAATTGTTGGTGGTTTTGGGAATTCTGATCTATAGAATGAGTATTAACATAAACCTTTCATATAGTTCCTCACTAATATTTGTTGAAAAAAACACCCTCAATAGAGACCAGGGAGTTGCCTAAGCCCTATCACTGATGTTCTCTATTTTGTTCTCTTCATACACCCACTCATCTTAAATGAACGCTGTTTCCATCTATGGCAGGGCCTATCATAACATGCCTACAGGGGAAACAGCCTTTACAACGGAAGCGTTACAACGCATGCCATTGCAACCCATGCCGTTACAACGCGAAAGGCTTGTTGCAGGGGGTAGAAGGTGTTGGAGTTAACTCCAACACCTTCTCTACTGTTGCACACACTGGAGTTGGAATAGTTTATTATACTATTCCAACTTCCAGCGCACCCCCGACAGCAAGTCGGGGTAAAGGTATGCGTTGTAACGGCATGCGTTGTAATGGCATGCGTTGTAACATCATACAACCTGCCTACAGCCACGTCTGTCTGCTCTCAGTGCACAGATTACACATCTCCTACTCACGTCTACGGAGGAGTGGCCATTCAGCAGCATTGTGCATGGCTTTAATGTGCAGCAAGACTATTTTCTTAAGTTAGGCCACAATTTACCACCGGTACTTGATGAACTATCCTATGCCAGTGGTTGATGCCTTGTACAGCATTTCTCATGGAGGTATTTTACTACCTTTTTGTGACCTGTCTGTAATTTTGTGATGCGACCTATGTACTAACATGACACAGTGCACAATCTTCAGTCGCGGAGAGTGCAGAATGACCTACCTAAGGAATCTTATTAATCAGTATTTGCAACCACCTGCGATTGGCTGCATACACAGGGATGGTTGCCTGGAAGGAACAGCAGAACTCAATCTCTGTGCCTGCATTAAAAAAACAGAAAACAGTTTCGTAAAGCAGCACATGCTCCCCAATGGAACGGGTGCTGCAATAAAAAAAATGTATTTTCCTGTTTCAGAATGGTCACCAGAACAACTGCATGCTCCAAATGAGGTGGCCAGACACAATCACCAAAGGAGATGCTGTCAAACAGGGAATCTGCTACTGCCCTCAGGGCCGGCTTTAGCACTGGTGGTGCCCAGTGTGACAATGTTTGTTGGTGCCCCCCCCTCCATAGTGGAGGTGATGACCACCTCCACCACGGATTCCCTCACCACCACCATTTAGCAGTGCCCCTCAAGGCTCCATAACCACTCTCTTTCAGATGTATTTAATTAGTTATATAGCGCCACTCATACCAGTGTAGGGTGTCAGACCACTTTATATCATACACACATTACATAGAGACAATGAATAATACATGTGTAAATGAGTGTATAGGAAACATTAAATCGTACAGAGAACTACAAGGTGTAGGAGTCACACGTCATCCATACTGGTAGGCAGTATAGTTTAAGAGTGCTTGGTCTGGAGCAGCACAAACTCAGAATTGAAAACTATACACCATAGTTGGGGGGTTCTCTTTAATAATAAGAATCGATTTCTACCCATATGAACCCATTTTGCAACATTAATCTATGCTCTAAGATATACTTTGCAGTGTGCATGCAGCTCTTTGATGACCGTTAATAATTCACTGTTCTATATCAGGATTTTAATTTATAAACTGCAAGTAACAAAAGGATCTCTCTTACAAAAGCAGCAACCCACTGACCCATTTACATTATAAGCACTTTGTGATCTGCATGGTACACATTCTTTGCAGCAGGCACATTAATCCTCTGTACTATTTTATGATCAGTCAAAACCTCAACTAGACAAAACTCGATCTCTCTCCAGGAACAACATTAATCACCAGAGTTATCTTGACATTTTTATTGTTGCCTGGATATTGCTGGAGGCAAAGAATGCAGCAGAAAATGCTTTTAAAACCAAAATAAACTTGCAAACAGGGCGCCCACCTCTGGTGCAGCCGGTCCTGCTTTGAGAAGCTCGTAACATTTCAGTGGTTTGTGCCCGCATTAGTAATCACTGATACAATTAATTCCGAATCGAAATTTGAAGGTGGAGAAGGCTCCCCTTTCACTTTCCTTCCTATTTGTGAACCACAGTAAGAGGGTAAATTCATTTTACGATTCCGAAAGGCCATTTCGAATGACAAAATGGGGTTGGTACAGTTGGAAATGTCCCTTTGTGGTCACAAACCCTGCAATTTAAATTGCAGGGTTTGCGACCACAAAATTGCTTCGTAACCTGGCTCTATTTTTAGTGTAATTGTTGCACTTATGGTGACATCTTTTACTATGACTGTGCTTAAATTGCATTCCTCTAAGTTTTGTGTCTATTTACGGATGACAATTGCTTGCTAGCTCTCGAAATTACCAGAGGTGGAGTAATCAGTATGTTAGATTTTGAATCACAGTAATTCCAATTCAGTCCTTCATCTTCCAAGGTCGATACATTGAGTGGCCTTAAATAGTGAACATGCCATTTACAGCATTTGTAACCAGCAGATGTGCTTTATAGAGCACTATATGCAAAATATGCCATTGTCGTAGGTGAAGTTGACTCGAACCTTTCACCAACGAAAATAAAACAAAATGATCATGTCTTTTATGTGCATACATTTTCACCCATTTTTTGTTTTGTCACACTTTTGAATGGCTTCTAACTGTCTGAAATATATGTTAGGGTGTTAAGGGCAGAGCAGCAAAATATTTTATGAGTGACTGGTATGTCGATCCACCGGATCGATCTTTTCATTCCCCCACCCGCTATCTTGCATCTGTTTGATTCTCTTTTGTGATGTTTTAAATCAGGGGTTTCCAACCTTTTCTGTAAAAAGAGCTACTGACGTTCAACGAAAGTGACTCCACGCTACTAATGTTATTGTTGTTGTAATAGTAACCGCATCAGATTAGAATACATCAGTGGCCATCCTATGCAAGATTACCAGCAGTGATTAACTCAATGTATCAGACATGTTGCCAGCAGTAATGCAAAAAAAAGATGTTGTCAACATGCAATGCCTATACATTAGTAATACATAACAGCTATAGCTGCATTGTCTCTCGCAATAAGGTATTCATATTAGTAATGAATCTCCCGAACACCGCATGATTTATTATTGAAATATCAACTTGAAATATATTTTGGAAATTCAACCGTTTTCCTCCAATCAGCTTATGAGTTCTGGAAATACACACAGTTTCGTTTCCAATATGTGCTTTTGAATTTTGGCATTTATATACTAATTCAAACAAAGGAAAAGCTTCTAATTTGGTGGCTGGTCTGCATTCAGACGAGCTACTTCAAGGTAGCTGGACAGCTAGCAGCAACTCCCGAGCTACTAAATAATTTCTTGGAAATTAACACTTCAGAACAACTGGCAAGCCTCATATGCCTGTTGAAGCTTGCGCTCCCAAGCACATGGGCATAAGAGTGAGAAGGTCAGAGTTCAAGACTTTTGTTTTCATTCCTTCTACATTAGGTAAATGCATCAATATGGAGACTAAACAATGTTCCTTAACTATTTTATATAATAATCTAACTGTGCCCATGTAAGGAATGTCTCTATAGAAGACAGGCTAAGCTTATAAGGAGCCTGGGAAAACAGCCCATCTTTTACAACACTCTCTAAACAAATCAGTTCTATGGGGGACCCTAGCCAATTCATTGGTTGCTACAAAGGCAAGGCCTATATATGGTTGTATGTCAGAATATTGATAACAAAAATATTGCCTGACAGGAATATACACTCCCTTAAATGTGTTATTTATTGTGTAAGGGTGTAAAAAGACGATTTGTTGGCCCTATGTGTTATTGCCATATATGACAAATCGACAGCCGTGCCTGAGCCTTTTGTTTTGCTGTCACATTGTATGTGTTCTATGTATGTGTAGTGAGGGCACAGGCCTGTGTCCCGCTTACTCTTATTCTTGGTTTTGAAAAAGTTTTTACTCTGTTAACTATAAACATTAAAGTAGACCTCTGTCCGGCTGGATAAGTCGTTATCAATATAGAACTGATTGAGTCTATATTCATCCTGTTCATACTAGATAGTTCCATGGGACCACTGTTCTCTAGAAAAGTGACAGGAATATAGTGGCCTAAATATCCTGCACAAAATTATCACTAGATTGGTGGCAGATTTTATCTTCTTAACTTCATTCGGGGGATATTTTTGTAAACAATATTTAGGACACAATATTTTTGGCGGACAATATTTAAGCCACAATATTTTATTACCATGGATCACTGACAGAATATCGACAACAGAAATATCGACCTGCAGAAATATTGTGACAAAAATATTGTTGTAAAAAATATCGAGCTCCTATCTTCATAATGGTAAGTACAAAAATATCGAGAAAAAAAATATCGTTGTCAAAAATATCGAA
Organism: Calotriton arnoldi; assembly: GCA_963921515.1. Taxonomy (NCBI): domain Eukaryota; kingdom Metazoa; phylum Chordata; class Amphibia; order Caudata; family Salamandridae; genus Calotriton; species Calotriton arnoldi. Next base: position 282,186 of record CAWUFW010014451.1, read on the forward strand.
GTAGAAAATATCGTTTTTTTATATGTATAAAAAATAATGTATAATAAATTAAATAATACATTTAACTTAAAAAAAATATTTAGATTTATTTGTATATTTTAACAATTATAGGTATTAAATGTAATGTAAAAATAAATTATACATACATATTTAAAATGTAATATATATATATTTACTTAAAAATTATTAATACATAATAATTTTATTAATTATATAATGTTAGAAATATATTAAAATGTATAAATAAATATATATATATTTACACCTGTAACATAAAAATATATATATTTTTAATTATATTATCAATTAAAATATTAAAATATGTAATATTTTTTAAACCTACACTTTACACTACATTGACTGCAACAGTAGGAAAAGTGTTGGATAGCGGAGGAGAAAAAATTACTATTCCCACTCCAGCGAGTGCAACAGTAGGGAAAGTGTTGGATAGCGGAGGGGAATAATTTACTATTCCCACTCCAATAAGTGCAACGGTAGGGAAAGTGTTGGATAGCGTAGAGATAAAAATTACTATTCCCACTCCAGCAAGTGCAACAGTAGGGAAAGTGTCGGATAGCGGAAGGGAATAATTTACTATTCCCACTCCAGCGAGTGCAACAGTAGGGAAAGTGTTGGATAGCGTAGGGGTAAAAATTACTATTCCCACTCCAGCGAGTGCAACAGTAGGGAAAGTGTTGGATAGCGGAGGGGAATAATTTACTATTCCCACTTCAGCAAGTGCAACTGTAGGGAAAGTGTTGGATAGCGGAGGGGAATAATTTACTATTCCCACTCCAATGAGTGCAACAGTAGGGAAACTGTTGGATAGCGGAGGGGATAAAATTACTATTCCCACTCCAAAGAGTGCAACAGTAGGGAAAGTGTTGGATAGCGTAGGGACAAAAATTACTATTCCCACTCCAGCGAGTGCAACAGTAGGGAAAGTGTTGGATAGCGTAGGGGTAAAAATTACTATTCCCACTCCAGCAAGTGCAACAGTAGGGAAAGTGTTGGATAGCGTAGGGGTAAAAATTACTATTCCCACTCCAGCGAGTGCAACAGTAGGGAAAGTGTTGGATAGCGTAGGGATAAAAATTACTATTCCCACTCCAGCGAGTGCAACAGTAGGGAAAGTGTTGGATAGCGTAGGGGTAAAAATTACTATTCCCACTCCAGCGAGTGCAACAGTAGGGAAAGTGTTGGATAGCAAAGGGGTAAAAATTACTATTCACACTTAAGAAAATTCCAATTTAAAAACAAACAAAATATCAACTACTATACAACATATAATAAAACACCCAAAAACAAAACATATCTATTACACATTTTTACAAAACATAGAAATATATAATAATGTAGAAAAAATATAAAATTTACATAAAAAGATTATTTTTTTAATTTTAACAAGAAATTATCAAACAAATAAATATTTTGTAATAGAAATTAATTGCAATCTAAAAAATAATTATTACATAAATGTAATATTTTTTTCCTACCCTATAACACCACACAATTTACAACACATATCTAAATTAAATTAAAAAGGTGTACCTCCGTAATTAACACAATTAATTATCAATTTAAAAATGATTCCTAATTAAAAAACATATTTAAAAAGGTCAAAGTTATTGTAGTAACCAAACATTACAGCTATACAACATAAATCCACAAAAAAATAAAAATAAACAATTACCAAAAATATTTAACAATTAATAAATAAATATTAATGATCAAGTAATGATTAATTAATGTAAACTAAATTACTTTCCACCATCTATCCCAATAAACACCATATCACACACCTAAAAATATTTACACAATTTCCATAACTAATTTTAAATTAATAAATTCATATCAATAAACAACAATTAAGTAATTAATTTTAAATAAGTTACTTCCCACCATTTACAACTAAAAACACCACAACTCACACATCAAAATTATTACACAAATGACAAAATTAAAATGTAATTAATTAATTAGCAACAATTAACAAAGAATTAATTAATTAAAAATAAATTACCTCCCACCATATTACCCTATAAATGCCACCAACAATTTTGTAAAAAATTATACAATTAACATAATTAATTAACAATTAATTCATTAATTAATAACAATTAACAATCAAAATATAAATAATTATTAATAAATTAATTCACACAATTAACACTATAAAATAATTAATAAATATTATATAAAAAATATTATTAAATGTATTTAAATTAAATTACTTCCCACCCTACTCCCCTATCAACCCACAACCCACTCCTAAAAAAAACACACAATTAACATAATTACCAATTAATTAATAATAATTAATAACAAATTAACAAATAATTAATAAGAAATTATTACCCACAATTAACAATTCAAAATATTAAATAAATAAATATTAATTATGAAAAAATATTAATAATTTAATTATAATTAAATTACTTCCCACCCTATTCCCCTATAAACCCACAACCCGCCCCTAAAAAAAATGACACAATTAACATATTTACCAATTAATTAATCAATAAAAATTAACAACCAATTATTAATTAATTAGTAATAAATTAATTGCCATAATTAACACTATAAAATCAAAATTAAATAAATACTAATAAATAAAAATTAAGATTCAATTTATTATATTTAAATTACTTCCCACACTATTCCTCTATAAACCCACAACCCGCTACGGAACTAAAACGCAAAATTTAATTAAAACAAAATTAATATTCAATTTATTATAATTAAATTACTTCCCACCCTCTTCCCCTAGAAACCCATAACCCGCTACGGAACTAAAACGCAAAATTTAATTAACATAAAGTTAATAACTTCTAAAAATTTAACACATATATTAAAAAACAAATGCAATACTTAAACAAAACAATATAGCACATACATTTAAAATACATACTAAAATACATAACACTAACTAAAAAAACGATATTTTTAACAACTATATTTTTGAAAACGATATTAATGACTTCGATATTTTGGAAAACGATATTTCTTACCTTAAACTCGATATTCTTGACCACGATATTCTGGCAGTCGATATTTCTGTATCACGATATTTTGCACTCGCTATTAGTGCAAGTCGACATTTCCTACTCGATATTCTGACTGTTTACTAACCCCGGGCAGGGACCTCCGCTCCGCCTGCGGAGTGTGCAGAGATTTGCCTACTCCGCGTTCCGCGGAGTAGGCAAATCTCCACACACTCCGCGGGCGGAGCGGAGTTGGCAGCCCCCGCCTCCCACCCCCCCTATTAACAATTGCTTAAAATTGAAATAAAACTACTTTTAAAGTAAATAAAAACCACGTACCTTGGCTGCGGCGTCCCCGGGCTGCTCTCCTCCTCTTCATGGCCGTCTCTAAGGTAACTGCGCATGCGCGCGCACCCGCGCATTCTTCACGGAAAATGCGCATGCGCGGGCGCGCGCGCATGCGCAGTTTCCCCAGAGACGGCGATGAAGAGGAGGAGAGCAGCCCGGGACGCCGCAGCCAAGGTAAGTGGTTTTTATTTACTTTAAAAGTAGTTTTATTTCAGTTTTAAGCAATTGTTAATAGGGGGGTGGGAGGTGGGTGGCGTAGCGGAGCTCCACGAAGTTTGTTCTTAACTCCGTGGCCCTCCGCATAGCCCCGCTTCGCCCACTACACCCGGGGTTAACTTGCCATGGAGCTAGGGTTTTACAGCGAACAGTAGACAAATTTGAGAAAAAAGGCTATTAACAAATGACAGAATTTCTTATGTGCTGAACAGTATCCTCTCTGACTTTACTGGCAAAAACCACAAATGTGATGAAATGCAATGGTTGATGATTAACTAATATGTACTTTCTCCATGAAGGGGGCAAGTCTGAAAAGAAACTCTGTTATAATAAGTAAGAAATGGATCTATAGTCTCAACACAGTACACAATGTTTTGAATGAGTGAATCGAATGGTCCGTTTTGATCCAGTGAAAGTGAGGCAATGTTCAGTGTTCCCCACCCTTGTGCACAGTTAGAGCTCCAATGCTGCAAAGTGGGCTCTATCGAATTATGCCATTGTGTGCTGGACACCTACATTTCACATTCTTATCCAATGTAGATTTACGAGAACTCTGTAATTATAACAACCTCTATAAATTGAACACAGAGACCTGCACAAACATGTGCATGTTTCTAATAACACCATTTAAGTATCAAAGCAAGATACTGAACTAGGGGGTCCATTATGATGTCGGGCGGATCCCCACCGCCCGACCGGCGGTGGCGATCCGTCCGACATCTTTCCGCGCCCGCACGCCATGTACCCCCCACCCTATTATGATGGCGGGTGCCCAGCGGTGGACGGAAAGACCGTCCGCCGCTTTACCGCAGGCAGTCCGGTCCTGGGCAATAATATGGTGGCGGTGCCTAGCAGGCACCGCCTGCCATATTAAGATGTCAGCGGAGTTTGGCCTTTCCATGGCGGCGATGCCGCCATGGAAAGGCATGCGGTGTTTGCCTTTGGGGGCCTGTTGCGGGCCCCCGTGGTGTTGGGGGGGTGCACTTGGGGGGTACCATAATTGGCATGCACAAGGTGGCAGGCACCGCGCGGTGCCTGTCACGTTGTGCATGCCAATGCACAACATGCATATTTGGCATTGTGGCGGGTGCTGCACAAAGTACCGCCCGCCACAATGTTAAATATGCGGGATGCGACCGCCAGGGTGGCGGTCGCATCATAATGGCCACAGCGGGACTGCCGCAACTCTGGCGGTCGGTCCCGTTCACCGTTACGGTGGCGGGCGGACTTTGTCCGCCCGCCATCGTAATAGACCCCTAGGTCTCTGAATCTATTTCCTAGTCCTCATTTGTGAGTGTCTTATTTCTGTAAATTCCAGTTTTTTTTTTCGGGGACTTAGCGTAGCACTATGCAAATAATTCATACAATAAAAGTGCCCTATTTACCAATACTTTAGCTGGGGGGTGACAATTATTGCACCTTTAACACCTTCGCTGCTAGGCCTTTTCCCCCCTGTGCTAAGCCTTTTTTTGGCTATGTGGGGTAGTTCGCACTTAGGTCTCTGTAACGTTTTGACCACATAAGGTGTCCATGCCAAATTTGCATCCTTTTCTTCCAACATCATGGGGATTTTAAACGTACCCAGGGTTTGTTGATTCCACTGGAAGGGACCCAGAAATTAGCCAAAATACAGCTAAATTTTGTTTTTTGGGTGGAAAAATGGGAAAAAGTGCTGCAGATTAAAGCGTCTGGTTTTTTCCCTGCAAATGGTATCAACAAAGGGTTTGTGGTGCTGAAATCACCATCTTCCCAGCTTTCAGGGACTGACAGACTTTTGTCAGAAAACCAAAACTTTTGACACAGTTTTGGCATTTTACTGGGACATAGTCTATTTTTGCAATTTTTTGTGCTTTCAACATCCTTCCATTTAATGGTAGAAATGGGTATGAAAGTAATAATAGATCCTAGAAAGCTATACAGTTCAGAAAAGTAGACAAAATTCTGAATTGAGCAAGGGGTCATTTGTGTAGATCCTTCAAGGATTTTTTATACTAACTAACAGTTGAAAATAGGAAAAATTGAATATTAGTTGAAAAAAACAGCCATTTTTGCCAACGTTTTTACCTGTAACTTCTTCTAAGTATGACAGATTTTTTAAAGCAATATACCGTTACATCCACTGGAGGCTTCTGGTTGTGGGGACATATAGGACTTGTAGGTTAACCAAGAACCCGACGAATCCAGAGCCTATAACTGAGCAGCATCTTGCAATGGTTTTTTATTGTGTACCTGGTACACAGCAATTAATTTTGGAAAATATAAACAGTGAAAAATCGGTATGAAAGACACCTATGTATTTCCGAAATGGGAATAAAATATAGAGTTTGGAAACAGTAGCTATTTGCGCATCTCCGAAATTGTGGGTACCCATACTAGCATGTGAATTATAGGACATTTTTCAAAGTGACTTCTTTTTTACACATTGTCTTTCATTTGGAAGGCAGAAATGCATTGAAAGTCAATAGATAATAACAGTTGCTCTACAATTCTGTGTTCCCCATAGTCTCCTTATAAAAATGGTCCCTCACTTGTGTGGGTAGGCCTAGTGCCCGCGACAGGAAATGGCCCAAAACGTAACATGGACCCACCACATTTTTACAGTGAAAACTGGCCCTTTTTTTGCAAAGTGCCTAGCTTTAGATTTTGAACCCTAGCTCTGCCGGTACCTAGGGAAACCTAGCAAACCTATACATTTTTGAAAACTATACACCCAGGGGAATCCAGGATGGGGGGACTTGTCTGGCTCTCACCAGGTTCTGTTACCCATAATCCCTTGCAAACCTCAAATTTTGTCAAAAAAACACATTTTCCTCACATTTATGTGATGGAAAGTTCTGGAATCTGCGTGGATCCACAAAATTCCACCCACCCCGCATTCCCCAAAGTCTTCCGATAAACATGGTACCTCACTTGTGTGTGTAAGCCTAGTGCTGGCGACAGGAAACGGCCCAAAATGCAACGTGGACACACCACATTTTTACAGTGAAAACTGACCCTCTTTTTGCAAAGTGCCTAGCTGTAGATTTTGAACCCTAGCTCTGCCGGCACCTAGGGAAACCTAGCAAACCTATACATTTTTTAAAACTAGACATCCAGGGGAATCCAGGATAGGGTGACTTGTCTGGCTCTCACCAGATTCTGTTACCCAGAATCCCTTGCAAACCTCAAAGTTTGTCAAAAAAACAAATTTTCTCCACATTTCTGTGATGGGAAGTACTGGAATCTGCATGGATCCACAAAATTCCACCCACCCCGCATTCCCCAAAGTCTTCCGATAAAAATGGTACCTCACTTGTGTGGGTAGGCCTAGTGCCCGCGACAGGAAATGGCCCAAAACGCGACTTGGACACACCACATTTTTACAGTGAAAACAGACCCTTTTTTTGCAAAGTGCCTAGCTGTAGATTTTGAACACTAGCTCTACCGGCACCTAGGGAAACCTAGCAAACCTATACATTTTTTTTTTTAAAAACACCCAGGGGAATCCAGGATGGGGTGAATTGTCTGGCTCTCACCAGGTTCTGTCACCCAGAAACCCTCGCAAACCTCAAACTTTGTAAAAAAAAAAAAACACTTTTCTCCACATTTCTGTGATGGAAAGTTATGGAATCTGCGTGGGTTCACAAACTTTCACCCACCCGCATTCTCCAAAGTCTCCCGATAAAAATGGTACCTCATTAGTGTGGGTGGGTCAAGTACCCGCGATAGGCAAGGGCCCTAAACGTATTGTGGGGACTTCAAAGTTACCTATCATAAGACGAGCTGGTTTTGCAGGGGGGGGCACCTGAGTTTTTGGCCCCGGGGCTCAGTGGCCATCTAGGGAAACCTACTAAACCCACATATTTCTGAAAACTAGACACCTGGGGGAGTCCAGGGAGGTATGGCTTGCGTGGATCCCCCAACGTTTCCCTACCCAGAATCCCCTGCAAACCTCAAATTTTGCTGGAAAAAAATCAAATTTTTCTTAAATTTCTGTGTGGGAAAGTTGTAGGATCATCGGACTGACACAAATTTCCTACCACCCAGCGTTCCCCCAGGTCTCCCGATAAAAATGGTACCTCACTTGTGTGGGTAGGCATAGTGGCCGCAAACATGAAATGGCCCAAATTTTACTGTGGAGACTTCAAAATTACCTATCATAAAATGACCTGGTTTTGAAGGGGGGGGGGCACTTGGTTTTTTGGCCCCGGCTCACAGCCATCTAGGGAAACCTACCAAACCCACACATTTCTGAAAACTAGACACCCTGGGGAGTCCAGTGAGGTATGGCTTGTGTGGATCCCCCAACGTTTTCCTCCCCAGAATCCCGTGCCAACCTCAATTTTAGTTGAAAAAATCATTTTTTCCACACATTTTTGTGTGGGATCAATGTGCCGGCACAAATGTCCTACCACCTAGCATTCCCCTTGGTCTCCCGAGTAAAATGATACCTCACTTGTCTGCCTGTTCAATGCAGAATCAGCTAAAAACATACTTTTTTTAAATGTTGCGCTTAGAATTCGCGGTGCTTCTCCCTATGTTTTTGGCCCTTCCCAGTCACAGGCCCTTGGCCCACCCACACAAGTGAGGTATCATTTTACTCGGAAGAACAAGGGGAACGCTGGGTGGTAGGACATTTGTGCCAGCACGGTGATCCCACACAAAATAGTGTGAAAAAAGTGCTTTTTAGCTAGATTTGAGGTTTGCAGGGGATTCTGGGTAATTGCCACACTTTACAAAAAACATTTAACAACTAAATTTTGTCAGATGATATTTCTGTTTCCGATATTCTGTGTAAACACTGCACAAACACTTGTTTGCGCAGGGATCAGAGAGAAACGACCCACTCATAGTGAGGGCCTTAGTATTCTTTAGCATTATATATGGGCATCCTCGTATATAGGATACAACCTGCAAATCGTGGGCTCTGCAGACTGGCTATTCAGGCGCATTATGCAAGAACATTGCAAAATTTGTCTTTCCCATTTGGTCCTGCGGGATATCGGGCCTGATTCACAGAACTAACTTATGTCAAAAACGTAAAGTTAGTACTTTTTGGTATTCACAGAATACACTTACTCATTTTGGTATTCACAGAATGAACTTACTCATTTCGGTATTCACAGAAGTTAGTAGTCCTAACTTTAGGACTCCTAAATGCCTTCTGTGAATACCGAAAGTCTTAAAGTTAGGATTTTTCTCAGTTACTCCTAAACTGAGAAAAATCCTTATTTTAAGACTTTCGGTATTCACAAAAGGCATTTAGGAGTCCTAAAGTTAGGACTACTAACTTCTGTGAATACCGAAATGAGTAAGTTCATTCTGTGAATACCAAATGAGTAAGTGTATTCTGTGAATACTAAAAGTACTAACTTTACGTTTTTGACGTAAGTTAGTTCTGTGAATCAGGCCCAAGATCTCCAGACATTTATGGCCTAAGATGGAGCTTACCACTAAATATGGTGAATTTTCTGTAGTCAAGTTTATGGTTATGTAAAATAATTTTGGTCCTCCCAACAGAGGCGCAGAGTAACTGTTAAAAATTTACATTATGTTCAGTTTTAACTTTGTAGGCATCTATATATAGTTTCATATAGTTACATTTGAATATGTACTTTTAATTTCATGAAAGACTATAGCAGTGGCTGTGTAGAAGAGATTTCGCCAAGGAAAAATTTGCATTTCTCCCAACTTATTCCCTGTGACAATATGCAAGAGCAAGGAAGAATGAGGTGGAATATGCATGCAGCCAAGAACTTGCAAAGATTTTTTTGTGCACTCGCAGTAATTTTTTTTAATCTGCTTAAGTATGGAAATCAGTGTAAATCATAGAGCAACTAACACCAACTAAAACCAACATAAAATACCTAGAGGCTCCCATGATTATCACAAATCTGATATTAAGAAGGCAGGCATCCAGGGCTGTCAAAAGGGGAGGGAAGGGAAGGGGAAACGGGGTCGTTGCCCCAAACCTTGAGCTCAATGGGGGCCCTACCCTTGAGCTACAATATCTGTTCATAAAAAGCAGGGCCACTGGAATTATGCAAGGGAAGACCAAATTATGAGAAGAGCAGGCCGAACGTCGCTGGTGGTCGTCGCTGTAGCGTGAAGATCCTGTTGGGTGTTGTGACGGTGGTGCTTGGAGCTTCATGTTGGGGGTCACAACGAGCTGTCGATGAGGTAAAAAGACGCACAATTGATGCAGAACAAATCAAAACATTCACCCCAGTCAAGAGATCTGGGTTAAATCCATCATTCTTTTGCTCACCATGCCACCCCAGTTTAGACCTGGCCATATGCAAATCAGTCTTGACCCTGTGCCTCATGGGAACAGTCCAGCCTGAACTGCCAAGCCAGGTCCTCCCTGGATTGGAAACAAGCATCATAGGACCGGTTTCGGGGTTTCACCCCTCATCAGCCAGGATAGCTTGAATTCAGTGGCACAGTGAGCCTGGGACCCAGGTCTGGGCATTCCCAGCACACTTAGGGCGAGAAAGCAAAAGACACACAGTTGATGGACGGAATGCAGAACATATCAAAGCATTCACCCCAGTCAAGAGATCTGGGTTAAATCCATTATTCTTTTGTTCACCATGCCACTCCAGTTTAGTCCTGGCCATATGCAAATCAGTCTTGACCCTGTGCCTCATGGGAACAGTCTAACCCGAACTGCCAAGCCAGATCCTCCCTGGACCGGAAACAAGCATCCTAGGACCGGTTTCGGGGTTTCACCCCTCATCAGCCAGGATAGCTTAAATCCAGTGGCACAGTGAGCCCGTGACCCATGTCTGGGCATACCCGGCACACTTAGGGCGAGAAAGCAAAAGACACACAGTTGATGGACGGAATGCAGAACATATCAAAGCATTCACCCCAGTCAAGAGATCTGGGTTAAATCCATCATTCTTTTGCTCACCATGCCACCCCAGTTTAGACCTGGCCATATGCAAATCAGTCTTGACCCTGTGCCTCATGGGAACAGTCCAGCCCGAACTGCAAAGCCAGGTGAGCAAGGGACCCACGTCTGGGCATACCCTGCCAACTTAGAGCGAACAAAGCAAACACAAGGAGATGATGGACGGAGTGCTGAAACTTTTCAAACACTCACCCCCAGTCACAGATCTGGGTTGAATCCATCATCATTCTTTAGCTCACTTCGCCACCCCAGTTCGGACACAGCAATATGCAAATCAGTCTTGACCATGTGCCTCATGGGAACAGTTCAACCCGAACTGCCAAGCCAGGTCCTCCCTGGACCGGAAACAAGCATCCTAGGACCGGTTTCAGGGTTTCACCCCTCATCAGCAAGGATAGCTTGAATCCAGTGGCACAGTAAGCCCGGGACCCAAATCTGGGCATACCCGGCGCACTTAGGGCGAGAAAGCAAAAGACACACAGTTGATGGACGGAATGCAGAACAAATCAAAACATTCACCCCCAGTCAAGAGATCTGGGTTAAATCCATCATTCTTTTGCTCACCATGCTGCCGCATTTTAGACCTGGCCATATGCAAATCAGTCTTGACCCTGTGCCTTATGGGAACAGTCCAGCCCGAACTGCCAAGCCAGGTCCTCCCTGGACTGGAAACAAGCATCCTAGGACCGGTTTCCGGGTTTCACCCCTCATCAGCCAGGATAGCTTGAATCCCGTGGCACAGCGATCCCGAGATGATGTAGCAGGAAATGCAGATTTCATTCTGCCGGGGCGTCGTTGGTGGTTGCAGTGGCACAAAGAGTTGAGTTCACCGGAACTTCGTGTTATTATAGGACAGCAAGAACTTGGCGTGAACAGGCCAGTGTGCAAAGAGCCTAAAACTTTAGGAGAGCTCAACTGAGGCCACTCCCAGGGTCAATGACCTGAGGGGCACCACGTGGGGGTTAGGACCTCACTCCAGCAGAGGCAAGCAGGGCTCAGGCAGATTCAGTTTTAGGTCAGCTGGGCAGATGCAGGGAACCTCTGGAGCCTATTATGTCCCTGTAGCTCAGAACAGGAGGTCTGCTGGCTGACCCTTGGAGTTTCTTCAGCCTGGGGTGAAAAGTGCAGGTCTAGTCTTCCTTCTCAGCAAACAGGGCAGCAGGCAACAGAGAAGCAGAGTAGCATGGCAGCAGAGTGGCAGTCCTACTGGCAACAAGTCAGCACAGTAGTTTTTCTTCTGTAGCATGCACTGGTCCAGGAGTGTAATGAAGAGATGGGTATGAGGGTCCAAAATGTATGGCGGGTGCCCACTTTACGAGAAGTTTTTAGAGGATTACCTCTGAAGTCCTTGAAGTTTCCTGCCTTCCCTGCCCTGGCTTTATGCTGGTTGTATGAACAATACAGTGGTGACTAATCCTTTGTGTGAAGGCAGGGCACAGCCTATTCAGTTGCAACTCGGGCTGTGCCCAGTTCAGCCCGCCCATCCTGTCAGTTGATGGATGATCCAGGCACACCCAATCCTTCTATTGTGTGGCTGTCTGGGAGGAATAAACAAAGTCCTACTGTCAACTACACCCAGTCATGTGACCCGGGAACAGGTTGCAATACCATGTGGTTAGGGCAGGAAAATTCCAACTTTCTAAAAGTGCCATTTTCAAAATTGTAACTTACAATCCGATCTTAGACACCAAACATGACTTATTCCCAATCAAAAGTTAGCACTTATTAAATGTATTTATGCAATCTAATATTAGCTTATGGAAGAGGTAGGCCTCAAAGTAGTGAAAAATTAATTTAGGAGTTGTTTTCTACCAGGACATACAAAAGTTAAAAGTACATGTCCAATATTTAAAATACCCTAGCCGTTTAGGGCCTACCATAGTGGTGACACTGGGGCCGATTCACAGAACTAATCTGAGATAAAATCCTAAACGTACTACTTTTGGTATTCACAGAAGGCATTTAGTAGTAGTAAGTTAGGACTCCTAACTTTACTACTACTAAACTGAGACAAAATCCTAACTTTACGATTTCGGTATTCACAAAAGGCATTTAGTAGTAGTAAAGTTAGGAGTCCTAACTTTACTACTACTAAATGCCTTTTGTGAATACCAAAAGTAGTAAGTTTAGGATTTTATCTCAGTTTAGTAGTAGTAAAGTTAGGAGTCCTAACTTTACTACTACTAAATGCCTTCTGTGAATCCCAAAAGTAGTAAGTTTAGGATTTTATCTCAGATTAGTTCTGTGAATCGGCCCCACTGTGTATGAAAAATGAAGGTTTAGGCTTGGCAAAGGTTTATTTTGCCAAGTTGAAATCGCAGTTTAAAACTGCACACACAGGCTTCAATGGCAAGCCTGAGACATGTTCAAAGGGCTACTTAAGTGGATGGCACAATGAGTGCTGCAGGCCCACTAGTAGCATTTAATGTACTTACCCTGGGTGCATGTAGTACCACTAACTAGGGATTTACAAGTAAATTACATTTGCCAGTTCAGTGTAAGCCAATGTTACTATGTTTAAAGAAGAGAACACAAACACTTTAGCACTGGTTAGCAGTAATGCAGTGTACAGAGTCCTAAAGCCAGCAAACACAAGAGTCTGGAAGGCAAAATGTTGGGGGAAAACCACACCAAGGATATCAGGTCCAACATCCACCAATTTATTTAATCAAGGGTCGATAGGACATTTTGGACACTGGGATGTTCCTCTGTATGCTGGTGGACAAAAGCCTGTTTATGTTGGGAAATGGTCCAGCGAGTCTTTGATCCGCCCAGCCCTGAGAGACCAACACAGACTTTTCTGATAGGCATATATATGACTTGCTATTGCATGAAGATAATGCTCCATGGTATTACTACCTTGTAGTACTGCAACATCACTTGAATTTCTCTTTAGAACTGCGGTGACCTTTAGCTTAATAGGCAATACATTTGGTAAATTAAGCCTTAACAAAAACTATTTGGACATATGTTTAAAATAAACGTTTTTACCGGGTAGTTTCACCCAAACTCCTCCTGTAGAGGGGGCAATTTACCTTCTGCCCTCTCTCGCTACATGAAACATGCTTCTCATACTAGACACCTTCTGGGATTGCCTTTGAATCCCAACCCAGTCTTGCTCAGTCAGGGATTAGCTATCAGTAGTGCTGCAGGCGATGTAACACTGTGACCTAGGGCTGTAGTGGCCCTGTGAACTATTTTTTTTCCTTTTTTGTATTCTGATGTGTGAGAGAGGATGCAGTGACACTTGTGATGTTCTGGGAGTTCTAAATGGGAGTGTCTTCTCTGGTCAGTTCCACTGGTGGGATCCTCATGAATGGACGTTCCTACCTTGCAGCATCTTTCTAGTTTATTTCAAACTCCAATGACAGTTGTGTTTTACTACCCAACCAGTGGAAAGAGGCAGGAGTATCCCCTTGTTTGCACTGTGGATCATGGTGCCCTTGCTATGCCACTGCGCTCAGTTGCTGTAACTCATGATAGTCAAAGCCTGGAAGATCCAAGTCAGCTCTGATGGTGAACATCAGAAACCTGAAGCCTCATATAACGTGCAGAGTTGCTTGCACGTAAGCCCATGCACGTGCAATGGATTCGGATTCCACAGCCTGATTCCAGCAGGAAGGAATGCTGTCAGGGACAAGCGCCAAGGAATTCTTGACCGACTGCCTGGAGCCAGAACATGACACTCACCAAAACAGGCTGACAAATGTGGTTGGCAATCTGTATCCTCTTTTCTGATTTGGTCAGGCAGTGCTTTGGGTTAATCATGGAAGTTTGCGACAAGCCCCGGCCTAAGCAGCTATGGGCGGGTCATAGCTGGATGCTAGATATCAGGCTTGTCTGGTAGCAGAGCCAGTTCTTCCAGCCAGGTCTAGTGACTCAGTGGACTTATGCCTCCATGCCAGAAACATGTGTTTGACTCATGGTTGCAGGTTTAAATCCTAGTGGGTCCACACAGCCTTTCATCATTCCGAGATACTATCCAGCTAGATAACAATAAACATTTGTTATTCTGCACTTAGGATGTCCCAAACAGTGAATGTGTTTCTCCAAATGCACATGTGAAGTTATATCAAAGCAGTCTTACAGCACTAGGTGGTGCAAAATCTCAATAACAGCCAGAAATAATGCCCGTTGTATTAGGGCACAAGGTACGCTCTACTGCCAAAAAGCTAAATTGCCTAGAGTGTAGAAAATCCTTATCTGGGAGTTGACTTTCTTTTTCAGGTGCTGGCTGCAGCAAACCACCCAACACCCAATTTTGCCAATAAGGGCAGCAATATCATATGCCCCAGAAGATGTCAGGGTGATAAAAGGAAGAGAGATGATGAATAATGCAGTCGGGTGAGGGCACCAGCTTTACCATTGGGTGTGCATCACCAACTTTGGGCAAGGTACCTGGTAAAACCAGAGGAAACTAAGCCTCAAAACTCCATCTTGCAGCTACAGTGTTAGTCCATTACTATCAGAGAGGAAAAAGCAATGCCTAGAAATGTTTGAGCCTATGCATCTTAACCATCACCTCCTTATGGATGGTGTGGAGACTGATCTGTGTACTGTTGTTCCCTTCTGTAATGGTACAAATAAGCAGTTTGTCATGCTAGGGGGAGGAGGTGACCCGGGGTTAGCCCTGGTCGAAATTTACATTACCCTGGTGTAATCTTATGTAATTTTGCATTATGCTTGTTACACAAAATTCCTGAAATTATGCTACTTCACCACGTCACATAATTACGAATATGAGTTGTTAGTACGCAAACCAATACTTAGCATGCTTTTACTACGAAGTTTTTACTTCGCAAATACCGTTACTTCGCAAGTTTTTAGTGCGCATGCTTTTATTCTGCAACTGCTTTTAAATGTAATAATAATGCTTTTACTTTGCAATAAAATATAACGTATATATGTACAACGCATTTTAGTCTTGTTTTATTTATAAATTAATGCAAATAGTAACCTATCCCCTCGTACGGGATGCCAGGGAAATAGGGGTTTTTGGGTGGGGGAGTGTTTTAATCTGCGGTTAAAAAATTATTTATGGGGTATTCATTTTAATACCGGAGTATTTTTTAAAATACTCTATTTTAATTATTACTATTTTTAAATATGTGAGACATCCTTTTAATAAATTATACGTTATAAATTAAAACAAAAGGTTATTTTTTCATAATTATTACAGATTTCACAAAACAAACATACAACGTATATATTAGTTTGAAATTTTCTTTATGATATGTATACATATTTTTCACAATCACCCCCCCAAAACTATGCTAAATACTAAATACAAATACGCTACCCTACACATCACAAACTTCACAACACTACCGCAACCCTAAAACACTACCCCCAGCACGACCCTGCACCTACCCCTAGTCCGGTCCCTACACTGAAACACTACCCTGCACGACCACCCAACACTACCCTAAACCCTAAAACACTACTCTACACTACAAAAACACAACTACACTACCCTAAACCCTAAAACACTACCCCCAGCACGACCCTGCCCCTACCCCATGTCCGGTCCCTACACTGAAACACTACCCTGCACGACCACCCGACACTACCCTAAACCCTAAAACACTACTCTACACTACAAAAACACAACTACACTACCCTAAACCCTAAAACACTACCCCCAGCACGACCCTGCAGCTACCCCTAGTCCGGTCCCTACACTGAAACACTACCCTGCACGACCACCCAACACTACCCTAAACCCTAAAACACTACTCTACACTACAAAAACACAACTACACTACCCTAAACCCTAAAACACTACCCCCAGCACGACCCTGCCCCTACCCCTAGTCCGGTCCCTACACTGAAACACTACCCTGCACGACCACCCGACACTACCCTAAACCCTAAAACACTACTCTACACTACAAAAACACAACTACACTATCCTAATCTCTAAAAACTACCCCCAGCACGACCCTGCCCCTACCCCCAGTCCGGTCCCTACACTGAAACACTACCCTGCACGACCACCCGACACTACCCTAAACCCAAATACACTACTCTACACTACAAAAACACAACTACACTACCCTAAAACCTAAATGTCTACCCCCTGCACCACCCTCCCCCTACCCTAAACCCTTAAAAACTACACAGCCCCTCTTACCTCTCTCTCCTCGTGGTTCCTCTCTTCTCCTTCAAGCGTGGTTCCTCTCTTCTCCTGCTTCCTGCGTCGTCATTGGTGCACGTCGTCCTCCCGTGCGTCATCAGAGGTGCACGTCGTTCTCCCGTGCTCGACGTGTCTTGAGCTCATTGTGTAGTGCATTTCGCCCCTATGCACGCTGACCATGTGTCCACCACCCGCGCACTCAGCGCCCACTGTGCTCGGTGTCTTGGCTCTACGTCCCCCTGCTCAGCGCCCCAAAAAATTCCCCTCGGAGGTGGGCGCGCGCTAAACGCACCGACAAGGTAACGTTTTTTTCTATCCGTGTGCCAAAAGAGGGCAGTGAATTTGGATGGCAGACGCAGGGAAACATTTCCCTACATCAACACTCACACGTAGAAAGCCATTACAACGCATGCGATGTAAGCCATTACAACGCATGCGATGTAACAACTTGCGTAGTAAAGGCTACGCGTTGTTACATCGCATGCATTGTAACGCTTGCGAACTAATGGTATGCGGTGTAATAGTCGCGTACTAATGGATGTTCACCCATAATTACATGCAGTTCACTACAAAAAGTGTACACAAACACTCAGGAATAATACGTACGACCAGAATGTGTGCAGCTGCTGTTTGTGGTGCTTGTGATTTTTGACCTATTATTTAGTGCAAAATGCATCCTTGTGTCCAAAATAGAACTCAAGGATAAGGATTCCATACACCCCTACATGGGATCTGTACTACAGCTTCCCTCTGGAGCTGAGAATATAGTACCCTAACACCCTGAGTAAAGGGTAGCTGAACCTGGGCTGAAGAAGTGGCACTTGTGCGCATGTGAATGTATTTAGGGATTTGATAGTTGAACTTCAGCATTTGAGGCCAGTTGTATGTCAGAATATTAACTACAGACATATCATGCTACTCGAATATTGTAGCAAAAATATCAACAACCAAAATATTGACAAAATAAATACCTATTGCTAAACACAGATTCACTATTCTTAACACCACTTCTACATATCTTGGAGATGTTTTATCAAGGTACATATATGTGGAGTTAGGTATTACAAACCTATATATACTTATCTTGTTGGCATTTTAGTTGTTTATATATTACCTACTATAGTCGTGTAGCACAATGTTTAAAACTCGATATTCTGCCACCATACCTTTGATCCCGTACCTGGACGTAAGTGCCTGTGCACACGAGCCTTCACCTATGCATGTGAGGCTGCTTCTGTCCATGTGGGACAGTGTCTGAGTATAGGAGGAAGGCTACTTGTAACCATAATGTCCACGCTACCCACAACACTGTTTGGCACCAGATAAACGTCTGGACTATGGAAGAAGGAAGTGTGGCTGGGCTGAGTTGATTGACAGTGTGTAATGATTTTTTTTGGTTGGAGTTAGTGAAATTGACAAACTGAGATTTAGGTGGAAAAATAGTTTATCAAAAGCTAGAATTTGGGGTTAAAATGAGTGTATGTTTAGAAAATACCAAGTTGCGTTTGAAAATAGGGGGAGCTATTAGGGGATTTGGCTCTCCTTCAAGTTTCTGTTGTTTTGGTGTTTCCAGTGGCCCCTAATAATCCCGATCCCTGATATGCCTCCATAAAACAATTGTTGTCCAGAGATTTTCATTTTTGATTTGTGTTTTTGGGTGATTGGAGAAGTAATTTAGCTTGGGTAGACATTGCTGATTCAGGCCGAATTTTTCTGGACACATTTTTAAAAATGGCAGATGTGTTGCAGTGGTGATGTAATACTTCAGGAACCATGAGACCTATATACTTCATTTTGGTGTCAAAACATAGGTTTTAGGGGTCAAGTAGTCTTATAGAGACAGAAAATAACTCCTCACAGCAAACCTTCCACCATTTTCCAAAATGACAGCTATAATAGAGGAAGAAGAGACATTCATAGAAATGAAATAAATAATAATGGTTTTTAATCCTTTTATGTATACACCGAACAATGTTTATGATCTGAATATGAAAAAAAAAATGTTTAGCACTCCTGTTTTAGACACATTTTCATAGTTCACTTTATTTAGTTGTTTCCGCAATCGCTCATGATACATTTGCACAATGTTGAACATTTGAGAAGAGCATATCGACAGGGACATCTTTTGTAGCACAGGTTTTGTAAGTACATGTACGTGTAAGTTATGTTGGTAGAGGCTTTAGAAATTTGTAGGTTTTAGCACCCCATCAATATCTTCCCAACCAAATTCACATGGATCTTTCTCTCCATATATGCATGATCCAAAACATTTACACATCTTCTGATCAAGTAGAACGCTCTTTTAATATGTTCACGCACAGAATATGACGTCGGTGGAAGGTCACTTAGAGTGACTGTTAGAAATGGGGGTCTCTGGTAGGCAAGGGCTTGCACCTTTGTCCAAGTAGGGACCCTTCTTCCTAGTCAGGATAAGGGAGTTACACTCCTAAAATAACCCCTGCTCATCCCCTTGGTAGCTTGGCACGAGCAGTCAGGCTTATCTCAGAGGCAGTGTGTAAAGCATTTGCACATAACCAACAGTAATACAGTGTAAGCACTACAAAAGGACACCACACCAGTTTAGAAAAATATCCAATATTTTTATATACTTAAGACAGGACCAAAAACGATAAAAATCCACAGTACAGTACTTAAAAATCTTCAGTTATCAATATAACCTTGAAATAAAGTTCCTTGAAGTTGATAGCTCAGTCCGGGGCTATCACTGCGTCGTGAACAAAACAAATCCAAACAGTTCTGGCTGACCGCGGCGTCGCGGGCCAGCTGCGGTGTCGGGGAGACCCGCAAAACAGTACCTTTAGAAATGCAGGGCGTCGGCGACCTCTCGTTGAGCTTCTGAAAGCACGGCGTCCGCAGGCGTCGATTCCGGAGGTCGGTGCAGGAGTCGTCGGGCCCTCGAAGTCACACGGGGTTGAAGTCAGGAGCGCTGGCGTCAGCGGGCGTCGGGTGCCGCGGTGCGAAGTGCAGCGTGCGATGCCCTTAGGTCGCAGTGCAAGCAGCGGCTCGATGGCAGCGGCGGTGAGACAAGGGTTGCGGTGCAAGGTGATGCGGTGCTCTTCGCGGTGCTGGCAGGTCACGGTGCAAGCAGCGGCGTTGTTGTTGCTGAAACACTGTCGTCGGCTGATGAACTGGAGTTGATGGCGCCGGCAGGCCAAGGCTGCGGTGCGGAATGAGGACGGTGCGTCGTGTAACTTACGAGCGGTGCCCTCGAAACACGGTGCAAGCAGCACGTCAATGTCGGTGTGAAGCGTCGTCGTCGGGGATAACAAGGCGGCGTCGTGAAGCGAGGCGGAGTGCGGTGCCCACAGGTGGCGGTGCGAGCAGCGGTTCGGTGGCTGCATCAGATGGCGTCGTTGGTGAGACCAGGGTTGCGGTGCGGTGCGGCGGTGCTCTCTGCGGTGCCTTTAGGACACGGAGTCGGCAGCGGCGTCGTAGATGGCATCAGGTTGCTTTTTCTTCTGTTGCAGCACAAAATACACAGTCCCCAGTGCTGAGGGCAGAAGAACTTGAAGTCTTTGCTGTTCCTGAAACTTCGTGAACAGGGGGCAAGCTCTAACTCAAGCCCTTGGAGATACTCAAAGAAAGAAGTTGTAGAAGGTTCAGTCCAGTCCTTTCACTGCCCAAGACAGAAGCAGCCACTGCAGGCCAACACAGCAAAGCACTCAGCAAAGTAGTAGTTCCTCCTCACAGCTTCTCCAGCTCTTTTTCTTGGCAGTCTTCTTGGTCCAAAAGAGTTCTAAAGTTTAGAAGTTTGGGCCCCACTTTTTATAGCCCAAAATCCTTTGTCCTCTCAGGCAGAGTATCTGTGCTTAGTCCAAACCAGTTTGGTCCTCTCTGGCCCAGCTTCCCAGCAGGAGGTGGAGCCAGCATTGTCCAAGGCAGACAGTGCCTAATCAGGTGCAAGGGAAATCTCCTCCCACCACTCTAAATGCAGACCGGGCCTATTCAGGTGCTAGTGACAACTCCTCCCACTACTCTGAATGCAGCCCAGGTCTATTCAGCCCATCCCTGACCCATCTAGACTCTCTGGAGCCACTGCTCCTCCCCAGCCCCTGTCACTCCAAAGCCAGAGTGTCAATACACATCCTAGCAGAGGCACACAGGATGGCTAAGGAACAAAATACCTACTTTCTAAAAGTGGTATTTTCAAACACAGAATGTAAAAATCACCTTTACTAAAAGATGCATCTTTAGATTCTGAGTTCCCAGGGGTAGTTATATTTATAAGATGTTATAAACAAACTCCCCATTCTGTCCTATGGGAACAGGCAGCCTTGCAATAGTGAAAACGAAATTGGCAGTAATTCACTATCAGGACATGCCACACACACCAGGGCATGTCCTACCTTTCACATACATTGCACCCTGCCCACAGGGGTACCCTGGGCCTATGTTAGGGGTGACTGATATGTAAGAAAAGGAAAGGTTAGGGCCTGGCAAGTGGGTACACTTGCCAAGTCGACATGGCAGTTACAAACTGCGCGCAGACTCTGCAGTGGCAGGTCTGAGTTACCTTTTCAGAGCTACTGGTGGAGAGGTGTGGTGCAGCGGCCAGGGCAGCTGACTTCGGAGCACAGGGTTCACGGTTCGATCCCCGGCTCCGGCGGCAGCTCAGCTCAGCACCATGTGACTCTGGGCAATAGCTCACTTAATTTCCACGACGGCCCCCAGCGCCTTGAGACCCGTAAGGGTGAGTAGCTGCGCTATATAAAAACGGACTTACATTTTTTTACTTACTCATGTGGGTGGCACAATCAGTCCTGCAGGCCCACTAGTAGCATTCCAACGTAATGTTTCTATAGCCTCAGATATGATTAGCATACCTTATAATGAATGAACATGAGTTCCGCTTAGTACTGACTGTACAGTTTTGCTTCCAAAGATTTCAGCCTCAATAAGTGCATCGTCTATGCCGCATCCACTGAGATAACTTGCTGCACACCACAACGCAACTTTTGTCATGTGGGAAACGCCCATCATCGGATAAAGATCATCAAATTCTACTGGATTGCTCATAACAATGTCACCTACAATATGGAAAACACCTTCATCACAGAAAATTGGCAGGATAGGCTGGTCTTCAAGCTGAACACGCACATTTTGGAAATTGGAGCTGTGTATACTGTTGCATAGTTTGTGACCAGAGATGGTATTACTGGTAAAAACTCAACCTTCTTCAGTGGGACGGCATTCTAGGAGATCAGAGCATGAATTCGAGCCCACGGACGAACTTGCTTTACTTCATCCTTCAGCCCGCACCGAAAAAAGCGATATGATAAATTCAGTTAAATAAGCTTTGAGGACCGCAGTAGATCCATGCCCTCAGCCACTTTGAAAATTTCTCGTAGACTGGGACGTGTTGATGGCGTGTAGTGATTTTGCACATGTTGGCATGGCAGTTGGGTTATAAGTTTGCAGCTTTGTTTATGCCTACAGCTGACACAGCTTCTTTCCCGGCAGCTACTTCATTGGTACAGTCCTGAAAAAGCACCATGGCAGTATCATGTATGCTGAATGTTCTAGACAAAGAAGAGCTGTCTTCAAAACCAAAATTATCAAGAGCAGCAATAGTAAATCCTTTCCTGGTAAAGTGATTTGGAAGTGGTATGCTGTTGGATTCATAAGATTTTACAGCATGAGCTGCTATCAAGTTCCTGCTCCGTACTATGTCATTATAACTTGTAGATAGACCAATCCTATTTATTGAAGTGATTAGCTCTCTACTTTTGCACTTGTCATAGATTGCATGGGCAGTCACCAATGACCTTTGACCTTGCCAGGTAGGTCGCTCCCCCACCACACAGCTCCCCCTGTGGTGCCCTACCCGCTGCTGCTGCTGGTAAGCTCGCCCCCCTGTTTGCTGCCTCTGTGCCCGTTTTTGCCTTTTGCTTCCCCTCGTTTCCCCCGTTTTTTGTGTCCACCTCTGCCTTCTGTACCCCTCGTTGCCCCCGTATTTTGTGTCCATCTTTGCCTTCTGTACCCCTTGTGCCCCCGTATTTTGTGTCCATCTTTGCCTTCTGTACCCTCGTTGCCCCTGTATTTTGTGTCCATCTTTGCCTTCTGTACCCCTCGTTGCCCCCGTTTTTTGTGTCCACCTTTGCCTTCTGTACCCCTCGTTGCCCCCGTTTTTTGTGTCCACCTTTGCCTTCTGTACCCCTTGTTGCCCCCATTTTTTGTGTCCATTTTTGCCTCTGTACCCCTCGTTGCCTCTCTCCGCTCCCGCCGCTGCGTCCCCTGCGGCCCCGCCCCCCTGACTGACCATTCGCTGCCCCTGCCTCCCGCATCCCAGCTGCTCCTCCCTCCCACCTCCCCATATATGGCGGATGCTGCGCGGTGAGGAGAGCGACCCTTGACCTTGCCAGGTAGGTCGCTCCCCCACCACACAGCTCCGCCTGTGGTGCCCTATCCGCTGCTGGTAAGCTCGCCCCCCCGTTTGCTGCCTCTGTGCCCGTTTTTGCCTTTTGCTTCCCCTCGTTGCCCCCGTTTTTTGTGTCCACCTCTGCCTTCTGTACCCCTCGTTGCCCCCGTATTTTGTGTCCATCTTTGCCTTCTGTACCCCTCGTGCCCCCGTATTTTGTGTCCATCTTTGCCTTCTGTACCCCTCGTTGCCCCCGTATTTTGTGTCCATCTTTGCCTTCTGTACCCCTCGTTGCCCCCGTTTTTGTGTCCACCTTTGCCTTCTGTACCCCTCGTTGCCCCCGTTTTTGTGTCCACCTTTGCCTTCTGTACCCTCGTTGCCCCCGTTTTTTGTGTCCACCTTTGCATTCTGTACCCCTTGTTGCCCCCGTATTTTGTGTCCATTTTTGCCTCTGTACCCCTCGTTGCCTCTCTCCGCTCCCGCCGCTGCGTCCCCTGCGGCCCGCCCCCCTGACTGACCATTCGCTGCCCCTGCCTCCCGCCTCCCAGCTGCTCCTCCCTCCCCCCTCCCCATATATGGCGGCCGCTGCGCGGTGAGGAGAGCGATCCTTGACCTTGCCAGGTAGGTCGCTCCCCCACCACACAGCTCCGCCTGTGGTGCCCTACCCGCTGCTGTTGCTGGTAAGCTCGCCCCCCTGTTTGCTGCCTCTGTGCCCGTTTTTGCCTTTTGCTTCCCCTCGTTGCCCCCGTTTTTTGTGTCCATCTTTGCCTTCTGTACCCCTCGTGCCCCCGTATTTTGTGTCCATCTTTGCCTTCTGTACCCCTCGTTGCCCCCATATTTTGTGTCCATCTTTGCCTTCTGTACCCCTCGTTGCCCCCGTTTTTTGTGTCCACCTTTGCCTTCTGTACCCCTCGTTGCCCCCGATTTTTGTGTCCACCTTTGCCTTCTGTACCCCTCGTTGCCCCCATTTTTTGTGTCCACCTTTGCATTCTGTACCCCTTGTTGCCCCCGTATTTTGTGTCCATTTTTGCCTCTGTACCCCTCGTTGCCTCTCTCCGCTCCCGCCGCTGCGTCCCCGCCCCCCTGACTGACCATTCGCTGCCCCTGCCTCCCGCCTCCCAGCTGCTCCTCCCTCCCACCTCCCCATATATGGCGGCCGCTGCGCGGTGAGGAGAGCGACCCTTGACCTTGCCAGGTAGGTCGCTCCCCCACCACACAGCTCCGCCTGTGGTGCCCTACCCGCTGCTGTTGCTGGTAAGCTCGCCCCCGTTTGCTGCCTCTGTGCCCGTTTTTGCCTTTTGCTTCCCCTTGTTGCCCCCGTTTTTTGTGTCCACCTCTGCCTTCTGTACCCCTCGTTGCCCCCGTATTTTGTGTCCATCTTTGCCTTCTGTACCCCTCGTGCCCCCGTATTTTGTGTCCATCTTTGCCTTCTGTACCCCTCGTTGCCCCCGTATTTTGTGTCCATCTTTGCCTTCTGTACCCCTCGTTGCCCCCGTTTTTTGTGTCCACCTTTGCCTTCTGTACCCCTCGTTGCCCCCGTTTTTTGTGTCCACCTTTGCCTTCTGTACCCCTCGTTGCCCCCGTTTTTTGTGTCCACCTTTGCATTCTGTACCCCTTGTTGCCCCCGTATTTTGTGTCCATTTTTGCCTCTGTACCCCTCGTTGCCTCTCTCCGCTCCCGCCGCTGCGTCCCCGCCCCCCTGACTGACCATTCGCTGCCCCTGCCTCCCGCCTCCCAGCTGCTCCTCCCTCCCACCTCCCCATATATGGCGGCCGTTGCGCGGTTGCGCAGCGGGCGCGCCTAATGCAAGCCCGTCTGCGCCCTTCCGCGCCTGGACCGCGCCCAGTGCCAGTACCCCTGGTCCTCGCGCCCCCCGCTCAAGCCTCGACGACCGACGCCGATACGATGCCACCACACTCCACGCTCTCAACCCCGGACGGATACACAACTGCTTCAAGGCCGCCCCGAAACGCACTCATGGTCCCTTCACCTGCCGGAACTGCAGCTACACCAGCCTCAGAGCCGCCGAAGCCCCCGCCAAGAAGGTCCTCAACCACCTCCGATGCATCCTACTGAACACCCGCTCCGCACACAAACACGCCGTCGAGCTCTGGGACCTGCTCGACACATCAGCACCAGACGTCACCTTCCTGACAGAGACCTGGATGAACGACTCCTCCGCACCCGACATCACCATAGCCATCCCAGACGGCTATAAGATCACCCGCAGAGACCGCATCAATGGAGTAGGAGGAGGAATCGCCATCGTCCACAAGAACACCATCAGGGTCTCGACCAGCACCGACGACACTCTCTGCACCGCCGAACACATGCACTTCCAGATCCACCCGGACCCCAACCCCACCCTTAGAGGCACCCTAGTCTACAGACCCCGTGGACCCCGACCCCAGTTCAGCGACTCCCTCGCCGACTTCATCAGCACGCACGCCCTGACCTCCACCGACTACATACTCCTCGGAGACCTGAACTTTCACCTGGCGAACAACAACGACAGCAACTCCACCACCCTGATCGACAACCTCGCCAACCTCGGACTAAGACAGCTCGTCACAACATCGACCCATTCCGCCGGCCATACGCTCGACCCCATCTTCTCCTCAAGCTCCCACGTCTCCTTCAGCCACACCACCGAACTCCTCTGGACCGACCACCGCATCCACTTCACCTTCCAGAAACCCACCACACACCACCGCACCCAACAGATCCCACGCCGCTGCTGGAGCAAAGTCACCGAAGACCAACTACGGGCAAACCTCGCTCTCAGCCCACCCTCCGACCCATCCGACACCAACGACGCTGCCTGCAACCTCAGACGATGGATAGACGACTGTGCCAACACCCTCGCCCCGCTGAAAAACTCACCTACAGTGACACCACCAAAAGAGCCAGCTGGTTCACCTCGGAACTCCTAGCTTCCAAGCATACCTGCCGGAAACTAGAGAAGAAATGGCACAGTGAAAAGACACCGGACAGCCACGCAGCCCACAAAGACGCCATCCGTAACCACCACCACCTCATCAGGTCCGCCAAGAGGATCTCCTTCAAAGACCGCCTCGACAACAACGCACACAACAGCAAGGAGCTCTTCAACATCGTGAAGGAACTCTCCGACCCCAGCTCCAACACCAACTACATCCCGCCGTCGCAAGCCCTGTGCGACTCCCTCGCCACCTTCTTCCACCGCAAGATCGCCGACATCCACGACAGCTTCAACACCCAGACAGCCCCAACTGAGACCGATGCACCAGACCCGCCGCACGCCATCGACCACGACCCCTTGCCAGCCTGGGCCAGCGTGAACATCGATGACACCATCAAGACCATGAGCACGATACACTCCTGCTCCCCGTCAGACCCTTTCCCGCACCACATCTTCAACAAAGCCAGCAGCTCCATCGCACCCCACCTGCGCAACGTCATCAATCTCTCCTTTGAGACCGCGACCTTCCCAGAGAGCTGGAAACACGCCGAGATCAACGCCCTACTCAAAAAACCCAAGGCGGACCCAAGAGACCTCAAGAACTTCCGGCCCATCTCCCTGCTTCCGTTCCCAGCCAAGGTCATCGAGAAGATCGTCAACAGACAGCTAACCCGATACCTCGAAGAAAACAGCATCCTGGACCCATCCCAGTCAGGGTTCCGCAGCAACCACAGCACTGAGACTGCCCTCATCACTGCCACCGACGACATCAGGACCCTGCTGGACAACGGTGAGACCGCAGCCCTCATCCTGCTGGACCTCTCCGCCGCCTTCGACACTGTCTGCCACCGCACTCTACGTGCACGCCTCCACGACGCAGGGATCCGAGACAAGGCCCTGGAATGGACCACCTCCTTCCTCGCCGGCAGAACCCAGAGAGTCCGCCTCCCACCATTCCGATCCGAAGCCTCCGAGATCATCTGCGGCGTACCCCAGGGATTATCCCTCAGCCCAACACTGTTCAACATCTACATGGCCCCGCTCGCACGCATCACCAGACAGCACGACCTCAACATAATCTCCTACGCCGACGACACTCAACTGATCCTCTCCTCACCAAGGACCCCTCACCGCCAAATCCAACCTCCACGAAGGAATGAAGGCCGTCGCCGACTGGATGAAGAACAGCCGACTAAAGCTGAACCCGGACAAGACGGAGGTCCTCATCCTCGGCTCCAACCCCTCAGCCTGGGACGACTCCTGGTGGCCAATGACACTGGGGGCAGCCCCGACACCCACCGACCAAGCACGCAACCTGGGAGTCATCCTCGACTCAACGCTCTCCATTGCCAAACAAGTCAACGTGGTCTCCTCCTCCTGCTTCAGCACCCTCCGCATGCTTCGCAAGATCTACAGGTGGATCCCGACAGCTACAAGAAGAACAGTCACCCAGGCCCTCGTCAGTAGCAGACTCGACTATGGGAACGCCCTCTACGCCGGAGCCCCGGCCAAGCTCATCAAGCGACTGCAACGCATACAAAACGCCTCCGCATGCCTGATCCTCGACGTACCACGCCACAGCCACATCACCCCCCACCTGAGGAACCTGCACTGGCTCCCCGTCGACAGGAGAATCTCCTTCAAACTCCTCATCCACGCTCACAAGGCACTCCACAAGACCGGCCCAGCCTACCTCAACAGACGACTCTTCTTCTACGTCTCCAACCGCCAGCTCCGCTCCGCCGACCTCTCCCTCGCCACCGTCCCTCGCATTCGAAGAACAACCACTGGCGGCAGATCCTTCTCCCACCTCGCCACCAAGACCTGGAACACCCTCCCACTCAGCCTACGACAGACACAAGACCTACTGACCTTCAGGAGGCTACTCAAGACCTGGCTGTTCGACCAGTAGCGGCACCCCCCCCTTTTTTCCCCAGCGCCTTGAGACCCTCGCGGGTAAGTAGTGCGCTCTACAAATTCATTGATTGTGTAGCAGAGCTTTCTTTTTGCAGTGATGTAATTTGTAAAACATGATTTGCAAAAGACAGTACATTTGCACAGCAGAAGCCTGTCAGTTGCTGGGATTGTCTTGCATTTTTTCGCTTATATCTTCAAAGCCATCATCAATGTTGTCGGCTTCTGTTCCGAACTCAAGAACTTTAGCTTGTAACA
Organism: Calotriton arnoldi; assembly: GCA_963921515.1. Lineage (NCBI taxonomy): Eukaryota > Metazoa > Chordata > Amphibia > Caudata > Salamandridae > Calotriton > Calotriton arnoldi. The sequence goes on from CAWUFW010014451.1 coordinate 310,257, forward strand.
GTTTTGATTTGCTGATATTAAACAATGATTTAAAAAATGTTAAGACAACATCAGGCATTCTTGTTGACTCCCATGATGTGCAGAGCTCTGGCGCATCACAAAAGTTGTCATTAAGTTCAAAATCTAAATCTTTCAGGACATTTCTTAAAATGGTTCCTGCTGATTTTACAGCATCCTGTTATCTTATTTTGGCAGCAAGAACTTCAGGAGTGAAATCAGCTGCCATCACCCTAAGTGGCTCATTTTTTTTTTTTGTTGGACTGACAAAAAGGAATTCTGTCATTGTACATTCTCAACAGAAAAATCTTAATTCCATTATTATGGATCAATACAGTTTCATCAATGTTGACCATTATTTCTCTGATCTCACTGAGTGTGAACGCGTAGCCAGCACTCAAGAGAGGCTTTAAAACTTAATTTGCTTTTTCAAAGAGTGCAAACTTAACTGAAGGCTGGCAGTTACGTTGCTGCAGGGAGCTCATTGTACATTCGTACTTTCGAATTTATGCATCATGCAGTTCAGGTGGGCATACAAATCCGCTGCAAATACATTCACCTCACTGTTTAGATCAGCTGCTCGGCTGAAAACTTCATCTTGGAAGAAGCTAGCTGAAGATAAATACATGTTTGCCCTTTGAGATTCACATACTCTATACTTTGTTCTTTCATCAATCCCTTTGACCCTTGTTCTGGCTAAACCACAGATAACACATTGAAGATCCTCTGCTATCTGATCAGTTGTTGGAGGTGGACGAGGGGTAGCCATCGATCTTCTAAGTGGATGGGTATTGGTTTTTTCTGTTGTCGCTTTCTCAGAAGACTCGGATTCTTGTTGTGATTCACTGGTTTCTGCTATTTTTTTTATGATTTCTTTCCAGGCTTTTTTCCATTGCATACGACTTGTAGCACTTATTGTTACAATGATAAAATATTTGATCCTCTTCACCCATCAGTTTCAATCTTTTGTGAACTTTGTCTTTCCGTATTTCTGCAGCATCTCGAACTCTCTTCTGTCCAGCTGCAGTTGATGTTGGCTTTTTTTCGGACTAGTTTGGCATTTAACACATTTTTCTTAGTTGAAGGAGTCCTCAGATTTTCTAGTTAGCAACACTCTGTCAGGAGGTAAAGATCCTCTGCTACAACCTGCTTCGCTCATGTTTACAAATTTGAATCAGCGGAAAACCTGAAATAAAAACAATATTAAAATAAATTACCACTATGATGGCTAAAACACATCATTATAGAGCTGCCATTTTGGAAAATGGAGCAAGGGTTGCTCTGAGGAGTTATTTTCTGTCTCTATAAGACTACTAAACCCCCCAAGCCTATGTTTTGATATCAAAATGAACTATATAGGTCTCATGGTTCCTGAAATATTACATTATCACTGCAACATATCTACCATTTTTTAAATGCGGTCCAGAAAAATTTGGCCCAGATTAGCAATGTCTGCCCAAGCTAAATTACTTCTCTAATGATCCAAAAACACAAATCAAAAATGAGAATTTCTGGACAGCTATTTTTTTACAGAGGTATATCAGGGGGCAGAGCAATACTCAAAGAGACCACCAGCATGACAACTCTTGCGCTCCTCAGCAAACCCATATGCTAATACTGGGAGGTGAAGACAAGATCTGGTTCAATATTCACAGCAATTCTCATGCACATGGCCTTGACTGCTTGACCAAGTTACTCTGAGGAAGCATTGTAGGTTCATCCTTCTGACACAGAAAGAATGCCTGACGCCCTGTTCAGTATTTTTCTCACATCCATTCTGACCTTTTGTACGGCTAGATGTTTCCTACAACCTCAGGATCTGGAAAAAGGTCTCAAATGGTACATTTGGCCCCATTCACAGTAGTCATTAGGATGCACACACTGGTTTGCTGTCTCTTGGGGGTCAGTTTATAGCTGAATCCAGCTGTAGCACCTTAGGCGTATTCACAGATATGTTTTGAGAACTCAATTTTCTCAAGTGACAATATACGCACTCTTTTTAGGTGTCGCCTATAGACAGCTTTGGCTGTATCATCAACCTAAGACTCCTAAAACATACATAATAAAAAATACATACATATACATACAGAGGCTATTGTCCAGCCCTCTTTAACCGTTGGTCCTATTATGTATCATTTACATTTTGCTTAGGCCCATCACAGCATTAAGCATGTGGAAATGGGTCCGCCCACTTAAGCTATTGGCTCTCTTCACAGTGAATCATGCATGCACTTTCACTTGTGCACATCCATCCAAAAAGTGTCAGGATTGGTGGGTCAATCTCTGCTTTCACTTCTACTTCATAAACTGTTTTTTATGCATTTTTGTAAAGGGCAATTATTTTTTTTGTTATTTTTGGCAAGCATATCTCTGCCATTTTCATCCATGCATTTAAAAAAACCTTTTTAACTCATTTTTATTAATTGCTTTAACTGATGTTTCTTCTGTGTGCAAACCCCGTTGACAAACCCCATTGCCATGCCGCTACTATTTTGCTTGTGTTCCCTTTAAACCCCACCCTTAAAAGTGATTTACTGACACCCTTGTCTGCAGTGAAACTCGCACCATTTCCAGTGTGGGAAGGACTGGACCAGGAATTTGTAAATTCCCACAAACAATTAAATTTGTGGGTGTTCACAAACTTAAGCAATTCTGCCCTGGAATACCGACTCACCTCCCAGAAGTAATTTACTCACACGGAGACATCTGTGTTAATAAATCATTTTGCAAGTTTAAAAACAACTTGTGAATTGCAAGATTCTGTTTGCATGCGTAAAATAAGCTATTTGCATGTGTAAGTGGATCTTACAGAAGCTATTTGCATTGTTTGTGGACCTTACAGAAGCTATTTGCATGTGTAAATGGAAATACAGAAGCTATTTGCATGTGTAAGTGGACCTTACAGAAGCTATTTGTATGTGTACGTGGACCTTACACGTGCAAATAGCTTTGTTGATTGGGTCCATTGAGTTTATGTACAGAGAATGACATGCTAGTATTTAGGGACAGAATTAGGTGCATCCTCAAAATATTTTCCTTGAAAAATCATGAATCATTTGGGGACAATGATTGCTGATAGAATGGAATTCCTCCGTAACACTCTGAATGTGTTTTCTGTTCTGTCTCCTTTCGTGACTCACGTGGACGCACTACATGATCTGTGTTTCTAGCTTTTCTGCTTTATCTGTACTGTTTTTGAGGTCCAGGCTTTTAAGGCTGATGTAACCTATGGGATGGGTCTATTGTCTGAACGTGTGAGATCACAGATAGTTGCTAGATAGCGCTGCTCTCTGAGCAGGTTGAGGTCTCACCTGAGCTGGACGAGTTGTGCAGGTTTCTCCTAAACCATTCTGTTGGCAGTGCTTAATTTGAACCAGTGGTTTCCGGTGCACGGCACCGGCACTTAATTGTCAACACCGGAGCTTGTGACAGTCTGATACTAGGTGGCGCTGTCTGGCTAATTTTGAGCTGACCACAACAACAGGTAATTATTAATTCAATATACATCAAAAACGAGTATTGCCTGCAGCCTAAGCCATTCTTATAGCTTTGGGGGCCTCAAATAGTCCGAACTGTCACACTTGTAGGAGTGTGATGGCTAGTAGTTGTGCTGTTTCTATCATTGGCAGCATGGCAGGGGAAATGTGTGGGGCGAGCTGCAGAGGCCTCCTGACGAGAGCCCTGGCACTTATTTATTTCTCCAAATTAAGCACTACCTGTCATAAAATGAGAAACAAGTGGGAATTGTCACTCCTGCGTGAAAGTCGCTCTCATTTCCTTGCTGTAAACCAGAGAGTCCAGCAGAGAAGTGGGCCGTAAGCAAAGTTTTCTTCCGGTACCGACGTCACATCTAAACTTGGCGTCAGGAGGCACTGCTTCCGCCCCAGGCCCGGGTCCATCCTGCACCCAAAGGACGGGCCGGCTTAGAGCTGAATTCCAGCTGCGGACAGATGAAGGTCAGCCATCCGGGAGCGCATCTGGCTGGCTTAACGATAGGAGAGGCCGCAGGGGGCTCGGGTTTTAATAGATTTCAAGACAAAGGTTTTTTTTTGGTTTTTTTCCAGAGTCTTTTGAAATTTCTGAGTTTACCTCTGAAGTTTTGACAGCTGTGAAGTGGGGTCAGGTTATGGGGGCTCCGCCCGTTAACCACGATAGAAGGCAATCTATCCATGCTGGAGGCTTTGAATCGGTGCTGACTCTGGGATTCATTTCAACAGTTAAATAGCGTGCACAGACTGCGGCGTCTGTTGGCGCTAGGCCTTATTGCCTTACTAAATGACTCTCATGTTATGAGCCTCAAAAGGATGAAATGCTGTGTTTGCCCTGCTGGGCAAAACCATGCCCTCTCACGCCCCACTTCTTGTTTATGAGATTAAAATGGACTAAAAGGCTATTTCATCAGGGGGCCCTAAACCAGACCTCCAAAATTTGATAAGAAAAAACAACATTTTATTAGAGCAAAGTTCTGTTCTCCAGTGTCTATGGAGAGCGCCTTGCATTCTGCTGCTCGACTAAAATGGTTGAAGAACCGCAACCCCGTCCTTCCCCTACTGCTGGCATAGAGAGGGAACTGGCTGGACTGGAGTTCCGGCAGTTGTGTTTAGGCCAGAACTAGGTCCCCTGCCTGTGTCCTGGTGCAGCGTGCCAAAACTGGGACACATGTCAAGGTCCACACCAGCAAGGTCGCTCACTTTACTTGCTGTTCTTGGTCGGAAAACGCTCTCCACCCTGCACCTCCCACAACGCTGACGGACTTTTCGCAACGCATCGGACGAGCACGACGGACGTGCAGGAGCGCGAGCGGCGAAGCGGAGGACGCGGGGGAATCGAGCCGCGAGGGCTCAAAAGTGATTCATATACCTTCAATCTTCAAGGGAATCTGTGCCCGAGAAGTGCGGATTACGGATTGGAGATCCGTGTGCACAGAAGAAACGGCCCTCAGTGGTCCAACGGTCGAGAACTGAGCATCCCCGACTTTACCTGGCCTCCGTCTGGATGCTGCCACACAAGGCTCCAGGCGGCAAATTGGCGATAAATTGGCAGGAGAGTAGCTTACTAGCAGACTCGCTAGTAGGCTCTAGCTGGGTCTAAGCCAGTGTTTTCCCATTTGGTCATCCAGGGAGCCACCGACACAGCACTGGCATAGCAGGTCCATAACAGTGAATTTATAGCAGTGGAAGTGCGGCAGAGAAGCGGCGGTGGGGAGAGCGTACGACTGTGGAACAGAGGTAAGTGGAATCAAGTACTCTGAGTTATAGAGAGTAGGTAAAGTTTTTATAAAAGAGGAAGTAAAATAGTCACAGACCTCAAGACGTGTTGTGGAGCTGGCGATAAAGAGTACCAAGGGCAAATAAGGAAATTTGGTGAAAAGGGACATTTTGGTGTTGCTCTGTATCTGAAGAAAGGAACTTGAGGGACGTGGGTGTCGTGGCAGAGGAAAAAGAAAAAGCGATGGCCTTAGGGAAAGCTAAAACCCGGAAAACCCTAAAAAACTCTAAAAAATCGGAAAATAAAGGTCCAGGGGCGGAGGATATGGCTGAAAAGCAGAAAGGAATGGGAGAGGTGAATGGAGGTTTGGCAGTACCTACTGGATGTAAAAAAACAGCGAAGACAAACACCCAATCACTGAACTCAACCCCACAGACAGCTAAGACAGAGGGTGCAAAAGGAGGATCATCAGTCTCAAAGTCGATCAAGGACTTTTTGGGGAAACACTTTAAAGGGAAGGAAACGTCCGAAAAGGAGCTGAGTGTTGTAGAGATACTTCCAACTTCCGAGGACTTGGTAGCCCTAAGTTTGGACTCCCCAAATCAAATAAATTTTAATATCTCTGGGATCTCCATTGATCCTCGTTTATCCTCTTCTCCAAGGTTATTCCGGCCCTCGTTTGATCAAGAAATTGAGGTAGGGGGAGGAGGAAGAGGAAGTCTCATTTAGTAAGACACAGTGTACTGGGGACAATAATTATATGAAAGATCGTCCTAATGAGAAAGAAAGACTGGAAAGCTCTTATGTTATTGGAACAGATTTAACGGGCCCATCCTTGCATAGTTTGGAGGTCACGGGAACCTCTAGTGCCTCTATGCTGGAAGTGATGTTGATTCTTCAAAAAACCTTGCAAGGCTTATTAGAGGTTTCAGTTCTGAACAACGAAATCTTAAAAACACAAAGTGTACAGTTTAAAAATATGATTGGGGAACTGACAAAAATTAAAGGTTTAATGCCCTCTTTAGTCAGGCCATTAGGAGACTCTCAGGAAATGAATGTTGGTAGGGAGGAAGAAGTTGTAAGGGTTATCCAACCACAGAAGGAGAAACCAGGTGTATATATATCACGATGCCCGATGATTATAAAAAGACGTGGGGATAGGAGGAATTATAAGCAATACATCCCGCGGACAAGAAAGGGGAGAAACTGCCCTAGCAAAGGCCAAACCCTAAGGTGACAGGTTAGTGGGAAGGGAGTAACGACAGAACTTATGTCAATAAGTAGGAAAGTGCCCCAGAATCTAAAAAGATAAGTATTTCAGAAAAGGAATACCCACCTGTAGTCTTGAACAGCAAAGAAGGTGGATAAAAGGTAAAGGAATACCAAAGACTACTAAAGATATCTCGAGGTAAACCTTGGGGGAAGAAAAATTGGGTGTTGAGGCAAGAGGGTTGGGCAAGCTTACAGGTGCAGGACCTAGTAACCTCAACATTAGTAGGGGCCTTAGGAAGAGAGGCATTGAAGAGAAATATAGCCGAAGAAGGGAGGATGTAAAAAGACGGGGGCCCACCGGGAATACAGCTAGAACGATATCAGGACCTGTGGCTCTTTCTGGAGCCTACAGGGCAGGGAAAAGGTGGGGAAAAAGTTAGAAAACTAAACCCCCTAAATTGCTCTCAACTCCTTTTCTCATTTTCAAAATGTGAAAGCCTACGTTATGTTAGCTCAGAGGACCTCAAAGAAGTAGGGTTTATGGTATACAACAAAGGGGGTGAAGTAACTAAGGTTCTCCTTTACTCAGCATTAGTAAAAGCAGCACTGGAAAACGCAGAATTTGAGCTGCTAAAGGAAGGCATTAGATTAATAAAAAGGGAGGAAATGCAGATTGATAAGCAGGGGAAGCCATTTCTCAGGAACCATGCTGGGTTGGGAGTACGGCAAATAAGAATGATCAATTCCAGTTGGGGTAAAAAGGAAGAACTTGAAATTACAATAGCCCCAAAGGAAATAGGGAGGGACGATGGAGACGTGTTAGTCGGGAATAGATATAGAGAGTTAGCATACACGGAGTACGAGGAAGATGGGTGCCTGAGTGTAATTGACTAGGAGCGTGGGTCGTCGCACAGCCTGTCCATACTATCTTGGAATATAAATGGATTTAAAAGAATAGTGCTCCAAGAAAGTTTTAACATTATCCTTAAGAGCAATGACATTGTGTGTTTGCAGGAGACTCGGCTGTGCGACGAAACCCTAGTCACTGAAGGGTTTGCCCACCACCTGGTAGACCCTCAGGAGGACAATTGTCGTTGGTATCCACAAAAATTGCCAGAAAAATAGAACACCTCGAATTAAAATGTAAGTGGGCGCTAGGTAGTAGAGTGCTGACACTGAATGTTGATCCACGCTACGAAGGTATATGTATCATTAATGTATATATCCAGAAGGGAAAGGAAGATGATTACAAGGTGGACCTGGAAAATTTAAAAAAGGATATGGAGACAATATGTGATACCTACCCGAAGGATGTGATTTTGATGTTGGGCGATTTTAACCACAGATTAAACCCCCAAAGAATAGATCCATGGTGTAGAGATTTGTTAAGAGCCTACAATATAGAGACCGCTAAGTTCCCCAGCGGTGACATTTTGCCCCAAGATGTGGCTCTTGGACAACTGCTGGGTTCCATGGGCCTGATATGTGTAAATGGTAGAATGGAAGCTGACCGGCCGGCTAGGCGCACATTTACAATAGGTCAGCAACTGTGTCCGATAGACTACGTGTTTACACATGCTTGGAGCTTTGAACTAATTAAGCACTTTGAAGTAGTAAGGGTGGAAGGTAGCGATCATTACCCTCTGCTGACTAAACTATATGCAAAAAGGGGTATTCAGAGAGAGACAGTTCTTCAAGTACATGTAGATTACCCTAAGCGGCTCACAACCCGTATTTCAGAAGAGCATATTACAAAACTAAGTGCAGTTCAGCTGACTCTCACATTAGAAAAGTCGCCATCTGAGGACGATAACGCCTGGTATGAAAACACAATAAGTCGATTGGTAGAATGCCTAAGGGTAAAAATTAAATGTGGTAAACTAGGGGCAGCCAGCAGTAAAAGACTCCATATTAATAACAGACCATGGTTCGATGAGGAATGCCGCAAAGCAAAAGCTTGTATCAGGCAAAAGGAAAGAAGACTTAGAGGAAGGCCCAACGATGAACTGTTATCTAACCTCCAGAAACTAAGGATAAAATATAAAACAATTATTAGGAATAAAAAAAGAACTTATAAAGACAGATGTTGGGCAAGTTTATTAGAGGTAATTGAAGACAAAAATGTGAAAGGCTTCTGGAAGCTGGTACAAGAAAGCTCCGGTAAAGTTTTAGGGTCTCTGCAGTGCTCGGTCCCCGAGGATAAATGGGTGGATTATTTGGGGAAATCTATGGGAAGAGGCCAATGATAGATAAAATAAGTACAATTGTATGGCCAGGTGTGAGGGAAGAAATAAAAGAACACTTCACCCCCAGCCACATTAGGAAGATAATATCTAGCCTAAACTTAAGCCGTGCAGCCGGCCCAGATAACTTGCCGGCAGTAATTATAAAAACGAGGCCGGAGTGGTGGTCAGAGTTTTTTGCGAATATGTTCCAGGGGATCCTTAATACTGGGATTGTGCCAGAAAATTGGAAAGGAGCAATCGTAAGACCAATCCACAAAAAAGGCGACGTAAATGCCCCAAAAAACTACAGATTAATAAACCTTCTTGACATAGGTGAAAAAGTATTCGCCCAAGCAATCTTGGGATTACTTAAGGACTGGGTGGAAGAAAAACAGATTGTGCCCCCAGAACAGGGAGGGTTTAAAGAGGGTCACTCAACGGTAGACCACTGTTTTGCTCTCTGGTCCATTGCGCGGAAGTCAATCGAGCAGAGGGGTAGTCTGTTCTGCTGCTTCGTGGACTTCCGCGCAGCATTTGATTTGGTGGCCAGGGAGCAGCTGTGGTCGACCTTGTTAGGGTACAACATCCCAGGCGATTTATTGGGCTTGATCCGAGCCCTGCATACAGAAAATTGGGCCCAGATAATCTTGGATGCAGAGGGAAGTTTATCTCGGAAAATCCAGATTGGTAATGGGCTGAGGCAGGGGTGCGTATTGGCCCCCCTGCTTTTTTCCCTGTTTATTGCAGACCTGCCCCTCAACTTAGGTAACGCAAGAGGGGCAAGCCCGAAGCAAGGTGGGAAACATATCTCATGCTTACTTTACGCGGATGACCTGGTAATCATGGACCAGACGGAGATTGGTTTACAAAGAAAATTAAACACGTTTAAAGAATATTGCCAAGTTAAAAAACGTGTTGTTAACATGGAGGAGACTAAGATCTTATGTTTTGGTAGAAGAAAAACAGGGTTCTCTTGGTATCTGGGTACCGAGAAGTTGGAAAAAGTAACAGAATACAGATACCTGGGGATGTGGTTCGAGAGTAGCCTGCAATGGCACACCCATCTTGATGCACTAAAAATGAGGGCATCGGCTTCAGTGAAGGGATTAAAAATATTTAACAGTGTGTATGGTGAAATGTCTGATAGACTGGTCCTAAATGCTTACTTAGCAATGGTCCCTCCCCAATTTTTGTACAGCGCAGAGGTACTTTATTTGAGTGGCAAAAATGAGTGGGACGTGGAGGAGGGAAACATTCTGAAAAATCTATTCTCTCTGCCTAAATCGTCAATGGTACAGGCAGCGAGACTAGAATTGGGAATCACCTCATGGGGTATAACAGCTTGCATGGCTCTATTACGCTTTTGGCAGTGCTTGGGATCGGGTGATGATCATAAAATCTCACAATGGTGCAAGAACGAAATTGTAAATAGTGAGCTAACCTGGGCAAAAGGGATCAGAGCCACCATCAATAAAGCGTGTTGTATGTTAAAGCTTAAGCTATGCCCCCAGTCCCTTCAACTTAAGATCGATAAGAGGGAACTTAGAATCCTGGGAAAAGAAATCTCCTGAGCTCAGGACCAAGATTACCTTTTGAGGAAAAGCTCAGTTCTCCATATGGCCCCAGCATGGCAAAGGGAACTACACTATCCCTATATTGACAGGCTACCTAGCTGCCCGTTAAGGCAAGAAGTGTTAAGGTTAAGAATTGGGGTAAACCCTTGCTACGCAAATAAAGGGGTAAAAAGCTCTATGATAAACAACAAAGGAAAATGCACCTGCACTTTAGGAACAACATGTGATATTATACATTTATTATTGGATTGTCAGAAGGTTTTAGAAATTTGAAGAGAGGTTTTATGTCCGATTTTTAAAAAGTATGATATTAAAAATAGGACGCAAGCAGTAAACCTTTTAGTGGAAATGATTCATTTAGATATAGCTTGTGCAATGGGGAAATATATAAAAAAAAGTTAAAGAGTTCCTTAAATGTAATGAGTATTGAGGTGACTAGATTTTTAAGCTTACGAGGAGAAGGAGCCATGAAAGGATAAATGTAACGCAGTGAGAAATATACGAATGTTTATGAGATTAAAAATGAAAATGTGTGTTTTAGAAATTTTAAAATAATTTTAAAAGATTTGGGGATTATAGGTTTTAAGAATGTGTATAGATTATTTTATTATTCTTACCTACTTATTTTATTGAATGATATATTGCCTATTTGTATACTTTTATGGTTGTAAAAGACCGAATAAAGTTTCTATTGAACTGAACTGAAACCATGAATACTTATTGTGGACGGTGCCCAGCTCAGCTGAAGCCTGCATGGGGCAGGTTTGGCTCAGAATTCTTCAATTCAAGGACAGTCACTTATTCCATTTTGCAGGAAAAGGCATTGAAGTCAAAGGCAGCACAACTAGATATTACCACATTGTTGGAAATTGGGTTACTGGCTGAGGGGGGTTGAAATCCTACTCAAGCAACAACCACAATCTCTGTGAGGGTGAAGTCACAAGCATACCCCAAACTAAACTGTGCCTACCCTCTGGTAGCTTGGCACAAGCAGTCAGACTTAACGTAGAGACAATGTGTAAAGTATTTATGCAGCACTTAAAACAGTGATAAAGTGAAAGCACAACACAATAAAAATCCTACAACATTTTAGAAAAACAGAGTAAAATTAAATAAATAATTTGACACCAAAATGACAAAAATCCAATCAGTAGAACGGAGATATGCAATTTTAAAGATTTCAGGTAAGTATTGCGCCAAAAAGCACAAATCGCCACTCACAGTTATCTGGTCGTGCAAAACATTTGAAAGTCACAAGCTCAGGCTTACCACGATGGCGTGCGGACCGGATACAGGAACCAGCTGAAAAGTTACCCTCAAAGACCAGCACGAAGAGTTCCATTCGCGGTGGAAGGGGCCACAAGGACAGGGAGAGCGCCACAGATGGTCCTCGATATAGCACGAAGAGCGGGCCGGGTGTCATGGATGGTCATCATTGAAGTGTGAAGATCCTGTCAGGTATCTCGGACGATCGTTGCTGGAGCTTCGCGTTGGCGGTTACCTCGAGCTGTCAATGCTGTAGCGTGACGTGAAGATCTCGTGGTGCCGTGCATCATTGGTAGTCGCTGCGGCGCGAAGAGTCAGGTTTGCCAGACATTTGCATTGGCGGGTGGCGCGGGCAGCATGATCTTTGTGCGAACCATTCTGTTTTCATACGCGAAGAGCTCAAAACTTCAAGAGAGCTCATCTGTGGTTACAACAAGGGTCCAGGGGCACCACCTGGGAGTCAAGAACTCACTCCAGCAGAGGCCAGCAGGGCTCAGACTGTTCCAGTTGCAGGTCCAGGTAGCAGGTCAGCTGGGCAGTTGCAAGGAGCCTCTGGAACCTGGTATGTCCCTGTTGCTCAAAACAGGAGGTACGCTGGATGACACTTGGAGTCACTTCAGCCTGGGATGAAGGATGCAGGTTCAGTCTTTCTTCTCAGGCAAGCAGGGTGGCAGGCAGTAGAGCAGCATAGTAGTAGGGCAGCAGAGTGGCAGCCCTTCGGCAAAGGACCGCAGCAGTCAGTATTCGGTAGTATCCACAGATCCACTAGGGTCCTGAAGAGTTGGGTCTGAGAGTCCACTATTTATATCTGGTGCCTTCTTTGAGGTAGAAGTTTCTAGAGAATTCCCAATGAAGTCCTTGAAGTTTTCTGCCTCCCCTGGCTCCATGCTGGCTGCATGAACAATGCAGTGTTGACAAGTTCTTAGTTTGAAGGCAGGGCACTTCCTATTCAGTTGCAAGTGGGGCTGTGCCCAGCTCTGCCCATCATCCTGCCAGTTGATGGTCCATCCAGGCACACCTAATCCCTCTATTGTGTGGCTGGATGGGAAGAATATACAAAGTCCTACTATCAACTACACCCAGTCATGTGTCCCAGGACAGGCTACAGGCACAAAATAGTTAGGACAGGAAAATGCAAACTTTTTAATGGTGGCACATTCTAAACTGTAACTTAAAATCTGACTTTACCATTAAAGAGGAATTGTATTTATAATTTCGCAGACACCAAACATGAACTGTTTACCTGTTCCCAATCAAACGTTAGCACTTATTAAATGTAAACAGCTAACCCCATGTTATCCTACGAGAGAGGCAGGCCTTGCAGTACTGAACACAGATGTTTCCAAAGGGTGCCTTACTTTGTATTTTTATTGGTGGTAGAGTTTGCAAGAATAATGCATATGTATGATATACATATATCATATACCATAGAAGGACTGAAACTCATACTGCTACCCATAACTCCACTCCATATGACAGTGCCCACACTAATTCTGAACTTCCTTACTAGTTCAGTACCCACACAAGTTGCAGATTGATGGAATAAATTTGTAGAATTTTCAGCATTGCTCTCACCATGATGGACATGTGCTGGCAGTAAGCGAGACAGAGGAAGCCATTACATCACCAGACTTGTTGGGAAAAGTACAAAAGAGGATTCTCCTCAAGCTACAAACCTAGGTTTTCATCTAACATGTCAGGCTTGGCACTTTACTCAGAAAGGAGATGAAAAGTAATCTCTCCAAGCAATACCTCGCCAACTACAAATATGGGAGCACCATGCAACTTCTGCTCCCTGGATCAAACTGTGTTGAGAACTCCCCCACTCTTCCCTCCAACCTCGTCTCGCTAATTGTGCCCTATTTGCAATCACTCCCTACACCTTTCACTGTGTGTAGCATTACGTTTTTTCTAGTTAGGTTAGAGCTGTATAAACTACAATTCATATACATGAACCCCTAGTGCCATGCCCATCACCCAGTACTGTGCCAGTCCACAGCAATAAACCACTCATCACCAACCAAGCAGGCCAGGAATAATTGAAGAAAACTGCCAAATGCCACTGGACAACAGTGGACTCTAACTTAGTCCACCACTGCAGATGCCAACTAGCTACATAGAAAGTCCACCCCAGCAGATCTCCCCACCATCTCTACCTCCCAGCTATGCCTGCTTAGGACCACAAACCTTAAACTAAAAATCTCAAAATGTACAAGCCACTGCAGTAGCCAGCTTAGCAGACTGTGATCATATAAAATACCATAATAGGACCTTCAGAGCTGTTAAAAGCTACCAGATTACTGAAAACCATCAACTATGCACCTGTCTCTCACACTTCTTCATCCGTCACACTGCTATGCGCTGAGTCCTATAACATGACAGCTGCATCTCGGCAGTTCTTACACACAACTTGGAAACACTTCCCACATCATATCAAAACAAAGACAACACCCTTTCAACCACACACCCTACTCAGTATAGAATACTATTCTTGTAGCCAAGCACTTCTGACACCACAAAGTTGTAGTAAGTACTGTATAAATGTTACAATGAAATACAAACAAAGTTGCTATTAGCATTCATCAGCAACAACTGAGATTTGCAAGCCGCGAACACTTAATTGACAATATAGCCTGAGAAACAACTCCCCATGACAGGTGTAACAGGATGGTAAGACACGACCCACACCAGCTTTGTAGGATATGTAGGCGGTTCATTGATTGGTATCACAGAAATTAACTCCAGCAAGCTATAGTCTCCCAATGTCTCTTCAAAGTTCCTTGGTCCTTCGTCTCCTGACCCTCTCCCAGTGGTTGGACTTCACCCTCGGGAAAGAGAAGACACAGGCCTTAAATATCAGGTCTCAGTACATAAGGCGATCTCGTCACCAATCTCACTCATTGTGGTTTTTAGGCAAAAAGAGCCCACTGTCCGATAGCGCAATCTATGAGCACAATCCACTGTGATTCCCTTATGGTTTACCTTCACTTCCAAAGGAATAGTAAACTAGTAAAAAACTCACAAAGAAGTATGTCTGGTATGTTTGACAAAAAAGGACAGGTATGTCAAAACATGAAAATGTGACAGGACTGCTGGGGAAGAGATCCTTTCAGGACAAGAACCCTCACTCACCCGAGGGTGACATGCTTCATCATTGGGTTCCCTCCTCACACCAGGACTGCAAGGTCCATGGTGTGGGCTACAACACTCCGAACGGAGAGGAACTGAGGTGTTTTATGACGAGTGATAGTATTTAGGTAAGTGAGGGACAGAGTGCAAAAATCATACAGTAGTGATTAAAACTACCTCCAGGGTACCCAATAAACTTTATTCTGTGGCCCACTGGGGATAGGGTTAAAAAGATGACCGAGGTTATGAGAAAATTATATATAACCCTTTTCAATGGTCATGGGATGACAAGTTTCTGCCTGTAGTGGTCCCCAACGAGGGATCCTAGGCATTCATCAGGACCAAACAGGTATGTCTTCATAGTCACTCTGTGTATATGTGAAAAAACATAAATATTTAAATCAAATTATTTTTGTCTGGCCAATCAGGGCGGCCAGACAGCCGATGGCCCATCTATATTCGGGGTCCACCGTTGTTCTGAAAGTAATGACAAACAAACAAGGAAAAATGAGTGGTGTCACATTTCACAAAAATGTTATTGTAGGTTTATAGAGCACATATATGTGCACACTGCATGTGTTATAAGGACACAGGCACTTTGTATATGACAATGAGGTTGCTATCTTCTAATAACATCCTTTATCTTACCTAGTTAGGTGGATGCTGTTGTCCACCTTCGTGCCACTGGATACATCCAGAAACGCCCAACTTCAAGGTAAAATATAAACAAACACATAGGACCATAGAAGTGCATCTACCCTATATATGTATTCAAATGTAGGGATGTCTAGTTAGATTCTTCTGTGCTGGGCAACAGGCGTATAATCTGACCTTGCTGACACGCCTTGCAGGGTGCCCCGACTGTGCCCGTCGGATTACCGAAAAGGGCAACGCCGCACTCACCCTCGCTGTATCCCTGCGCAAATTGCTGTGATCGTACCTGCTGGTACGCCTCAGAGAAGGGGGCTTACCTCAGGTAAAATTGGCCGCCACCTCTGTCGCATTTAAAAGGGACTAGAAGCGACGTGCAGTGCAGACGCGTGCACGTCACTGACGTGCTTAGACTCATGGGAAATGTAGTTCTTTGGGACAAGATGCACAAACTAATGAGTATCTGTAGGAGTTACAGTTTATGTTCTCAATGTGAAGTCAGTCTATTTTATTAGCTTCACTGGCAGAATAAATTAGTGTGTGAATAAGTGAAGTGTGTTGCGCACACCCTTTGTTTATGATAGTGAATCACCTATTGTGTAATTGAAACTCTAACTAGCTTGTCTAGTTTTTACTTCATTTATAATAGTTTAGCGTGCTGGTCAGGAGTGAGGCTGCCTCCCTCATAACATGGTTATTAAGAATAAATTAGTGTGCCATAACCATTCAACTGAATCTGTCCAAAGGTGGGGATAATCGTAGCAGATTCATATGGTCTGCTAGTATTGTAGCAGGGACACATTTAAGTGAGGTTGTATTAAAACATTGGAATTGTTGTGGGCTTCAATACAGAGTGCATCCCAACACCGATCTCACTCAGTGTGGTTTTTAGGCAAAAAGAGCCCACTGTCCGATAGCACAATCGATGAGCACAATCCACTGTGCTTCCCTTATGGTTTACCTTCACTTCCAAGGGAATAGTAAACTAGTGCTCGTCTGTGCAGCTCCCTCTTCCCCGTGAGATATATGATACACGATGCGCCAAGAAACAAAGCCTAATGGGCCAAAACCAAACATGTCCAGAAAACAAACATGTTCACAACATACTCCGGGTCAAAAGACTTGTGATATGCCCACCAAATATCCCAGTGCTCCCATCCACCAAGATAAAATATGTGCTTCCTCCCGGGTCACTTGTTTGAAGCCGCAACTCGCCCCAAGAGATGAGGTGGCCGCGTCCTTCTCACCTTAACCCGGGATGTCAGGAACACTGCCGATTTCATCCGACAAGTCCTCTGCTTCTTCTGGCGCTAGGGTTGTCCCTCTGCTCCACGAGGGACGGAAGGTCAGTAGCATGCTTATCTCGAGTCTCTCCAATGGGAGCCTCCCACTGTCTTTGCTCTAGTCATCCTCACTTGGAGCGCCACAGCTCTCTCGCGCAATAAGAACACTCCACGCTGTACTTGAAGCGTAAAAGGCCATTTATTAGGACAAGGTTGCCACAACACAAATACTTTAACCAAAACATCATTAAACTTAACAATCCCCACCTCAAACCTTTCATCCACCATCCATTTCCCACACTCCTGTTACTCTCTTCCCGTTTCACTCTGCGACCTCTTCCAACTTTCCATTCACTTCCTCACTTATCTTTCAACATCCTCTCCAGTATCTCCAGCTGTCGCACTCTTGCATCCCGCACCCCCATCATGCACCTGTATCCCCCTCCCCGGAGGGTGGGTATGCCCGTCATTGACTCCCCACCCCTCCAAAGTACTGCCATCCCAAAACACTAACAACCTGTCCTAAACTGGCACGCTATAACAGGGAAGAAACCATCCCTTAACCCCCAGAACTTGTAGGGTGGGCGGGCGGTCCAAAACTAACTATGGACCCTTCCCCAAATGGTGCTGGGTGCAGGAAGAGGAAGAAACCTCCTCTCCTGCACCTTATAAGCCCTCCCCTAACTCCACCCCCTGCCCAACCCCCTGACCCCAAGACACCTTGTCCTTCCGCCTAATTGCGCGAACACCCCGGGGGAAGACTGGTCTGTCGACCTTACTTCCCCCGGGGGCCGGCATCGCGCAATCAGAACACTCCACGCTGTACTTGAAGTGTAAAAGGCCATTTATTAGGACAAGGTTGCCACAAAACAAATACTTTAACCAAAACATCATTAAACTTAACAATCCCCACCTCAAACCTTTCATCCACCATCCATTTCCCACACTCCTGTTACTCTCTTACCGTTTCACTCTGCGACCTCCTCCAACTTTCCATTCACTTCCTCACTTATCTTTCAACATCCTCTCCAGTATCTCCAGCCGTCGCACTCTTGCATCCTGCACCCCCATCATGCACCTGTATCGCCCTCCCCGGAGGGGGGGTATGCCCGTCATTGACTCCCCACCCCTCCAAAGTACTGCCAACCTGGGAACCCCTGTAGGGCGGTTACCTGCCCCCCCCCCTTGCTCCTAATGCACCTTTCTCCCCATACTCCCTGCGACACCAACTGGATTCATTCCACAGCTTACTAATGACATCCCTCATTTCCATCATATAATAAGCGTTGCCCATCCGTGAAAGGTGCACTCCATCATCCCTGAACAGCAAAGGCTCTTTCAGCCGTAACCCCACATGTGCAATCACTGTGATGCCTCTCGAGCCGCAAAAACTCTCATTGCCCTGTTTAGCTTCCTGCGAGCTTTCTCCACAGCGGCCGGCTTCAGGGCCCCCCTCCAAACTTTACGCGGCACGAATTCAGTCCAAACAATGCATGTGCCCGCCAATTTACTCTTCAAAACTTCCAAGTCCCTTTGCATCTGTTGTAAAAGTGCCAAACCCGACAACCTTATCAAGTCATTTTCTCCCAGGTGCAGGACCAACATATCCGGACAGCCTCTTTGAGATATCATTTTCGTCAGCCAGGGCAGCAACGCCCCCTAACGCATCCCTCCTTTACCCCACCAATGCACCTCATGATGGCTGCTCCGCAGACCCAGGTTACGGCCGTAGACCTGCTGATCTGCATACTTGGCTGCCCAATGCACAAAGGAATGTCCAACGATCCAGGTAACCGTCTTGGTTCCCAGGCCCCCCACGCAACCTGCGATAAGAAACAGATGTTAGTGCACGAAAAATACCGCGTCTCCCACTTCCTCACCCCAGCTGCCTCCCCCCACTGCCAACCCGTACCTATTTGCGCACATAACGCTCGCAACACCTGGACCTCCAACGCCCAATCTGACGTATCCTGTCCCAGGGCCACCCCAATCGCGCCGCTGCCGTTGCTGCGCCAATGCGAAAGGAATGCGTTCCATATCTAGCAGGGTCCCTACCAAGGCGCCCCAATGCCAACCTCAATACTGCCAACAACTGAAAAGCCGTCAACTACTCTTTTGATGCATGACAAAAATTCTCGCCGGAAGCTCCCCGAGTCCGTTGGAAGAAAACCCACCATTCATGCACCGGGCACGCCCCCACACAACCACTCTCGCTCAACAATACCCATTTACCCCTCCCCGCCTGATCCTTTTTCGAATGTCCCAGCCAGATCCCCAGACGTACCCCATCCATTCTTACCTCCTCATACGTCCTCCCTGCCCTCCCTTTTATGCCCAACAACTCTGAAACCCTGAATGCCCCAAAAAACATCCACACCATGCATAAACGGAATACCGAACCTCGTGTGCATCGTAACAACAACTGGGCAACTCCGCCCGCAAACTCAGCAACAAATCAAAAGTAATCGCCTCCCTAGTTGGCCCCCCCCGAACCCTCCCCCCGCTCCCGTCCCCAACCTCTCCACATCTTACTCAACAACTCATCCTTTGCGGGATCAAAACCTATGTACAATCTGCTGTAAAACGAGATCCCTGCCAATTTACCCGCCATCGTAATTGGAGACAAACCTGTACCCCACACGGCCAATGCCACTAACAAGGGAAAAAATTCTAAGAAAGCTATACTTCTCCCTCGTTGCAACCAATACCCTGGCCATTGCTCAGCGCACCACCGCCCATCCCAAACACACCAAAACCTACAGCCCCTGCCGCGTCAGAGAACATTTTTTGCACCTGCCAGATCGTCCTGTCGTCCACAAAGTCCAATGGCACCCCATTAAAGTCAGTCAGAAAATTCTGCCACCCCCTCAGGTCTGCCCTGACTGCCATGGAAATCCTGACTATGATGTGGTAGCACTGCCCCAGACACGGCCATGCCGAGGCGGCGGCAAAATGTTCTCCCCGCTCTCACCACCCGACAAGCAAATTCAGAAACCCCATGAGTTGTTGCACTCTCCGCAAGTCAATCTTTTTCTCCCCGCTCACGTGCAGCAGGAAGGCCTGCATGTCTGTCACCTTTCCCTCAGGCAGCCTGGCCGCCCACAGGATGGAATCCAACTCAATGCCCAGGAACGTCAATCTGCAGCTGGGCCCAGCTGCGGCAAGTCCTTGGCTGACTTCAAGTTCTCCGCCCATCTCCGTTCGCGGGGGCCTTGGCAACCCACCCGAAAACCTTCAATAAAACCCCATTGAATCCGCAACGTGGCCTCTCTATCTGGGTACATGGAGAGCCAAGGGCCCATGGCCTCCACCCTAACTGGGGTAGGAGCCTGTTGGCCCCAACTGTTCCCTGCCCTTTGTGGCCCGCCACTGCTCCGATGGCGTGGCCAAAGTGAAACACTGCGTGAGCGGGTGTCGTCCCCCACATTTTGAGCATTCGTGCTTAAATTTGCACGGGTATCGGGTGCAGAAGCCCTTGTTGAAATTCCAACAGGCTCCCGTGGTGCCCCCCCCCTTGCTTAGGTGGTGGACTGCAGATCCTGTGTGACCACTACTGCCTCCTGCCCCTGAATGGGCGGGACGCGCCGGAAAGGACCGATACGTCACCGGCAGGCCACTGGCTGTGTGTGTGGATGCTGACGACTGCGTGGAGGACATCCACTGCATTCACAATTCCTGGTCAACCTCCCCCCGTGGCTTGTCAGGATTCACGCTAATTCGAGCCCTAAACTCCTCGTTATAGCTTAACCATGCGAATCTCCCGAAATGCATCTGTGCTTTCTGGATGATATCCATGTATTTTAGTAACGCTATGGCCCTGTCTAGATGCTTCTCGCAATAAATGCTGGCATAAATAAGGAAGGCGGAGGTCCAGTTTTCCATATTAACTGGCACCCGGGGCCTCCTCGTCAATTCCCACTCTTCTTCCTTCGATCCTTCCTTGGCCTGAATATCTCGATGTAACAATTTAAATACGTCGACGTATTCATGTTTCCAAATTCTGTTCCTAGTTTTCTCCGACAAGTGAGATCCCAACGGCATGGCCAAACCCATGTACGGCAGTTTTTTGTGATGCTTGTCCTCTCCCTTGTCATCCTTCCCATCTTGCCCTTCATTTTTGTCCGTCTGGACACTTGCCCCCACCAACTGTTTCATCCCAGGCTCCCTTCCCCCCACCGCAGGCGCCGCTGTTGCGCTGGCTGGCGTCCCTGTGTCCCTCACGGACCCCTCCCCCACACCCACCGACCGGCAGGCTTTCTTCCGGCTCCCTTTGGGGCCATTGTTTCATGCCGCCCACAAGTCACCCTCACCTGATAGGTTTGCGTGCGCCTCCCGGTCCTTTCCCTTGGCGCCAACCTTTTTCTGGCTCGCCGCCTTCGTCTTGCTTTTGCCCGCGGCTGGCACCTGTAAGACACCAAACTTCCCCGTTGCCATCCCTGACGTTCCTGCAGGCTCACATGTCCAATCTTCATCATCCCGCACTTCACCCTCCTCCAACTCATCACTTTCATCATCGTAAACCAGTTGCACCTCAGCCTCAACCTCAGCAGGCGCCCACAACACCTCACGCACCGCTCTCTTCTGTCCTTTCCTTTTTGTTCCAGGCACACCACTACCCTCCGCCACCGCCGCCGTAGATGCCCGATCCCTCGTTGGAGGGTAGGCCGCCGCGGACCCCCCTACTGCTTCCGGCCGGCGTCTCGGAGCCGTTTTGCGCCCCGCCGGTCCACCCACATTTCTACCAGCCTCCACCGCTGGTTTGCGCCCCCCCCAGCCTGCTCCAACCTGAGGAGACCCCAGCACCATCGGGTCTCTTCGCTGTCTCGGCTGTCCCTAAACCCGTCCTGGGGTGCCTCACCTCCTCCACCCAAACCCACAGGCCCCTTCGCCCTAGCTTCCTGCTCTGCCCAGGCCTCCTCCTCCGACGTGGGGGTGGGGGACCCCTCCACCTCCCCTTTCATACCTGCCCCCCCTCCCTAGCGGCACACAAATCCTGCCACTGCTGCTCGGTTTCCAGAATGACCCTACGCTGGTCCCTTATCTTGTCCTCCAGCGACATCCCACTCCATCTGGGCAATAATGGCAGGGGGCCTTGGCCCCCAATGTCCAGCTCCCTAGGCCGAGCGGGCCCTGGCACGCTGTCCCCTGTGCCCCCCCTTGTGCTGGACTGGGCCTTAACAGTGCGGGCGCTCGCCCCCTCCCCAGCACGTGGCTCAGAGCCTGTTGCTGTCCTCCGTGTGAGGTCAATGGGAGCATCATCCCATCGCCCCTCCTCCCTGTCCTGGCTTTCACTGCCCGACAAATACAGGGCAAAATCCTCTCCCACAGGCTCCCCCCAGTCGCCCCCCTCCTCCCCCTCCTCGCTAAACTCGGTGTCAGCGCAGGGCCCGGCAGTCGGCCGGGCCTGTTCCCCAAGAGCCTGACCCCTCCCCAGGCCGGGGGCACATGTAGGCATCTCCTCGGCAGCCTCGCGCTGCCGTGCATTGAAACCCTCCGCCCGCCCCTCCTCCCCTTGGGGCATGCTGGGCGCGGCCGCGTCCTCCAGCAAACGCGCGGGCAGGCTTCTGCACCGGCCCCCGCGCTTCCCGGACTCACTTTTTCCTAGCCCCCGCCCCCTGCTGGACGTACCTTTCCTCAGCGGTGGTGGCTCATCCTGGCACGTCACCACCGCAGCGGCGACCCCAGCAGACATGGACCTCGGGGTGCGGGCCATCCCGACCCATGCCTGGTCAAGGACAGCAGGCCGCAGGAGGTCCGCCCTGCCTGCCTGGCCCAGCACCCTCAAGGCAGCCCGGACGGCCTCGGCATCAGGCGTGGACATCGCAAACGAAACTCCGGTACGGTGGGTGGGGGGGGGGGGGGATGGTGGCCGGGGTGCTGCCTGCTACCGCTACCTGCCACGTGCTAACAAAATTAAATTTCCGCTCACTTGCCCGCCCCAATCGACGGATTGGGCCTACCACAAAAACCCCAGGCCAAACTCCCCAACCCCCTCTACCTACTCTTCCAAAACTAACTACGGACCCTTCCCCAAATGGTGCTGGGTGCAGGAAGAGGAAGAAACCTCCTCTCCTGCACCTTATAAGCCCTCCCCTAACCCCACCACCTGCCCAACCCCCTGACCACAAGACACCTTGTCCTTCCGCTTAATTGCGCGAACACCCCGGGTAAGACTGGTCTGTCGACCTTACTTCCCCCGGGGGCTGGCATTCTCTGTCTCGTTCTCGTTGCAACTTGTCGGCCTCCGATCCCGAAGTTCTCTGCCAGCCAACCTCCTCATCCAGTTCAGACGGCCTATGAGCCTGTTGTAGCCAACGAGGGGGCGTGTCCTCACCTACGACTAGAACACGAGTAGAGGTCTTGGTCATGTCCCTGGGTTCCCTCTATAGTCCTCCTCCATACTGCCCTCAATGTCCCAGTACAACAGGTTTTATTAATAGTGAAGAATTTCTCTCAACCTGAAGCTTGCAGAAACATAGCCCCACTAACCTCGAACTCTGTTATCACTTCTTTTTTAACAAGATCAGTGACAGCCACCGCAACATAAAGGTGGGGGGGACTGGGGGACAAATGGACGGGCGGGCGGGAGGGAAGGACGGGGAAGGGATTGGAAAATAATAATTTTTATAAACGTACCTTTCGCTGCTGCCTCCGACGCCGACAGCCGCCACAGTCGGTGCTCTCTCAGCACTCTCTGGGAAGGCAAAGGCTGCCCAGCCAATCCAGACGCTGCTCTCTGTGAGAGAAGCGCCAGGATTGGACTGAGCAGCCTGTTCTACTGCTCAGACACTGCCTTGTAGCCTGTGGCTTTTCTCCAACCCGTCTGTGACCACAGCTGGATTGAAGAAATAGAAGTGCGCATGTCTGTCTAGCGGGCCTAGGAAGGCCCACCACCTGCCCGCCCTGCCATACATGCATGTCAGAGCCAGTCACAGAAAAATAAAAAGATATTGTTTCATAATCATTTTATTTTTCTGTGACTGACTTTTACTAGTGGGGCAACACTCCTCCACCATTACAGGATCAGAGGTAACTTTGATTCCTCCTCCCCAGCTAACACCCTATTGTTCCTGAATAAGGGTTTCCATGCTAAGAATGTTGCCTCTTTATCTGAGTTTCGTCCCCTTGATCTGGTCCTTAGAATTACCCTCGCAATAAAATCAAGATCTCCCCGTGATCCGCACCCACATTTTTGGTTTAACTTAGGAATTGATCGGCTGGACCTATCCTCCCATCTCTTGCCTAGCTGCAGTCCCATCTCGCTTCTGCCATTTCCTTCTAAACTCCTGGAAATAGAGGTGAATGTACAGCTCTCACACTGGTTAAAATCCAGTTCTCTTTAGAGTCTTCCCAATCCAATTGGGGGCAGCTCATAGCACAGAAGTTGCCCTTCTGGCCCCTACAAATGACATCAGGAATATTTTGGATCATGGGTCTCAGCTGCGCTAATCCTCCTGGATCTCTCAGCAATATTTGATACGGTGCTGCACATCATCCTTCTTCAACCCCTTCACAGCATGTGCATTTGTAGCTAAATGCTCAATAGACTTCATCTCTTCCTGAAAAATAGAACTTAAGCCTTTCTTATGCCTCCTTATAGTTGTACCACCTCCGCACTTACTTGTGGGGTACAATAGGTCCCAGCTGCCCCCTTTTTAATGAATGCCTATATGCCTACATGACCCCTCTGGCAGAGATTGTCAAATCTAACCACTTCAACATTATCTCTTACGCAGACGATGCTCAAATCATCATATCTATTTCTGATCATGTTTCTGACACCCACTCAAAGGTTTGAGCCTGCATGGTTGACATTGCCAGCTGGATGTCCTCAAATTGCCTTGAGCTAAATGAGGATAAAGCAGAGGTAGTCTTCTTCAGTAACTGTGGTAATATCTGGTTCTTCCACTGTTGATCTGACAGTCTGGATGACACTCCAGTAGCCTTCCAAATCTGTTAGGAATCTCGGAGTCCTTCTCGATCAAGATTTGTTCCTGACCACCCAAATGAATCTGGTCTCCCCCAACTGTTTCTTAATCCTCAAGATGCTTCAGAAAGTTATCTTTCGGCTTCCCTCAGCTTCCTGTGAAACCATTATTCAGGCCCTAATCACGTCGCATCTAGATGATGGGAATGCCTTGTACACAGGGATGCAGCAGGTATACCCAATTATCTAACTCAGCAGCTGATCCAACATGCAGCAGCTCCCGTGGTCCACAGACAGCATGCATGTTTCACCATTTTTGAACACTTGATTCATGTCCACTGACTTCCCATGAGGCAACGATCCATCTTCAAGACGCGGTGTGTGCAGAACTATACAGGACTAGTTCTTTGCCTCTCATAAAGAAACTGTCCTTATGCAAACACACTTGTGCCCTTCGCTCTGACAATTGCTTTTTAACCATCTTTTGTCGTATCCACCGGAGGTAGGGACTCTTCTTCTCATTCCAGCCTGCAAAAAACTGGAATAATCTCCATTTGACTATTCATCAAATGACTGACTTTATCATCTTTAAAAACAGCTAAGAACCTAGGTCCACATTTATGAAATTTGTGGTGCAGGGCAGTGCAGCAAGTCACCTTGCTGTGCTTCCCTGCGCCACAGGGAAAGGGCTGGAACGCATCATATTTATCAAATACGGTGCGTTCCTGTCCTTTCCCCCTGCGCTGGTGCCATTTTGGCAGCCTAACGCCAAACCAGGCATGCAGAATGCAGCACACATAGAAAGAGGAAAAAACTAGGAGAAATAAAGATACTGTAAATCTGGGAATGCGGCAAAAACCATGATGAACACCCAACGCAACGCCCATGGACCGCCTTCCTTGCACAGAGTAAGGCAACGCAGTGATTTGCGCTGCCTTGCCTTGCTCCAGATATTTTAAGCTATCCAAAGCCATGCAAAGTAGCTTTGTGTGGCTACATAAATCTGACTTAGACGTTTGCATCACGCGTCTACCACGTTGTATGCTGTAAGCGTGATGCAAAGCTCTCATAAATATGCCCTCGAGATTTCCAGCATCCTCTTTAGGCCTGCTCCACATTCAGGCATGTGCTTTGTAGCACCTGGGGTATAACACTTCTGTGCTCTATACATTGACATAATAAATATATATATAAATGGTCTCCAAAGAAGTCGTTTTGGGGTGTGTTGCTGCGAAACATCTGTTCAAGCTAGATGTCTTCCAGAGGTCTTCGCACCTCTCATTCTAATAATATTATTGAAAGCTGGTTCATCCTTCATAAGGCTAAAATATAGGGTCAGTGACACCAGCAGGGGGCAGAAAATGGTGCTGCAAACAAGTTCTTTTTAGGCTACAATTTAAAAAATCAATTTTTGCCTGTTGTGCCCATAACCCTTACACTGTTCCTGGTCTTACCTAGGTGCATGTGGCAGAAAGCAAAGTTTGACCTCAGGTTCCCTTCACCTCCATTCTTGAAAAATGCTTCAGGGGTAGCAACACGGCACAGGAATGAATGCGAGAAGGCTGCCCACAGGCCGCAGCCAAAGGGATCATGAGGTTGACTTCTTCGCTCCATGTGTTGAAATCTTTTCAAAGGTGCTGACAAGTCCATGGCTGGGCCAGATCTCACAGCTGTCCCTTTCCACTGAGGAACGTGCTGACAGGGAGTGAGAGCCATTGTGCAAGGATTTTCAGAGATCCAGGAACATTTTTTATTTTACCATTTGAGGCACTTGTTTTCCCCTAAGCAACAATACATTTTTAGAGGTTATTTGGTGAAATCTGATGCCTTTTTGTGAACATTTGTGGTGGCACTGCAAGGACTGATAACCACAGTCTTAAAGCACTGCTGTGCCAGGCGAGAGGACATAACCAACATCAAACGTCGCTCTTTGACGAGGCACTTATTTTTCTCGCCACAAGAGGGCGCCAGGTGACCTATTCACCCGAGTGCAAACACCTTGCCCATATCATGCTTCCCACTTTACAAAGCTACTTTGGGGGTTATTTGTGTTTGTGTATTTGTGCCACGGATTTACATTTCGCTAATCCAGCGGGGAGTGTAACAGAGCGCTCAACAGATAGCTACAGAGCCAAGCATATGATTTATAATTGCTAATTGAAATGAGAATCGAGCCTTATTTGACCACTGCAAGTTAATTTAGAAAAGTAATATCTGCAGGTGGGGGGGGGGCACAAAATATAAATTGTATATATATGTAAATAAAATATTATCGACATTGGCGTTGAACTATCCAGTCGGGAGTCAGCGGACATATGTGTATTATAAACGTATTAGGTGACCAGGCGTTCCACATTTGCTTGGGCAGTCTGGGTTTTTCACAATCTGTCCCTGCATTTTGATGTCCTATTTTCTTGGGATTTTAAACATGTCAATGTTAACAGTTTAGAGAACAAAACATTATTACAGATGTTCACACCCCTCCCGAGTAATAAAAATGTAACAAAAAAAATAAGCATTTGCAATGCAATAGGTCTCGCATTTACGAGACTCTGAGCTATTGGCACTGTAAATGTCAGCAGCCTAAATTCTCGCAAATGCGAGATTTATTGAATTGCAAATATTGCTTGCTTCCAAGCACCCCATGCCGCTCTTGTACTTAATGGAGGCCACGCTCCTTTCTTTAGACGAGCTGCGCCTAAAGAAAGGGGCTTGGCCTCTATTAAGTGCAAGCGCAGCATGGGGTGCTTGAAAACAACCCACCAAAAAATATTTGTAAAGCAATAGGTGTCGCATTTGCGAGTGCTTAAACAATTGTCATTTACAATGCCAATAGCACAAACTCTCCTAAATGTGAGACCTATGGCATTCCAAAGAAGCGGCCACCATTGTCCCGGCTGCTTGGAAAGTGAAAGCGCGCATGGCGCACTGAATGTCGCTGCAAAGCACGTCGTGCGTGCACTAAGACAAAACTCACTGAAGAAATAGTGCTTACAGACTATATCACACAGACGGTGTAACAACAGAAGTAAAAGAGCCAGTCTTCATGGGAGGTTACAAATGAAGACAAGACGGTACTAAGGACGGACTAACAAGCCATTTACCGAATCAGAAGCCAGCATTTACAAAGGACAAAGACAGAAGCCAATGAAAAATATGGGCGGAGAGTGGGCTGAGCTTCAAGAGTACTCTAATACAGCATGCCTTGCAGAGCAGCGCATGCGCTGCCCAGGCTCAACCTAAAAATGGGGGTGGGAGATGACGGGGGTAGGGGGTAATAGCGAGTGGCTCCGCCCAACTGTCGCATTCAGCCCCCTCCCTGATCTGTCAGGCTGCCCCCAGTTCCCTTCCTGTCCAGCACCACTCCCCCAGCATCTGTAGCTTGGGCTATTATAAATCGCAGTTAACTCCCCTTCAATGCTTATTATCTGTATTTTCCATGTTAGCGAGCCCTGTTAAGTGGGTTGTTGTGTCTCTCATGGTTGGTGCAAATCTGAAGCCCTGATTCAATGTCTGTGAAATCATGTCCAGGAGTTGTTGTTTTTTTGTTTTTTTTAATTTGGCAACCCTAAAAGGTACACATCAGAGCAGTTTACAAAATATGTAGATTACCTTATGCCATTGTTTTACCTAAAAGATGTTGAACAAGGAGCCGTAATTATCCTTCATGATTTTGCAAAAATAAATAAGCCACCCAACTCCAGGGTTGGATTTGGGCCACAATTAGGCCCGGGCAGCCCAAACAATAGTGGCCCACATTTGCAGGTCGCAACCTTTCGCAATACACTGCTTGGTTAGGATCATGGAGCTAAATGATGGCAAATATTTGTGTCAATAGATGTATTTTAAAGCTTATTGGACCAGCACTTAAATAGGAAATTAACATTCCAATTGAAAAATATATACTTTGAAGACACATAATTATCAAAAACACTAGAAACTCACTTTTAATTGCTTTTTTTATTCATATGTTTTGTGTGGATTTCTTTTATTAATTTCGCCCGGGAAACAGGGCATGGCGTAGACCTAAACTGCCTAAACTACACTCGCTCTGGGCTTTTTAGATATTCATATTTTTTAGTACTTAAGAGAGGCCCTCCAATGTTCAGAGACTTGTGAAAGGTGCATCTCTTTTTTATTTTCTTTACTTGCTGCAAATGAATGATGCTAGTATGTAAATGGAAACGAACTTTGGTCAATTTCCTCACATACACGCATTTTTATATAGCACAAACTTGGGCCAGAGGCATTGGAGCACTTTACATGAGCACCACATAACATTAGAGGTCATATTAATTTTTTTATGCTCATATAAATTAAGTGATTTGTCCAGAATTACACCCTATTGGGCTGACGCTGAGACTTGAACCTGGTTTCCCAGTTTCAAAGTGGGCTAAGACCACAATCTCCCTGCTGACTGCAGTAATTGATATTTGACAGAGAGAGGGCAGGAGTGGAGACTGATCTATCTCTGCCTGTTCCAGGGAGGGGTGGGGGGCAAAAATAAACAGAGGAGCTCCCTCGCTGACCCCCCCCCCCACCACCACCCCTCTTCCAATCCTGCAGACCTCTGCAAAGCAAGTGCTAATGTCTTACCATCCGCAGCTCCTTGAGGCCTCTGTCACACCTGGAGGGAACGGGGGGGGGGGGGGTGGAGGGGGAACACACCTCCTTCTGTGATAGATGGAGTAGTCCATTGTCATTCTTCCACTAACAATTAGCTGGCCGGCCTCACTTCACATGCATGGGGTCAGGCTCAGTATATGCACAGAAAACCTGTAACAACAGCCTTTCCTGTGTGCACTAGTGGTGGAGTCTGAGACGCCTTAGTGTCCTTAGTAGACCAAAAAATTGCCCAAACACTGGCCCCAGCCAGAGGTCCATTGACCAATGGCCGATTACCCGCCTTGCCAATCTACGGCTGCCCAACTCTGTAGTATGCGTTTTATGGAACTCAGATAGACAAAAACGATTGACTCTGCCTTGCTGGGATTTAAACCTGTGATTTTCAGATCACAGGCAGATGTCGTGGACAGCTGAACTCGATCTTGTCATTAGATCATGATTTACATGGTACCTAGTTCTAAATTACAATTCAGCCTCCTTGCAGGTCTGCTTGTATTCCTGGGACCTGCTTCTCTCCAGCAGCGTTTTCCAGGAATGGAATATGAGAAGGAGGTTATGGCAGGATATGGGAGCCCGAGAGGACAAAACTCAGCTGTTCTTCACACTGACATAGTGGAGGCATGCTTGGTCCTAGCGGTGGACAGTCATAAAAAACAGACTGGACTGGGAACCAAAAACAAGCATTGGTAGATGCATTGGGTTTCGTCTATGTGATTAGTAATAATCAGGTTTTTGCTGTAAGTTGTAGCTTGCTGAGTAGTTGTACATAATATAAGTTACAGAAAGTCAATGATGCTACAAATGGTATAGTGCGAGGAAGTAATAGCAACATTTTGAAAAATGAAAGGAAAGAAGGAAATAATAGAATTGGAGCTTTTGGGCCCAGTGTCACTGCACCTGCTGCACCATTTTAATAATGACCCTGTTGCCTGCAAGATAACTGCACTTGTGACTGCCTGTTTAGTAGTAAAATATAGCAATATTTGGGGGCTTATTTACAAGCCCCTTGTGCCGCAAGTCCGTCACTTTTTCCCATATTAAAAGTGACGCACCGGTGGCGCAAGGGGCTTGTAAATAAGCCCCTTGGCGTTTAGTGGAGTTATGACAACTTTTGGCCCCGGTGCCACTGCATCTGCTGCACCATTCAAATCATGACTCTGTCGTCTGCAAGGTAACTGAACTTGTGACTGCCTGTTTAGTAGTAAAATATAGCAATTTTAGGTGTTTAGCAGGGTGCCTAGAGCTTTTGATCCTGGTATCACTGCACCTGCTGTACCATTGAAATCTTGACCCTGTTGTCTGCAAGGTAGCTACACTTGTGACTGCCTGTTTAGATTAAAATTTTAGCAATAATCTGGGTTAAGTGAAGTCCCTAGAGCTTTTGGCCCCGGTGCCACTGCACCTGCTGCACCATTCAAATCATGACCCTGTTGTCTGCAAGGTAACTGCACTTGTGGCTGTCTGTTTAGTAGTAAAATATAGCATAGCTCTTGTATATCAACTTTATTTTTAACATGCAATGTTTATTCCAACATTTGGAATTTGATCATAATGACCAAACAGATTAAGTTGAAAAAATCAATCCGATAATGCCTACAAAGTGCAAAGAAAGGTACTGAGGCATGAATAGGAAACAGCACAAATGTTCCAAGGCTAAAGCATCTGCTTTACACAACTAAGTAATAACAAGCATTGGCATAGCCAATAGGTCTCGCCTTTGGGGCCTTATAAGTGTTTAGCCAGAGCTATTGACTTTGCCAATGTCTTCAAGCTGTGCTGTAGAGAAGTGTGGCTGCTGTGCAGCATGCCGAAAAGTTATAATAAAAAAGTGTCAGAAGCATTTTTGTTACTTTATATATGACCAAGAAGGCATTATGTAAAACTGAACGACCATATTAAAAAAAGTATTTACAATGAAAAATTTCCTCAGTTTTCTTTTGTTCTTGCAATGCTGGCAACTTGTTTCTGCCTATTGCAATGGTTGTTTGTTGAAGCTTTTATTTTGAGGGGGCATAAACAATCGGAGGGTGAAGGTTGGGAACTAGTACCTGTATTATAACACTAGCAGCGGCCAGACGCTAGGGGAGAATCAACAGATGCCAGATTCCGAGAGCAGGCTGAGGTGGTCCTGAGTGATGCTGAGGTGGTAGTGGTGGTGGTGGTGACTGTTGCGGAGACGATGCTGAGGTGATGCTGAATGATACTCAGGTCTTGCTGAGTGATGCTGTGGTGGTGCTGAGTGATATTGTCTTGGCGCTGAGTGATGCTGTGGTGGTGCTGAGTGATATTGTCTTGGCGCTGAGTGATGCTGTGGTGGTGCTGAGTGATGCTGTGGTGGCCCTGAGTGATGCTGTGGTCGCCCTGAGTGATGCTGTGGTGGCCCTGAGTGATGCTGTGGTAGCCCTGAGTGATGCTGTGGTGGTGCTGAATGATGCTGTGGTGGTGCTGAACGATGCTGTGGTGGTGCTGAACGATGCTGTGGTGGTGCTGAGCGATGCTGTGGTGGTGCTGAGCGATGCTGTGGTGGCCCTGAATGATGCTGTGGCGGCGCCGAGTGATGCTGTGGCGGCGCCGAGTGATGCTGTGGCAGCGCCGAGTGATGCAGTGGCGGCGCTGAGTGATGCTGTGGCGGCGCTGAGTGATGCTGTTGCGGCGCTGAGTGATGCTGTGGTGGCGCTGAGTGATGCTGTTGTGGCGCTGAGTGATGCTGTGGTGGCGCTGAGTGATGCTGTGGTGGCGCCGAGTGATGCTGTGGTGGTGCCGAGTGATGCTGTGGTGGCGCCGAGTGATGCTGTGGTGGCGCCGAGTGATGCTGTGGTGGCGCCGAGTGATGCTGTGGTGACGCCGAGTGATATTGTTGTGGCGCCTAGTGATGCTGTGGTGGCCCTGAGTGATGCTGTGGTGGCCCTGAGTGATGCTGTGGTGGTGCTGAGTGATGCTGTGGTGGTGCTGAGTGATGCTCTGGTGGCCCTGAGTGATGCTGTGGTGGCCCTGAGTGATGCTGTGGTGGCCCTGAGTGATGCTGTGGTGGCCCTGAGTGATGCTGTGGTGGCCCCGAGTGATGCTGTGGTGGCACTGAGTGATACTGTGGTGGCGCTGAGTGATGCTGTGGTGGCGCTGAGCGATGCTGTGGTGGTGCTGAGCGATGCTGTGGTGGTGCTGAGCGATGCTGTGGTGGTGTGGTGGCGCTGAGTGATGCTGTGGTGGTGCTGAGCGATGCTGTGGTGGTGCTGAGCGATGCTGTGGTGGTGCTGAGCGATGCTGTGGTGGTGCTGAGCGATGCTGTGGTAGTGCTGAGCGATGCTGTGGTGATGCTGAGTCATCCTGTGGTGGTGCTGAGTCATCCTGTGGTGGTGCTGAGTCATCCTGTGGTGGTGCTGAGTCATCCTGTGGTGGTGCTGAGTGATGCAGTGTTGGCCCTGAGTGATGATGTGGTGTCGCTGAGTGAAGCTATGGTGGTGCTGAGTGATGCTGTGGTGGCGCGGAGTGATGTTGTGGTGCTGCTGAGTAATGCTGTGGTGCTGCTGAGTAATGCTGTGGTGGCGCTGAGTGATGCTGTTGTGGCGCTAAGTGATGCTGTGGTTGTGCTGAGTAATGCTGTGGTTGCACTGAGTGATGCTGTGGTTGCACTGAGTGATGCTGTGATGGCGTTGAGTGATGCTGTGATGGCGTTGAGAGATGTTGTGTTGGTGCTGAGTAATGCTGAGTGATGCTGTGCAGGCTCTGATTGATGCTGTGCTGGCTCTGATTGATGCTGTGGTGATGCTGAGTGATGCTGTGGTGTTGCCGAGTGAGAGATAGAGTGAAGATATAATGCCCAATTAGAGAGGGTGGTGAGAGAGAAAGAGAGAGAAAGGGTGTACATAGAATAAAGAGTGGAGCGGGATAGAGAGAGAGAAAGAAGGAGAGAGAGTGAATGAAGGAGTTTGAAAGAGAAACAGATAAAGGGGTGAGAGAGAATGAAAGGCTAAAAAAGATAGAGAGGGAGAGTTAATTAAGTAGAGAGAGAATTAGAGAGGGGAGAGAGAGAGAAGGAGAGAGACAATAAGAGTGGGGGTGTGGAGTTTAAATAGAGTGAAGAAGTGACGCGGAAAAAGTAACCTTAAATATAGCTTTGTGCTTTGCGCGAATAAATATAAAAAAAAAGAGTGAGACAAAAATACTGGTAATTAGGCTGTGACTCCCAATATAAAACAAATAGCGATATAAGGTGAAATCAACCCACCGAAGCAATATTTCTAACTAGACAAAAAAAAGCTTGCATTTCAATGCTATTCGCTGTTGTTTTTGATGTGACTGTAGTCCAGGGCCGTCAGTTGGTAATGTGAGCTGCTGCTGCGATTGAAACATCAGAGTCCAGAGAGTTAATGAGCCATGACGAGGAAATGAGGAAGAGATAGGAAACCCAGATGGCAGCTGCGCGCGTGCACGCTATCGTGAACGCAAGCTGGTCGCCAGCCGAAAGCCAGTGGGTTTGCACTTCCAAAACCCGCTTACTAAAACTCTCGGCCAGACCAGCGCAAGCGCTGGTGCAGGCCGAGACCTAAAAGGCAGGCATTGCAGCATACTGTTAGAAGCTGCTGCCTTTTCCGTGGGAAGAGATCTTATCTTGACAGTGAATGGGGCTTAAACAGTGTGAACAGCTTTAGTAGAAGTATCGTAAATGCATGCAGCCAGGGGAAGCTAACAAAAAAAAAGTTCCACACAAAAGCGAATGAACACAGTAATTCAATGGGAACTGATAAAAGCCCCCTTTTAATATATATTAAATACAAGAGATTTCATAAGCACAGCGCAAGCGCTGTGCAGGCGAAACCTAAAAACCACCTCTGGCAAAAATGTTCAAACTAGCCCTGCTCTCTTCCTCCTCGCTCGCACCTCTCTCTTCTCTCTCTACAGAAGTCTCCCCAATCCCCCTACCCCCCACTTACTGTGCCTGCCCTAATTCCTAGGAAAGCTGGAGAAAGTGACAGAGGCGCCAGCAGCCACAGGCTTGGACTGGCCATACTGAGCACCAGGCGTTTTCCAAGTCGGCTGGAACAGTGGGGGCCAGTTTTATTACTGATGGGGGCTGGTTTTGTTGCTGGTGGTCGGGTTGGTCACGTTTCGTGCCTGCAGCGCTTTACAAACAATGCAAAATAAATGCTTTTAAAGTGTGCAAGTCAGACCTCACTCATTTGAAAACCATTTGTTTTTCCTTTGAATAAATCCTGTCTCCTGCAGGCTCGTAAACAGTGCAAACCTATACATTTTTGAAAACTACACACCCAGGGGAATTCAGGATGGGGTGACTTGACTGCCTCCCACCAGGTTCTGTTACCCAGAATCCCTTGCAAACCTAAAAAATTGTCAAAAAAACCACATTTTCCCCACATTTCTGTGGTGGAAAGTTCTGGAATCTGCGTGGATCCACAAATTTCCACCCACCCCGCGTTCCCCAAAGTCTTCCGAGAAAAATGGTACCTCACTTGTGTGGGTCGGCCTAGTGCCCGCGGCAGGAAACGGCGCAAAACGCAATGTGGTCACATCTCAATTTCGCAGTGAAAAATGACCCTTTTTTGGCAAAGTGCCTAGCTGTAGTTTTTGAACCCTAGCTCTGCTGGCACCAAGGGAAACCTAGCAAACCTATACATTTTTGAAAACTAGACACCCAGGGGAATTCAGGATGGGGTGACTTGACTGCCTCCCACCAGGTTCTGTTACCCAGAATCCCTTGCAAACCTAAAAAATTGTCAAAAAAAACACATTTTCCCCACATTTCTGTGGTGGAAAGCTCTGGAATCTGCGTGGATCCACAAATTTCCACCCACCCCGCGTTCCCCAAAGTCTTCCGAGAAAAATGGTACCTCACTTGTGTGGGTCGGCCTAGTGCCCGTGGCAGGAAACGGCGAAAAATGCAACGTGGACACACCTCAATTTCGCAGTGAAAAATGACCCTTTTTTGGCAAAGTGCCTAGCTGTAGTTTTTGAACCATAGCTCTGCCGGCACCTAGGGAAACCTAGCAAACCTATACATTTTTGAAAACTAGAAACCCAGGGGAATCCAGGATGGGGTGACTTGACTGCCTCCCACCAGGTTCTGTTACCCAGAATCCCTTGCAAACCTAAAAAAATGTCCAAAAAAACACATTTTCCCCACATTTCTGTGGTGGAAAGTTCTGGAATCTGCGTGGATCCACAAATTTCCACCCACCCCGCGTTCCCCAAAGTCTTCAGAGAAAAATGGTACCTCATTTGCTCGGCTTGGCCTAGTGCCCGCGACAGGAAACGGCGCAAAACGCAATGTGGACATACCTCAATTTCGCAGTGAAAAATGACCCTTTTTTGGCAAAGTGCCTAGCTGTAGTTTTTGAACCCTAGCTCTGCCGACACCTAGGGAAACCTAGCAAACCTATACATTTTTGAAAACTAGACACCCAGGGGAATCCAGGATGGGGTGACTTGACTACCTCCCACCAGGTTCTGTTACCCAGAATCCCCTGCAAACCTAAAAAATTGTCCAAAAAAACACATTTTCCCCACATTTCTGTGGTGGAAAGTTCTGGAATCTGCGTGGATCCACAAATTTCCACCCACCCCGCGTTCCCCCAGGTCTCCCGATAAAAATGGTACCTCACTTGCGTGGGTGGGTCAAAGACCGGCGACAGGCAAGGGCCCAAAAGCTATTGAGGTGACATCAAAATTACATATCACAAACCAGCCTGGTTTTGCATGGGGGGTCCCATGAGTTTTTGGCCCGGGGCTCGGCATCCATGTAGGGAAACCTACCTAACCCATACATTTCTGGAAACTAGACACCCGGGGAGTCCAGCGAGGTATGGCTTGCGTGGGTCCCCCATCATTCTCCTACCCAGAATCCCCTGCAAACCTCAAATTTCGCCGAAAAATTCACTTTTTGTCAAATTTCTGTGTGGGTAAGTTCTGGAATCTGCGTGGATCCACAAATTTCCTCCCACCCAGCGTTCCCCCAGGTCTCCCGATAAAAATGGTACCTCACTTGTGTGGGTAGGCATAGTGGCTGCAACAGGAAATGGCCCAAATCGTACTGTGGAGACTTCAAAATTACCTATAGCAAAACTACCTGGTTTGGGGGGCACCTGAGATTTTGGCCCCGGGCTCGGCGGCCATCTTGGGAACGTACCAAACCCAAACATTTCTGAAAACTAGACACCCGGGGGAGTCCAATGAGGCATGGCTTTCGTGGATCCCCCAACGTTTTCCTACCCAGAATGTCATGCAAACCTCAAATTTAGTTGAAAAAAACACATTTTCCACATATTTGAGTGTGGAATCACCGTGCCGGCACAAATGTCCTACCACCCAGCGTTCTCCTTGTTCTCCTGAGTAAAATGATACCTCACTTGTGTGGGTGGGCCAAAGGCCTGTGGCTAGGAAGAGCCCAAAACATAGAGATTTAGAGTATAGCACCGAGAATTCTAAGCGCTACATTTTAAAAAAAAATACGTTTTTAGCCATTTCTGCTTTGGACACCCACAGAAGTGAGCATATAGCGTCAACCGCAGTTGACTGGCTGCTCAAAATGTTTGGGCCCTAAAATGAAGGTGAGAGAGCATGAGTGGAAGGGAAAATTAACTGTTGTGGGCAATTCCACCTTCTACCTTTTACTCTATGGCAACCAAGAACCAGCAAAATCTTCTCTTAAGACTCTTAAGAGTTGTAAGAGAGAAACATTTACAAAAACATATAAGAATGCCAATTCAGACCTGCCCCTTGGGGCAGCTGCTAAATAAAAAGAAAATCACTTTTAAACTAGTGCTACAAATTTGCAGGCTCTGTTAATCATTCTCATACATTCGCAAATTGAAGTTCAACACTAGCTACCAAGGAGGCACAGACTGACCCGATCTGGGGGTGGAACAATTATAGAGGGAACCTCACTCCTGTTGAGTGCCATTAGAAAGGAATGTTTATTACTCATAATAACAATAATTTGGGTTTCTCTCATGCTTACTAACACTTTGATTGTCATTTCTAGGTGCTGTAAATAACAGATATTACTACTGCTCAATTTAAAGGTCCTTAAGATCAGCAGAAAGGGCTTAACTAGAAAAGTTGTATTGCTGGTCCTGTGATGCCACCATATTCGCTGCTACCAACTGACTAATGACCCAGATTGACTTGTCATAAACAAAAATGGAGACACAATTGAGAAGGAATTTTCTTCTTTGGAGCAGATGCACTTTCAGCAGGATTAATATAGATCAAAAGGTCACAAAAGTGACAGTAAAAGCTAGTGAGAATACAGTGGCGGCTCCTCCGCTAAGGCAGAGGAGCGTTGCCCCACTGCCCTGAAGCAGTAAAAGAAAGGAAAAAATAAAATGATAATAACATAATATTATTATCATTTAATTTTGTCCTCCTGCTGCGGCAGCTATGCGTGACAGGGCAGGGGAGGAGTGGTAGAACCCTCCTAAGTGCGCTATGACTGTTTGGTCGGCCCTCTCGGACCAACCAAACAGTCATGTGCACTTTCCCTGTTCTCCATGCAGGCTGCATTACAGACTGCATAGAGAACATGCCCAGGCCCCCAGTCCCTGGCGGAGCACCGAACCATGGGGCTCAGACCAATCACAATGCTGCACCGCAGCATTATGATTGGTCAGGGGAGCCTGGGAGCTTAACAATCACAACGTTGCGCTGCAGCGTTGTGTTTGGTCACGGGAGCCTGGCTGCCTGCTTCCTGTTTCATTCCCCATGCGAGGAGAGACGACAGAGAGACGCGGCGGGAAGGTAATGTTTTTTTCTTTTTTTAAATATCCCCTTGCCGCCCCCCCCCCCCCTGCCCTTCCTCCCAGCCCGCTCTGCCACGCCGATCCAAGCCGCCCGCTACTGTGAGAATATGGATTTTACCACCCTCTCCAATATTTGTCGCCCTGGGCATCACATCATCCTCGAGCAGATCAGGACATTGATACACTTTACCATCGTTCATGTACTCAAATATTTGGTGATGGTCTGCAGTCATATTTACTCCTTTCATCTAAAAAGAACAAGAGTAGCTTTCCTTTCCTCATGCTCTATAATTGGAACCTTCATAGATGTGTTCTTCATTATAACGAAGTGAGAGCCACAGAGATATTGCCTGGACATTGTCAGAGCCCAGTCAATAGCACAACACTAACACTCAGCTGTTCACAACTTCTTTCTCTGTTCAAAAACACATGGGTTTGTCTATCATTCCTCACCTAGCCAGTCCCAATGTCTTATTCATCCATCTGAATAACAAACCCTCTGGTGAAAATAAGCCCCTCTCAAACAAGAGGTACATAAAGAACGTTTATGATAAAGATTTATAATTCCTCTGTCCAGTTTGTGATTTGTGGTTTCATTTTTAGGCCGATGGTAGATATTTTGCAAGGGTTTCATAACTTTGAACAACCAATCATCTTGAACTATACTTTGATCTCCGAGAATAGCCAGGTTTGGGCTTGTGCTTATGGGATGTTGTAGTGAACATGGCCGGTATTTTGTTCAGGATAGGAAGGAAGGAAGGAAGGAAATCTTTATTGTTTCAGTTAATAAAAACCATACAATATCGAAAATACTTATATCCTCAGTATCTTAAAAGATTTTAGCAAACAATTTCATAAGAGAATTATTAAAAAGTGATTTCATGCGAAAGTATACAGTGTTGCTGACTTTCTAACATCCTTTTAAAACCTGTCTAACCTATTAAAACCAAAATAAATGGTCCAATTTATATTTGCCAAGAAACTGGGCTTCCATTGCTACTTATTTCAGTCCCAATATTGTTCAGGATAGGTTGGATCATGATTGAGGTAGACCACAACTTGGTACCTATCAGTTGTGATAAATATGTTAGCTTGTTGATGTGACTGAAGCGTGTTCTCCATGTACTGCCAATATCCTTCCCAGCTTCCCTAGCAGTGAATTTGGCAATTCCATATGTGATATCATAGAAAAACAAAACCATTACTGAGAAACCACTTCACCTAAACTGGTTAATGGAAGTTTTCAGAATGAATAGCATTTACCATTTCATAGAAACCAATTTATAGAATGTCTTTTTGTCTGTAATTGACTTTTGAAAGCTTATTTTTAAGGTATAACTACAATGTTTACAGGTCTTACTTTCAGAAACACTTTGTAGGAAGTATTTATTTCAGTGCTATAATTCAGGGGATATTATTTCAGATTTACATCTTTTACATTGTCAAACAGTTATTTCGGATGCTTTTAATTCACTAACCACTCCTAAACACCATCCTTCCCCGACCCCTCACAACCTCTAAACACCCTCAATCCCTGCCCCCTCTCAACCCTCACCACACCTAAACTACACCCATTCCTGAACCCTAAAAGCCCTTAGTACCCCTAAACTCCACCCATCCTAAAAAGCTAGAAACCCTCACTACACGTAAACTACACCCATCACAGACCCCTAAACTGCACCTATCCCTGAACCCAAAAAGCCCTCTCTACCCCTACACTTCACTCATCCCTGAACCCTTAAAATCCCTTTCTATGCCTAAACACCACACATCCTTGACCCCTTAACACCCCTCACCACACCCAAACTCTACCCATCCCTGAACACAAAGGGGCAGATTCACAAGCCCCTTGCAACACTTTTGCGCCACCGTTGCGTCACTTTTGTGACGCAGCGGCGGCGTAAACAATGCGGCTAATTTACAACCTAAACCCAAAAAACTCTTTACCACCCCCAAACTTCTACCTATCACTGAACCCCAAAACCCCTCAACAGCCCAACACTTCACCTATCCGTAAACCCTAAAATTATCTCACACCACTAAACTCCACTCATCTGTGAACTCTAAAAATCTCTCACTTCCCCTAAACTCCACCCATTCATAACACTGAAAAAACCCTCACCAGCCTTAAACTCCACCCATCCCTGAACCCTAGAAACCCCTTCCTATGCCTGAACTCCACACATTCCTCACCCCTAAAAATCCCTAAATATTACCCATCCCTGAACCCAAAAACTCCTAACTAGTCCTAAACTCACCCCAAGTTAAATATAATTTTGGATTTTTCCTTAAAATTATCTTTCCTTCAAAATGTTTCCTTTAATTTTCGATTTATTTGAATTTCCTTCAAATTAATTTTCCATGATTTGGCGTCCTTCAATGTGGTTTCTCAGTTTTCGCTTTTCCATTAATTCGCAACATCAATATTTTTCATCCCAGGGTGCATCAGTATAGATTTACAATGGTTTCCTGGATGTAGAATGTAGACCTCACTTTTCTTCCCTCTTTTAGAGCTGTTCTCCTTTAACAGGTCAGGGTGTCCAGCATGTTTGAAACATGCATTTGCCAAGCTTTCTGCCAGCATGAAGTATGGAATGGGTGCAACGACGCACTATGGGAATAAATTGAGGATGCAAGGGGTCTTGCTAATATGCTGATTAATAGTCTTATTCGTACATCTATTGTATGGGCCGGAAGGCTACACCCTCCCCCACCATTATACATGCTGCTTCTCCTGGGCGTCATCTAACAGACTGTATTGCTTAGCTTAGATGAGAACACTTTCAACGTCGTTGACTTTGGGTTCCCCTTGGTGTCAGGATTAAATGACTTGCATTGTTCATAACCCCTCATCAACAAACAACTTGTTATTCAGCTTTTGCAGTTGAGGCGAGATGTACTTTCACCAATTACCCTTAGCTGGAATTCCTTACCACTATTTTTAGCTTTCAAGAGCGCCAGATACCATGACAAGGTATTTAGCAGAGTGCTTAATTTGTGCTGGTGTTTGTCTGCGCTTATTTCTTACCACCCACACATATTTATGACAGCCAGCCACATGGTGGTGCTGTCAATCTATTTTTAAAAGAGCACAGGCATGGAGTGTTAAACAATATGATGTACAATTAAAAAGAATAATATTACCAGGCCATTCTTATAGCCTTAGGTCTCTTGGTATAGTCCAAAATGTCACAATTGTTGGAGTCGACTGAGTAGTAGGTGGCGTTGATACTGGTATTTGGCAGCTTTGACTGGGCTTATAGGTGGTGCAAGCTGTAGTGGCCCCATAAGGAATATCTTGGGCCCTGGCAATATTTATTTATTTTTTACTAATAAAGGTCTGATTTAGCCAGTTCACATAGCTCACCGTGTGCATACTTGTATGTTTTCAGATTTACCACGTAATGCAACTTGCTGAATTTCTTGATTCTTTGGTAATGACCCATGCAGTGATTTTGTGTCTTTTTTGTTCTATATTTTGTCATGACATCTGTATGATGTTAAAACCAAAGGGGATGATGGACGGAGTGTTGAACATTGCAAGCACTCACCCCCAGTCAACTGATCTGGGTTTAATCCATCATCATTCTTTAGCTCACTCCGCCACCCCAGTTCAGACATGGCCATATGCAAATCAGTCTGACCCTGTGCCTCATGGGAACAGTCCAGCCCGAACTGCCAAGCCATGTCTTCCCTGGACCGGAAACAAGCATCCTGGGACCGGTTTCTGGCCAATCAGCCGTCATCAGCCAGGCTAGCCTGAATCCAGTGGCAAAGTGAGCAAGGGACCCACGTCTGGGCAAACCCTGCCAACTTAGGGCGAAAAAAGCAAAACCAAAGGGGATGATGGACGGAGTGTTGAACATTGCAAGCACTCACCCCCAGTCAACTGATCTGGGTTTAATCCATCATCATTCTTTAGCTCACTCCGCCACCCCAGTTCAGACATGGCCATATGCAAATCAGTCTGACCCTGTGCCTCATGGGAACAGTCCAGCCCGAACTGCCAAGCCATGTCTTCCCTGGACCGGAAACAAGCATCCTGGGACCGGTTTCTGGCCAATCAGCCGTCATCAGCCAGGCTAGCCTGAATCCAGTGGCAAAGTGAGCAAGGGACCCACGTCTGGGCATACCCTGCCAACTTAGGGCGAACAAAGCAAAACCAAAGGGGATGATGGACGGAGTGTTGAACATTGCAAGCACTCACCCCCAGTCAACTGATCTGGGTTTAATCCATCATCATTCTTTAGCTCACTCCGCCACCCCAGTTCAGACATGGCCATATGCAAATCAGTCTGACCCTGTGCCTCATGGGAACAGTCCAGCCCGAACTGCCAAGCCATGTCTTCCCTGGACCGGAAACAAGCATCCTGGGACCGGTTTCTGGCCAATCAGCCGTCATCA
This sequence comes from Calotriton arnoldi, assembly GCA_963921515.1. Lineage (NCBI taxonomy): Eukaryota > Metazoa > Chordata > Amphibia > Caudata > Salamandridae > Calotriton > Calotriton arnoldi. Next base: position 352,512 of record CAWUFW010014451.1, read on the forward strand.
GCCAGGCTAGCCTGAATCCAGTGGCAAAGTGAGCAAGGGACCCACGTCTGGGCATACCCTGCCAACTTAGGGCGAACAAAGCAAAACCAAAGGGGATGATGGACGGAGTGTTGAACATTGCAAGCACTCACCCCCAGTCAACTGATCTGGGTTTAATCCATCATCATTCTTTAGCTCACTCCGCCACCCCAGTTCAGACATGGCCATATGCAAATCAGTCTGACCCTGTGCCTCATGGGAACAGTCCAGCCCGAACTGCCAAGCCATGTCTTCCCTGGACCGGAAACAAGCATCCTGGGACCAGTTTCTGGCCAATCAGCCGTCATCAGCCAGGCTAGCCTGAATCCAGTGGCAAAGTGAGCAAGGGACCCACGTCTGGGCATACCCTGCCAACTTAGGGCGAACAAAGCAAAACCAAAGGGGATGATGGACGGAGTGTTGAACATTGCAAGCACTCACCCCCAGTCAACTGATCTGGGTTTAATCCATCATCATTCTTTAGCTCACTCCGCCACCCCAGTTCAGACATGGCCATATGCAAATCAGTCTGACCCTGTGCCTCATGGGAACAGTCCAGCCCGAACTGCCAAGCCATGTTTTCCCTGGACCGGAAACAAGCATCCTGGGACCAGTTTCTGGCCAATCAGCCGTCATCAGCCAGGCTAGCCTGAATCCAGTGGCAAAGTGAGCAAGGGACCCACGTCTGGGCATACCCTGCCAACTTAGGGCGAACAAAGCAAAACCAAAGGGGATGATGGACGGAGTGTTGAACATTGCAAGCACTCACCCCCAGTCAACTGATCTGGGTTTAATCCATCATCATTCTTTAGCTCACTCCGCCACCCCAGTTCAGACATGGCCATATGCAAATCAGTCTGACCCTGTGCCTCATGGGAACAGTCCAGCCCGAACTGCCAAGCCATGTCTTCCCTGGACCGGAAACAAGCATCCTGGGACCGGTTTCTGGCCAATCAGCCCTCATCAGCCAGGCTAGCCTGAATCCAGTGGCAAAGTGAGCAAGGGACCCACGTCTGGGCATACCCTGCCAACTTAGGGCGAACAAAGCAAAACCAAAGGGGATGATGGACGAGTGTTGAACATTGCAAGCACTCACCCCAGTCAACTGATCTGGGTTTAATCCATCATCATTCTTTAGCTCACTCCGCCACCCCAGTTCAGACATGGCCATATGCAAATCAGTCTGACCCTGTGCCTCATGGGAACAGTCCAGCCCGAACTGCCAAGCCATGTCTTCCTGGACCGGAAACAAGCATCCTGGGACCGGTTTCTGGCCAATCAGCCGTCATCAGCCAGGCTAGCCCGAATCCAGTGGCAAAGTGAGCAAGGGACCCACGTCTGGGCATACCCTGCCAACTTAGGGCGAACAAAGCAAAACCAAAGGGGATGATGGACGGAGTGTTGTTTCCGTCCATCATCCCCTTTGGTTTTGCTATGTTCGCCCTAAGTTGGCAGGGTATGCCCAGACGTGGGTCCCTTGCTCACTTTGCCACTGGATTCAAGATAGCCTGGCTGATGATGGCTGTAAGCCAGAAACCGGTCCCAGGATGCTTGTTTCCGGTCCAGGGAAGACATGGCTTGGCAGTTCGGGCTGGACTGTTCCCATGAGGCACAGGGTCAGACTGATTTGCATATGGCCATGTCTGAACTGGGGTGGCGGAGTGAGCTAAAGAATGATGATGGATTAAACCCAGATCAGTTGACTGGGGGTGAGTGCTTGCAATGTTCAACACTCCGTCCATCATCCCCTTTGGTTTTGCTATGTTCGCCCTAAGTTGGCAGGGTATGCCCAGACGTGGGTCCCTTGCTCACTTTGCCACTGGATTCAAGATAGCCTGGCTGATGACGGCTGTAAGCCAGAAACCGGTCCCAGGATGCTTGTTTCCGGTCCAGGGAAGACATGGCTTGGCAGTTCGGGCTGGACTGTTCCCATGAGGCACAGGGTCAGACTGATTTGCATATGGCCATGTCTGAACTGGGGTGGCGGAGTGAGCTAAAGAATGATGATGGATTAAACCCAGATCAGTTGACTGGGGGTGAGTGCTTGCAATGTTCAACACTCCGTCCATCATCCCCTTTGGTTTTGCTATGTTCGCCCTAAGTTGGCAGGGTATGCCCAGACGTGGGTCCCTTGCTCACTTTGCCACTGGATTCAAGATAGCCTGGCTGATGACGGCTGTAAGCCAGAAACCGGTCCCAGGATGCATGTTTCCGGTCCAGAGAAGACATGGCTTGGCAGTTCGGGCTGGACTGTTCCCATGAGGCACAGGGTCAGACTGATTTGCATATGGCCATGTCTGAACTGGGGTGGCGGAGTGAGCTAAAGAATGATGATGAATTAAACCCAGATCAGTTGACTGGGGGTGAGTGCTTGCAATGTTCAACACTCCGTCCATCATCCCCTTTGGTTTTGCTATGTTCGCCCTAAGTTGGCAGGGTATGCCCAGACGTGGGTCCCTTGCTCACTTTGCCACTGGATTCAAGATAGCCTGGCTGATGACGGCTGTAAGCCAGAAACAGGTCCCAAGATGCTTGTTTCCGGTCCAGGGAAGACATGGCTTGGCAGTTCGGGCTGGACTGTTCCCATGAGGCACAGGGTCAGACTGATTTGCATATGGCCATGTCTGAACTGGGGTGGCGGAGTGAGCTAAAGAATGATGATGGATTAAACCCAGATCAGTTGACTGGGGGTGAGTGCTTGCAATGTTCAACACTCCGTCCATCATCCCCTTTGGTTTTGCTATGTTCGCCCTAAGTTGGCAGGGTATGCCCAGACTTGGGTCCCTTGCTCACTTTGCCACTGGATTCAAGATAGCCTGGCTGATGACGGCTGTAAGCCAGAAACCGGTCCCAGGATGCTTGTTTCCGGTCCAGGGAAGACATGGCTTGGCAGTTCGGGCTGGACTGTTCCCATGAGGCACAGGGTCAGACTGATTTGCATATGGCCATGTCTGAACTGGGGTGGCGGAGTGAGCTAAAGAATGATGATGGATTAAACCCAGATCAGTCTGGAGTGAAGTGCTTCAACTCCTCACCAGGAGTAGTAAGCGCTAAATAAATGCAATTACAATCAGGTATAGCACCTAGCTGATGTCAGAGGAATGACCTTATTCTAATTCCTCTATCCACGGCTTACTAAAGGCTCACCTTTACTGCAAAGACCCTAGTAAGTGAGTTCTCATTTCAAAGCTTTCCAAAGATTATGCTAGTAACATTGGAAAATGAGCTGCCCTCGCATAGGCCACTTAGATTCCCTCCCATGCATACCCAGGTCTGTGTCAACCATGGGTTTGCTGACCTCTGATATTAGGCTTCAATGGAGAACAGATTGGAAATATAATATATATATATATCCATTTTAACACCCCAGTGCTTCTATTTTTTGAAGATTCCCTGTAGCAGTGGGATGGCCTAGCCCATTTTTATTCCTCTCTTATATCCTCTTGGGCTTCCTAAGACGTTAGCAGTCACCTCCTCTCCTTGCTTAAGGCTGCAGACCCCTGTAAGGTCCTGCAAAGGAGATAATCCATTCTGCAGCCCTCTGATGCAAAAGACAGGCAGGTTATGTGCCTGTGGCTGGGAAATTAAATACACACCTCTGCATCCATTGACTAGCACTCATGTATTGAATCTTACAAGTTCTCTTTGTTTTTTTCGATGAAACATAGCGCCAAGAAACCAGTTAGTGGTTTCTCAATACACAGAGTCAAAGCACCAGCAGCATCTAGCACATAAAAAGGAGAGAAACAATGCGAAGAAGCGAATATTTTACGAACCCAAAACTGAGCTCCAAGTACAACCTTTTAGCACTTGACGCTTAGGCTAGCAAAGTCGAGTAGTCCAAAGCTTACTCATAGATGTGATGTGAAGTAGAATCTCAGAATTCAATAAAGCATCTCATAGCAATCAGTCACTCATTGTCCAGCAAGTGCTATCCTCAAGAAAAGAAAATACTTTCATCTGACCACAGCTAAATTCTGCACAGAAATGTGTAGCGGGCCAGAGACAAATGAGTAGACACAGTTCATGATGGAGTTGTGGAGAGTCTAGCTTCTGCTAAACTAGAAACTGTCCTCAGGTTCTCATCAGTGGTTTTGAGTCAACTTTTTGGTTGCAGAGCAGTATGTTCTTGACCTTTTCCCATAGCCTGTCCGGCCATTGCAGAGATTGTTAGAAGTGTTCCAGTCGTGGAGTCATCATTGTAGCTGCCTTACAAAAGTTATTATGTTCCTGGTAGCCCTGGTTATGTACAGTACCTTTTCTTGCCGTGAGGTAGCAGCATACCTGCCAACTCAGACAGTGCCACCGTGTGACCCACGATATCGTCTCACATCACATGGTCTCCCAGTGAGGAGCCGATGTCACACGGTGGCAGGGAAAACAAGCTGAAATCCACTGGCTCTCATCACAGATCTACGATGATCAACAGCTGACTGCGGTTGTACTGGTTTGTAGTGCCAAGATGTCACAGGTGCTGGCTCTTCAGGTGAGGAAATCATCAAATGTGGCTACATTTTGTTCATAGTACAAAGTCAACACAAGCCCTTCTGGTTCTTCTAAAGAAATATCTGAATGTTGTGGCAATTTTTCCGGTGGCAGCAACCTACTAGAGGCTCAAAGTGTGCGCCGCTTCACTCATGGATTACGCGGCAGAAGAACTAGGGCACAAGGCCTCAACACATGCCTCACTAGTGCAGATTCTTACCTGGGCTACATTTGCTAGCTACTCTGTTCCTCCTGCCTAGCTCCCTTGGTCCTTCTGTTCTAGGCAGCCTTTCCCTTGTGCATGGATACGTTCACTTCCCCTCTCCAGCAGTCAGTACAAGGCAGCTCTCACTAGCAAGTTGCAGATGTTTCAGGTTTATGTGCCCGAACCAGGCAAGGGGAGGGGGGCTGGCAGTCAGTTATCCCAGCCCTGGAGTCAAAGGGGTTTCTTGGTCTCCACTGGTGTCCTACCCAAGATTCTAAGCACAAAAACTAGGGTTTCTACCCTATACATATGCCAGGTATGCAGACAGTTTGTGAATTCCATGAATCTAGCTATGGGACACATTTCTAGCAGTTCCTAACCTTTCTGGGTTCCTCCCAGAGTGGTCAAACCACAGTCATTTTCCTCTTGTGTGAACAGGAAATTGGGGTGGAAGTTTGTGCTCTCTGTCAGGGGAGACGCACACAAAAATACAGAAAAGAGGAAGTGTTAGACCTGTCCCTTTTTGCAGGTTTATCCCCAAGCTTTTTTCCTTTTTGCCTCCTATTTTTCTGACCCTGTTTTTGTTAGCTATAGGATTCTGGGTGCGTTACCACTGCTGATCAGTGCTAAAGTGCATATGCTCACTGTATAAATTGTGATATGATTGGTTATCTATGATTGGCATATTTGATTCACTGGTAAGTCCCTAGTAAAGTGCACTGAGTGTGCCAGGGCCTGTAAATCAAATGCTACTAGTGAGCTTGCAGCACTGGTTGTACCACCCACATGAGTAGCCCTGTAAATGTGTTTCAGACCTGCCACTGTAGTGTCTGCGCACGCAGTTTATAACTGCCATGTTGCCCTGGCAAGAGCACCCACTTACCAGGTCGTAACCTTCCCTTTTTTTACACGCAAGGCACCCCTAAGGTAGGCCTAAGGTACCCCATTGGCAGAGTGCAGTGTATGTGAAAGGTAGGACATGTACTGGTGTGTCTCACATGTCCTGATAGTGAAATACTATGCATTTCGTTTTTCACTATTGAAAGGCTGTCTGTCCCATAAGCTCATCATTAGGTCTGCACTGTAACATTTTGACATGTATAACTTTCAATAGGGACAAGATAGAAAAATTGAGTTTAGGCTCTCTGAACTCAGAATTTATTAACACACCTTTTGGTGAAGGTGGTTTTTAAATTGTGTTTGAAAATGTCACTTTTAGAAATTGGCCATTTTCTTACTTTGCAAACACAAGGAGATGATGGACGGAGTGCTGAAACTTTTCAAACACTCACCCCCAGTCACAGATCTGGGTTGAATCCATCATCATACTTTAGCTCCCTTTGCCACCCCAGTTCAGACACAGCTATATGCAAATCAGTCTTGACCCTGTGCCTCATGGGAACAGTCCAGCCCGAACTGCCAAGCCATGTCTTCCCTGGACCGGAAACAAGCATCCTGGGACCGGTTTCGGGCTCACAGCCCTCATCAGCCAGGCTAGCTTGAATCCAGTGGCAAAGTGAGCAAGGGACCCATGTCTGGGAATACCCTGCCAACTTAGGGCGAACAAAGCAAACACAAGGAGATGATGGACGGAGTGCTGAAACTTTTCAAACACTCACCCCCAGTCACAGATCTGGGTTGAATCCATCATCATTCTTTAGCTCACTTTGCCACCCCAGTTCAGACACAGCTATATGCAAATCAGTCTTGACCCTGTGCCTCATGGGAACAGTCCAGCCCGAACTGCCAAGCCATGTCTTCCCTGGACCGGAAACAAGCATCCTGGGACCGGTTTCGGGCTAACAGCCCTCATCAGCCAGGCTAGCTTGAATCCAATGGCAAAGTGAGCAAGGGACCCATGTCTGGGCATACCCTGCCAACTTAGGGCGAACAAAGCAAACACAAGGAGATGATGGACGGAGTGCTGAAACTTTTCAAACACTCACCCCCAGTCACAGATCTGGGTTGAATCCATCATCATTCTTTAGCTCACTTTTCCACCCCAGTTCAGACACAGCTATATGCAAATCAGTCTTGACCCTGTGCCTCATGGGAACAGTCCAGCCCAAACTGCCAAGCCATGTCTTCCCTGGACCGGAAACAAGCATCCTGGGACCGGTTTCGGGCTAACAGCCCTCATCAGCCAGGCTAGTTTGAATCCAGTGGCAAAGTGAGCAAGGGACCCATGTCTGGGCATACCCTGCCAACTTAGGGCGAACAAAGCAAACACAAGGAGATGATGGACGGAGTGCTGAAACTTTTCAAACACTCACCCCCAGTCACAGATCTGGGTTGAATCCATCATCATTCTTTAGCTCACTTTGCCACCCCAGTTCAGACACAGCTATATGTTAATCAGTCTTGACCCCGTGCCTCATGAGAACAGTCCAGCCCGAACTGCCAAGCCATGTCTTCCCTGGACCGGAAACAAGCATCCTGGGACCGGTTTCGGGCTAACAGCCCTCATCAGCCAGGCTAGCTTGAATGCAGTGGCAAAGTGAGCAAGGGACCCACGTCTGGGCATACCCTGCCAACTTAGGGCGAACAAAGCAAACACAAGGAGATGATGGACGGAGTGCTGAAACTTTTCAAACACTCACCCCCAGTCACAGATCTGGGTTGAATCCATCATCAGGACAAGATAGAAAAATTGAGTTTAGGCTCTCTGAACTCAGAATTTATTAACACACCTTTTGGTGAAGGTGGTTTTTAACTTGTGTTTGAAAATGTCACTTTTAGAAAGTGGCCATTTTCTTACTTTACTATCCTGTGTGCCTCTGTCTGTTTGTGTATTCAGCATCTGGTGTTGGAGTGACAGGAGCTGGGGATGTGCATTCCCTCTAGACAGTCAAAAGGGAAGTTGAGGTGTGTCCTGCCTTGCCTGGTTGACTCACAGCTGGGCTGAATAGACCTGGTCTGCATTTAGAGTGGTGGGAGGAGTTTCTCTTGCACCTGAATAGGCTGTGTCTCCTTTTCACAATGCTGTCTCCGGCTCCCTGTGGTCATGCTGCACCAGGGAGGACAGGATTGGTTTGGACTGGGTTCAGAGACCCTTGCCACAAAGAAAACAATGACAAAATGGGGTATAAGTATTAGACCTAAAACCCCAGGACTTTAGATTACTTCAAGGAACAAGAGGGCCCTGCCAAGAAGAAGAGTGGAAGGACTGTGTGAGGAGCACTGCCTTTTCTGTGTGAGGGGTGGGGTGGCTGGCAGTTGCTGCTTCTGTCCGTTGTGGAGGAAAAGGACTGGCTCTTTTTGCCTTTCTGTGGCATCCTACTTGTGGAGAATCTCCAAGGGCTTGTGTGTGCTGCCCTCCTGTTTTGGGAAGACTCAGGGATATCAAAGTCTTCCTCCCTTGTGCTGTCAAGTTATTGGGAATTCCTCATGTTCTCATTTTATTGGGAATTCCTAGTGCTTTTTGAATCCCTGGTGCAATTTTGAACTCCCCGTAGCTGTGGAGGAGTTTGTGCATTCATCTGGAAACTACCAGGTGCTTTATCTGATTAAAAAGCTGCCCCATGCTTGTCTTGCTGGGAAGCTTCTCTGCGCTCCCTTGATTACACAGCAGGAAGGCCAGGCGTTGGCGAGCAACTAGAGAAGCGAGTGCGGCCTGCCCGATTACCTGGAGTGCGAGGCCACGCTGTCAAGGAGGCAAGAGGAAGGCGCGGCCGCTCGGCAGAGAAGAGGAGCTGCCTGAATTGCTAGGCAAACAACGTGGCCGCCCAGAGTTCCTGACGTCACCGCCAGGAAGCAGATGGGAACGCTGCTGCATAATTAGCCACCCCAGCCGCAAAGGACCAAATTGGCCGTGCACCATCAAGAGGAGCAGCGCCTCCCGCCCCCAAGACAGCGGGCAGAGCTCTGCTTGTGGCCTGGTTGGTGTGAGGCCCGGGCCGGGTTGAGCGGCCTCATTCTTTACGTCGCAGGTGCACCGCACTCGCAAGCACCTGTAATTGGGGACCCATTCTGCCTGCAGGGGATCCAGCGAGGTCTCGCCGGCGGCAGGGCGTGTCTTGCCCCCCATGCTGCACACATACCTTTGAGCCACATGAGAAATCGCATCTGAGAGCAGGACGGGTTGGGAATCCTCAACGGAGGTCCTGTTCCTGCGCCTCCCACTGCAATTACTGTGCAGCCCATACGATAAGCGCAGAAGTGCTGTGGCTGCAGAATTGAAGGTGAAAGTGCTGATTTTAGGCACCATGGTTATCTGGAGACCCATGGGTCCTGCCTTGCAGTGCTAAAATAACAAAAATTTCATTTTTAGAAACTGCACCATATGCGCAGTGAGGGTGCACTAAATGTTGTGTTATATGTTTTTACAATGTTTTTAGGACATGTGCACCTTATAGTTTTTTTTACTTCAGTGCACTATATGTGATGTCATGACAATTGCCAAGTTGGCAAAGTGATTTATGCATTATTATGACAATTGCCTAGTGGCAAAGTGATGTATGGTCTATGTGATATGGCAATTGCCTAGTGGCAAAGTGATTTATGTGATTTGTGGTCTATGTGTTTAATATATAATATATGTGATAGTTTATATAACCTTGTGTGGAGTCTCCTTTTATGGTGTCCCTAGTGTGTCACGTGTGTGTGTGTGTGTGTGTGTGTGTTGCGCAAATGCTTTACACATTACCTCTGGGATAAGCCTGACTGCTCTGGCAAGCTACCAAGGGGGTGAGCAGGGGTTATCTTGGGTGTCTTACTCCCTTACCCTGACTAGAGCGGTGGGTTCTGCCTGACTTAGGTGCATACCCTAGCCAACCAGAAAATCCATTACTAACAGGAAAAGATAAGTGTCTTTGGCTTCCTCACTTAACTATCTCTCAACCTGATATGGTAACTGTTTGGGAAGAATGGATCAGGATGGGGTCAAAGGCTGTCTGCGTTCTACTCTCCACACCCTAGATTCTGGCCCACTACAAAGGACCCAAGGAATGCATTGGAGAAGCCCTGCTATTCACTCTGCAGTTTGGCAGACTCTCTCCAACCTCCATCTTATGTACTTAGCATGAGTAGGACACCAAAACGGATCCCTCGGTTGCAACAACTATGCACAGCACATGTGTTCTGTGTACATCTTACTAAATCATATGTGCACCACTCATCGTGCATGGATGGAGTGAAGGACGTGGTTGCAGGGGATTGACAAATCAATTTAGAACAGGAGAGGCTAGTAGCCAGCCACCCCTGGCAGGGGATAGGCAAAATGGCACGTCCTTCCACTGTTTCTACCACCTCTGTTGGTCCTCCATGAAAGTAGTGTCACTCAATAAAGGAAGGGTGCACATGGTGTGTCCTCCAGACCACCGAGCCTAACTTTCAGTCACATTACGTCACAGTGTGCCTGCAACACACATTAATGAGTGGCTGTGCTGAGGCCAGAAACAAAACAAACATTAGCACCTTGCTATGGGAAAACAGGGCATGGGTACACACTCTCCAGAGCCACGCAGGGGACCTTTTCCATCCCAACACAAACTCTCTTCTTCATCGATCAAGATGTCTGTTCCTTATGTTAAATGTTCTGGGGCTGCTTTCCTCTCCTTCACTTAACCCCCAAAAAACTTCCTATCATGAAGTTTGATAATTAACTCAATGAGGGGGGGGTGGTAGCCTTCCCATTTAAGAGAATGTTTTTGTGGTTCTTTTTAGTGGTCCTTCCTTGTCTCAGTAAAGCATCCCTCCAAACCATTTGATTTCAGCTAAAACCTTCTGAAAAACATACTAGTCACCACATATTCATCCCTCGTGGCTATGTAGACAGAAAAAGGTTGACTCTATTCCCTTTTCTCCGGGAATTCCCGCTAATTTACACAGACCTAGCAACACCGTAGCTAAAACTATTTATTTTTAATATTTGTAGAGCACTGACGTACACCCAGAGGCATCTTGGCGCTATGGAATCAAATTGTGCAGAGGCATTCAGGAACCAGAAAATGACAACTCTCTCAGGTGCTGCTTATTTCGAAAAATCACAAACCTTAATTGCTTCACCTCTGGTGACCTAGTGGCAAGATCCATTCCTACCATGATTTATCTGTTTTTCTTGTGAAGTGTCAGAGTTTAAAGAACCAACATACCAATTTTATGATATCTGTCTCCACTCAGTAATGTTTTAAAATATCATTGGCCCCGAGGCAACTATGTGGCAAGGAGAGGTGATCAGGCTCTTTCGTAAATCCTTAAAAGGCAGTTTAATTGCCATCCTCAATTAAAAAGATGGGTGGCACCAGTGCTTTAAATGGGCAGGTACTGTCCGGTAATGAGTACCTCCACTTCTTAAATGAGACAATGCACAATCTCTCTACTCTCTCTCTGCTGCTCTGAAATGTTGTTATCATCCCCTCCAAGATTGTAAATAGGAATATCAAAAGGAAGGCATAATGCAAGGTGACCTTGAAGAACCTTTTAGTCCACAGAAACATGGACTAGGGACAGTCAGCCACATACCATGGCAAATCCCTGGCACACATCGCCTGGAGTCTGTATAAAGTCACTGACACATGTGGCTGCTGCGAGAGGGTGCATGGATGAGTTGATTGTTGTGTCAGTGGATCAATGGGTAACTGATTTCATTGGATGAGTGGGTGAAGGTATGAGTTGACAGATGAACTTCCACCAACCTGCTAGACACCTGCGCTCCTCCTCACTCGCCCTCGCACACCCGCCGCATCCGTCACAGCTCAGGCGGTGGCCGCTCGTTCTCCTACATCGCTGCCAAGGCCTGTAAAGACCTTCCCCTCCAGCTCCGTACAGCCCCCTCGCCGGCAGACTTCAGAAAGAGACTCAAAACCTGGCTCTTCGATGGAGACACAGTGTCCAGATACCCCTAGGGGTGACAGTGTTGCGCTTTACAAATGCTGTTTGATTGATTGATTGATGGGGGAATGGGTGGATGGGCAAGTAGAGCATGAGTGATTAGGTGGATGAGTAGGTACATGAAAATGTTGGAAGAAGGATGAATAACAGGTTGATGAGTGAGTAGGTGAATTGGTGGAGGGATGAATGAAGAGTGACGGGTAGATGCCTGGATGGATGAATGGTTGGTGGATGGATGGTGGAAGGGTAAGTGTGTGCATAATTCATTGAGCAGGTGATTGGAGAGTAATTAGTGGGATGAATATATGAGTAAATGGGTGAGCAGGTCTATAAATGTATAGAAGGATGGATGGATAGGTGGAGGGATGGACGGCCTATGTTTATGAATGGATGGATGAATATATAGGAGAAAGATGAATAATGGTAGAGATAATGGATGGTTAATGAGTAGTTGGATGGCGAACGAGTAGGCATATGGTGGACAAGATTATGACTGAATACATGTGGGTGGTTAGACAAATAGGATGGCCGGTGGACAGACGTGTGAGTCGGTGGTTCACAGGTGAGAAGGTCAATTAATGTGTGTGGGGTGAATAAATTAAAGACATGATGAGAGATGAGTGAGTAGGACTATGGCTAGGCTGACAGATGAGTGAGTAGATGGATGGATGGATGGACGAGCGAGGGAGGAGGCCGACTGAGGATTATTAGGTGGCTTGGAATGGGTATGTGCATGTGGCTGATTGTGGATTGTAAATGGTAGATGAGCAGATAAATGGTGGGTGAGATGATGGATACTGGGTGAGGAGGCACGTGGTGGGAGAGCACATGCATGGTTGATAAGTAGGCAAAATGAGAATTTGTATATTCATGGTAAAAGATTACATGCATGATATGTGACTAAATTAATAGAAAGGATGGTGAGTGAATGAATGGATTAGTGAGTGTGTGAGTGAGTGAGTGAGTTTTTAAAACATCCAATATAAGCAGAAATTAATATAGCAAAATGAACGAGGCAGTGCTACATTGTTTTGCTGAACCCTATAGACAACATGAGAAAGGGTTTGGGGATACAATGAAGAGAATTTAGAATTTCTTGATAGGGGTGATTGGCTCTGCCACGAAAAAACACCTGAATGAATGAAAAGGGGGACTGAGCAACACGTTGGCAAACAACTATTTCATCTTGAATCCACTTAGCAAATCTTTAATATGTGTTTTCTGCTTTGCCCCAACATTTGGTCAATGACAGCATGAAGTCTGAGTCTCTAGATGGTCATATCATGATGCAGCTAGGGAATTTTAAGCCACCCAAAGGAAACATCAAGTCCCAGGACTGGGAGGTTGGGCCTTTAAAACTCCCCATTCGAGCATAGATCCTGTGCTATGTAACACCGAGCACTGCTAGGTTTGTGGCATCTATGAACACTTAAAGGGCCTCTAGCATATAAACAAGAAAGTTGAATCACACATTTGTAATGCATGGTTTTAGCTAGGCCTGGGTGACATTTTAATTACACCAGAGTAACTGGCATCATTTTGGTAATTTTGCATTGTGAAATTTATGTGAAATTACAAGGATTACACGATTAATCACATTTCCTAATTTCGGTGAGAAATGTTAGCACAAGATGTACCGTTTGGGTAATTAATTTTTTAACACAAGCAGAATTTCAAGTACATTTTTTCACCCAAGCAACTGTTTGGGTAATTTTTTTGCATAAAACTACAAATCTGTAATTTTTAGCATAAAACTACAAATCTGAACGTGAGAGGCAGTGGTGTGAATGCTAACAACTGGAAATCAATTACATTATCTGAGCTGGATTTTTACCCAAACTGACTGACACTATGGGCAGCACATTCATGGTAGATGAGAAGTGGGTGAGTCCAGGTCAGATAGGTCTTTCTGAGGATTCATAGACAGTGTTTGTAGTAGATTCCTATGTTAGTGACAGCCAGAAAGTCAGGTGGGCTTCCAAAGTCTATGCTGTTGGCTGCTGTGGGCAGGCTACTGATCAGAGCACAGCCCAGAGAGTGATGTCCAGGGGCTGCTAGCGCTAGCTATCCTCGGGCAGGGGCTGGAGGCTGCATGAGGTGGAGAGAAAATAATCCCCCTGATGAAAGATTACTCCAGAGTTCACCATGGGCAATGCTTAAAAAGACTACACTAGGAAACAGTTCAAAACAAGGCAGAAGCTTGGCATACGGGGCCACTAGATGCCTTGTTGTATCTCAGTGCCACCTAGTGCTATAAATGGAACTACAGAAGTGCAGGTACTCACTATTTAGAGTACCTGTTTGCTCCTGAGAAGTGCTGGCACTCCTCCATTAAATGTATTGCAGCACTGCTGAGAAGTGCAGGTACTCTCCCTTCAAGGTCACCTTGCATTATGACTTCCTTTTGATATTCCTATTTACAATCTTGGAGGGGATGACAACATTTCAGAGCAGCAGAGAGAGAGTAGAGAGATTGTTTAAGAAGTGCAGGTACTCAGTACCGGACAGTACCTGCCCATTAAAGCACTAGTGCCACCCATCTTTTTCTTTGAGGATGGCAATTACACTGCCTTTTAAGGATTTACAGAGACGCCTGATCATCTTTCCTTGCTATATAGTTGCCTCAGGGCCAGTGATGTTTTAAAACATTACTGAGGGGAGACAGATATCATAAAATTGGTACGTTGGTTCTTTAAACTCTGACACTACACTTTGCCTCAAGGGCTACAACTGGCGCAAGATACGCCCCTTGTCATGAGCGGGAGGTAAGCTTGCTGCTGAACATAGGCTATTAGAAAAGGATAAAACAAAGCATGCGTGTGCTTCTAATGTGTATCATAGGTCTGCTGTCCATATCCATGTGTTTCGATTCGAATCGCAGCCTAAACAAAGCATCCCTCGAGTTACACAAGAATGGCGATTCAGCAAACAGTGTCCCGAGAACTGGACACAACTGACGTCATCAAACTCCGACGCAGCGCCCAGAGAAGGCCTCTGAGATGGACAATGCACCAGGGTGGCCTCCAGGCAGGGATGGATTGGGATTAATAATCGGCCCGGGCACGCTAAAAAAAGTGGCCCACATTTGCATATTGCCTTTCTGCAAAACACTAATTCGCCGAAATTTTATAAAAAGAGGCGGGGGGTAAAAAAAAAATGCACGGAGTAGTTTACACTGGTGAAACACACCTGAAAACAAGTGAGGCCACTTCTGCTCAGGCCCCCTTCCCCCGCTCAATATCCATACATTAATGGGCCGGCCCAGCGAGAGAAAGGGAGTGACACCTCTGCCGTTGATAAGAGGGAGGTAATGGACGCCCATCTACCTCCAGAAAGGCCACTCAGGCACCCACTGGGCCGCTGGCGGCATCGAACAATGCAGAAACCGCCCAAATCGGCCCCCCAGGCTGCTCAAAAAAGCAGCCCACAGCTGAAATTCAGCTACCGGCCCCTCGGGCATTGCCCGAGTGCCCGCGTTACCAATCCGACGCTGCCTCCAGGCTACACACAGCGTGCCAGAGGTGGCCTCTAAAAGTAGCATCAATACCCCAGGTCAGGCACTGAGATTTAAATAATTCTCCGACCCTGACAGCATGCTCCAGATGTGGCCTTACTCGGTGAAATGAAAAAGGAGGGGGGAAGGGGGATCTCTAAAAGGGGCGTGCCCTATGTAGTTAAGGGCGTTGCTTAAGCACAAACTAAATTTCCATGACTCCTATAGTCACGCAGTGATACTCAAAGTACGGCCCGGGGACCACTTGGGGCCCTCTTGGCCTTTACATGCGGCTTTCCTGCTGAACAACAGCACTAGCTGATGTTTAGTGGCTGAACACTAATATTCAG
Organism: Calotriton arnoldi; assembly: GCA_963921515.1. Classification (NCBI taxonomy): domain Eukaryota; kingdom Metazoa; phylum Chordata; class Amphibia; order Caudata; family Salamandridae; genus Calotriton; species Calotriton arnoldi. Next base: position 367,894 of record CAWUFW010014451.1, read on the forward strand.
AAAAAGAGGTCAAGTAAACAGGCAAGCATTTTTTTAATCTACAAATAAATGCTTGCCCGTTTATTTAACATTTTTTTAGATCTTACACAATCCCTGACCCACCCAGAACCCCTACCACCACCCTGCTGGCATCAGTGCGGCCCTCGGTCACACCACAGACCGTACTTGTGGCCCCTAGGCAAATTTTTGTGAGTACCCATGCTATAGTGCGACACTCGACCAGTATTTTGGTGCCTCTGTGAGCTTTCCGTTATTGCATCTAAATATATAAGACAACAACTGACACACATAAAAGCAGGCAGAACTATTGGCTTTGTCAATGGTTGTTAGCTGTTTAAGATAAACGAGTAACAACGATTTTGTTGTAAATAATACTGAAAATGTTTCAGTTCTCAGATTGTGAGTGTGTATTAAACATTACTGGTCTGTGGAAGGCATAGTAGCCCTCAGAGTGTCTCATTACCTCAGGTGATGTTTGCGCCCTGATATGTATGTCATTTTCTCTCCACATCTCGTCCATCTGAATATCTTAACCCCATCTCTTTCCTCTTCAGCGCCTTCTTTTCACTCTCTCCTGAATGCACTTCTTCACATCTCCTTCCCTTCACCACAACCCCACACACACTATGCATCCACTTACCCGTAAACACTGCATTTTACACATTTGCACACAATCACAATTGCACTTACTAACCACACGTGCCTTTGTAACACCATCTTCCTTTTGTTTCTCTCGCTCTCTGCACCCCACATACCTTGAGCTCAGAACGAGACCTTGTCATAACGTTTACCGACTTTGTCGTCATCCAACATAAAAAAATAAAATCTATTCAAGACAAGGCAGGGGGGGAGGAGGGTGGAGAGAGAGAGAGAGAAAGAGAGATACTTGCATGTGCATGTGATCAATCATGCAATGCACTGAGGCTGCCTGCAAGGTAACATTTATGTGTGTGTGGGGTGGCGAGAGTGTAGGTTGCAGCTGTAGTGTAATAAGGGCGCCTTGAGCCATACTATAAGTGATGAAACTGGGTCCCTTGCCTGCTGTTTTAGTGGTAAAATATAGCAATATTAGGTGTTCAGTTGGCACCTTAAGCTTCTGGGCCCTGGTGCCACTGCACCTACTTCACTGAAAGCTACCACCCTGGCTTGCAGTACTGTTGATGCTTTTACCGCACCTATTGTTTTAAGGAAGCTGGTAGTAGTGTACTACTGCCACCTGTGCTGGTCGCCACCAGTGTTGTGCCAGGGCTGTGTAGGTTAACGGCCTTATTAACATTTATAAATAAACAGGCCAAGACAACGTTATATTTCTCCATTCATTGTTTTCATTTCTTTTCGCTGTCCTTTTCTTTTACGGATTGTTAATTGGTATTTTTTTGTTTTTTACTTTTAGTAGTTGTCTATTTCTGATGAAATTTAATAAAGATGCTTTATGACAAAAACAAAGGGAAGAAAGGGTGTTTATAAAAGCGATGGTTACATTTAATTGCATTAACACAGTGGCGGGAGATAGCGGTGCATAACTGAGATGCTCACATGCACCAGGGGCTTATACACAGTGAAGGAAGCGAGCATCGTCCAGCAGAGATGTGCCTCCGGGGCAAGGGGTCATTCAGTATGACTGGCAGTCTACGGTGGGCGAAAGTGGACAGGAAAAATGTTTAAAGGTCGGTACCAGTACCAGCTCGTAGGCCGAGCAGGTGCACACAGCGAGCCCTGTTATTGTTTTTGTATGTGATTAACTCCCCAAACGCTATCTCTGCCTCCCAGAAAGCTCGCCCGCCCTCCACTACTCCCGACGGCCTGAAAGAAGCGCTTTAAGAAAACGCAGCATCGAGCCGGGTCTCTTTCAGCCAGACTCCAACAGAAGGCCTTTGGGGCAGTGAGCGCCATTGGACGGTGCCAGCAAGGCTCTGTCAGGATGCCCGGGGCTTTTGTCGATGAACCCAACAGTGAAAAGGGCCTCTATACCCCTGCCATTCCGGGGGTGGCTCTGAGTATCAGTTCGGAAATGTGCCAGGGAGGCTGGCAGAGCTGGTTCGGTGGAGGGCAGGAGGGCGCGGGGAATACAGTAAAATTGACTTTCTATCAGTTCCGCCTCTGTTAGGTTCCGGTTTACCCTTCCTGCCCTGGAGAGCTAGGAATCATTTAGTGGAAGAAACTGGGTTTCAATTGTAGTTAAATAGCGCTGGCAAAGACATATTGGATTAATATGAAGGACTATTTGCAAAAATCCACTGATTTTGTTAGCATGAAAATAATAGAGCAAAGTTAAAAACAAAGTCTCTACATGGGCTACATCCTGGTACATGGTGGCATGTAGGAAGGTGAAGGGCACAACTGATGTGTGGTATGTTGAAGCTCCCTCTATTTGTATGCTTCCGCTGAGCATGCACACAAATTGCACACATGCACACTAACACGCCGCTGTTCCCAGTTTCCCTACTTGCTGACACTGTGGCAAACACTCTAAATTAACACTGCTCAAATATTTGAAGACTGGAGTTAGCAATAGCATAGTATTAGTAAATTATTCTCGTTATTGAATATTTGGGCTTATTTTTGGTTTTTTAGCTTAAAAAGCTTTATTTAAACAGTGAAACACAAATCAGAGATTTACAAGAAACATAGTATACGCAGGGGCGGAGCGTCCATGGGGGCGCTGGGGCGTTGCCCAACTAGCCACATCGCCCTAAATTCGTGCAAATGAAGCAATTGGACAACTCCACTCTCGCGCTGCTGGGACACGCGTGCGCGGCAATCGGCCGCTGAAAGGGGTGGGGGCGGGGCTGCGGCAGCACTCAACACAGTTTGAGTGACAGACTGTCACTGTTAGCGGCGAGTGCGCATGTTCGGGTTTGGGCTGGTCATTTTTATGACCAGCCCGTACATGCGCACTATCAGCCACTACCATACTCAGTAGGCGAGGGAGGGGGGGGAACCCGAGAGGCCGTCGCAGCCCCCGGTCTCTTAGGGGCGGGCCGTATCCGTGCCCTAGCCAATACTGGCGCTGCTAATGCAGCGTCTGGATTGGCTGCGAGTGCGACTGCGAGTGATACACCGGCCGTGCAGTCTGAAGTTGTTCCTGCACCGGACCGGCCCAGACCTGTTCCTGCAATCCTGCTCCGGAGTCCGGACCGCAGACAGAGGCGGCGCGAAACCGGGATCGGGATCAGGTACGTTTTTTGTTTTTTATGTTACCCCCCCCCCCAGAATTGCGAGCCGCGACTGCTTTTCACCCTGTAAAACTTAATGAGTCCAGCTCCAATTAATATTCATAATAGCAGTTTGCAAATCCTTTTTGCTCTTGAAGGATAATAAGAATGTTTCTCGTCGTAATATGCTCCTGGGATATCATTTTTCATATGCATATGGTGGGGGGAGAACTATTTCAAGCCTTCACTTACTAAATTTCACTTCAAACGAGAGCTTAGGCGGCGGCATTGAGCCTCGCGCAGGCGGATCTGAGCGCGCCTCGTGCATCCTGGATGCTACCATTAATCACGACTATTGTTCCGCTGTTGATGAAAGGATTGCTGAACAATGGCATGAAACTACGCTGAAAGTAGCGCGCCGCAGATGCACTCAAAGGCGGAGGGGCTGTGTGTGGCGATTCTCTATGGTCACGCTAAAGTAAATAGTACCTTTGAAATGAAAAATGAACACTAGTATGTTTCAGAACATTATTCATAATGTCAAATGATCCGTGTTTTAAACAAACAAAATATCCTAGACACAGAATCTGCTAACTTCCCAGTTAAATTGTGACATTCTGCTGTGCCGCATGAAAAACTGCTAACTAAGTTCATGTTCAATATCGCTCGGGTATTGGGTCTGAAAGTTAAGACTCCCATCTAAGCCCTCGCTCTTCCTCTGCCGTTATTCTGCACACATTTTCCACAAGCTGTCGCTGATAGCCTGCAGTCTTGACAATGCAGGAAAGGAAACCCGCACAGCTGGACACATGTTTTGTTTCCATGTCTCTTACAACAAAACGAAAAACACACCCATCTTTAGGGTGCAGCCAATAACGCATGCCTGTTTCATAGCAACAAGAGAATAATTTAAAGCAACAGATAGAGGTGTACCTTTAAAACGCAGGCCATGTTCCCCCGTTGATGCCTCTCTAGCACAGAGCAGGCAGCGCCTGCTTCGTGACAGTTCCACCGTCAGGCATCGTCTTCATTTAAAAAGGTGACTTGATAGTTTTGTATCTTGTATAAGAGCGTGTGTTTCAATACATCTCTTCCATTAATTTGATAATTTGATATTTTGTTATTTGTAAAGTGAACCCCTTAGGGCTAGGTCCACACTGTATAAATACCGCAAATATGTAAATTGAAGAGAGGCCTTTACCATCCAAACAGACTTTTGCCTTGTTTGCAGTTGTATGGGTCCTAAAGCATGGAGCCTTCACCAAGCTTGTATTCACAGAGTAAAACCCTTACTAAGCAAAGCCCTTCCAGACTGCCCTTGCCAGGGTCAGTGCCTCTGAGTAGGAGGTTAGGTCTGTAGACCAGTGCCAAGCACACTTTTTTCCTATGGAGAAGAGCTCGACCAGCAGGTCTGCACTCAGTCAATAAAATATAATCTAAATAAGGCATGATTAATGTATATTTATCCTTTGCAGCCATATTGATGAATGCATACATCATAAAAAGGTGTACCCAGCACAATGTTATGTATGTTTTCGTATTTTTGTGTCTGGAACCTATTTTGGATTGTCCTGTCTGTTGTTTTCTTTTATACCTTGTGGTCACTTGAGATTTGTTCAGTGACAATTTTCCTGTTAAACAGTACATTTTCCAAAAGGGTCTATCAAAGCTTTTCTACATAAACAGAGGTACCAGTTTCTTTTGGTAAGCACCATCGTTGTTAAATTCCCTTTTAACAACTTATGCTATTTAAACAATAGTGTGATTTTTTAAATTGATTCAGTATGTCAGTAATTTGGTCAATTAGGATGACTCCCAACATCCAGTCGATTTCAAAATTGTGGTGTGGCTTTCAGTGGGCTCCCTGCTTGCTGCAGAATAAATCAACGCTAGGGAAAGAGCAATGCCAGAGAGTTCTTAACCATGTTAAGTACAGCAGGTCCTAAAAGTGTGCGGATTGGGTAAACAATATGTTCCTGTCACCCTCCTGATATCAACTGAGGATGTCTGAATAATACAAAAACGTTTTTGAAGGATTGACTGCTAGTCAGTGGCGTAGCTAGGGGGGGGCGATGGGGGCGGACCGCCCCAGGCGGCACGAGTTTTTGGGCGGCAGCCGGCCTCCCTTCCCCCGCTCTTACCTGCGGCCGTTGCGGCCGCAATAATCGGCCGCGGCTACCACCACCTCCCCCCCCCTTCTATCATTTTGCCGAGGGCGGCAAACGCAGGGGCCGCCACGGGCAGCCTAAGGCCTAGCTACGCCCCTGCTGCTAGTTAAATCTAGCCAGTCAGTATGCAAGGACTGGGAGTGGGTTTCTGATCAGCAACTAAGTGCCAAATATTTGTATGATAGTGAAGTGGGTTCCCATGCCTACTATGCAGTCCAATAATTCAATTAATCAGAGGGAAAGATCAGTGCCACAAATGCAACAGCAGGAAGAAGTCCAGCACAATACATGCTCTCCGCCATATTATTTTTATTATAGAATCTGTGTCGTCTTCGGATTTTAAACCTGTATCCAAGTCGGAGTGGGCTGATTACAGCATCATTTACCAAGAAAGTCCGGGATGGTCTTATTTCATGTACCTCTATTGTTTGCACATGCCTGTTTTAATTTCTGTATTTGTGTGATCAGTGTCCATGTTCCCCAGTCCCACTGGCCTTGCTGTTCCCTCCCTGGAGATGTAAAAAAAGAGGATCCTTGACAGTTCCTCTAAAGTTGAAAAACAAAGCTTAAAATGTGTGATAAAAGCACAGCTTCCTAATTTAATGATGTATTTATCTTGCCGCCTGTGCTAGACAACCCAGTTTATCAGAGTAATGGAAGAGTAGAAGTTCTTATGAACTTTTAACCTCCCACCGGGCGGAGAGGAACATTTTGAGATGGATTGCGCATTATGATGCGCTATGCTATGATTTTGAATTACAATCACAAGTAAAATTGTCTTTAGGTTAAACTTTAAGGATGATACGTATTTTGGATTCTAATGGCTGTTCATCTCTTTGTATCGTTTTGGCCTCGGTTAAAGGCAGCTTGTTGCCAGTTACTTCCTTTGTTCTTCAAATATTCAGTTTCTGTTGTTTCAGAAAAGTATTTGTTATCGATGCCCTGAGTGAAAGGCAGAACAGTATTGAGTCCTGTCGCGACTGTGGTATCTTGTGGCACTTTACTTGATCTTGCATTCCCCACGAGTTAGCTATTTTATAATGTTGTTGTTTATCTGTATTTTTTTCTGTGCATATTTTGAGGCTTGAGCCATGCCAGGTGTTTATGAGGGGCTTTGATTGAGCACGCAGGTGCTAAGGCTAAAGCCAAACAAAGTGCCTGTCAGTGGGTTGGCCTCTCTGCAGAGCACACAGAACAATATTTGTGTATTCCATTTGCAACTGAAATTCTGTGGAAATGTGTGTGAAGGTGGTACACTGATGTCAAAATCTTTGCAAAGCAAAAGTAAGAGAAATTAAAGTGCTTGTATTTGAGGGAGTGCAGTGCATGTTGGGGGCGGTGAAGTGACAGAGATGTGACGAAGGGCGTTCGGGGAAGAGTGAAAAGAGGATGCTGAAGAGGAAAGAGAGGGGGTTGAAGATGTGCAGATGGACAAGATATGCAGAGAAAAAGAGGCTACATATCTAACATAAAGCACACATAATTGAAGGCCAAAACTCCTTCCACAGGCCTCAATGCTATCTAATTCACAGACTCACTATTTCAGAATTTAAACATTTTCGAGTTAATTATTTATAAGAAATCATTGTTGTTACGCATTTAACAGCTAACACCCGGTGACAAAGCCAATCATACTGACAGGCTTTAGGCGTATGTCAGTTGCTGTGCCATTTATCTGGATAAAATTACATCTCAGAGAGAAACCAAAATACCGGTCTGATGGCACACTATGGGAATCACAGAAATGTATTTGGCATGTTCCTTTATAGGGAGCACCCATTTTTTTCATCTCACTTAAAGACCTGTCTGCACCTATTTCTATATGACTGGTTACAGCCAGCAGCTGTGGGTGCTTCCCGAAGTCTGGTTAGAGCATATTTTTCCAAAGTTAATGCTGCATGCAGTGCAAGACACTGGGCAAGCATACATTTTAAAGGGCTAAAGCTGTCATGCAGAACAATTTACATATTACAGAACAATTTACATATTACAGTAACTGTTGAACAAATTAATGCAAGAAGATACGGGGCAGTTTTTAATGTGTTTAATATTTCAAGACTATACGTTCCCACCTCTTAATAAGCCTTGCTTTATCGCTGCATTCATTTGCTTTAAAATGCACCATTTGCCAATCTTTTTAAAATTTCTTTCTCAGGAGACGGACTCTCCCTAGACCCCAGATTTGTCCATTGAACTTGTTCACATCGCTAACTAGTGTTTTCTATTGGAAAGGGTAGAGCCAAAGCAGTCTTGCTTAGTACCCTAGCCCTCTTCAGAAGTCAGACTTGCTTGGCAACCCAGAAATTCTCTGAAATAATGTATGAGTTTTCTTTTATGATTGCATAGAAGAACTGAATTTTTAGTCCATTTATCACAGAAATAGTGCTGAAAATCGCACCAAAAAGATGCCAATTTTTTAAAAATTTCTTCACGGGGGGAGAACCCCCCCGAATCCCCCTTATTGCCGTCGGGCTCGCTCGCATGCGTTGATTCGTTCTGCTTACGCCTCACCAGTTTCAAATTCCACCAGCCACCACTGAGTATACGTTATAACAGCATATCAGAACAATAAATTAATGAGGGTAAAGAGATACAAAATCGGTAAAACAGTATTACAGAAATAACGTATTAAAGCTTGTTTTTTTACTTTTATAGACATAAATGCAGGGCTTTAAGTGGGCCGGGTCTCACCGGTGCTGAGCACCGGCAGTTTTTTAAAGGGGGCCTCAAAACGGCAGGCACATCATGTGCACATGCTCACACTGCTCACTTCTTACTAGTGGAGAAGTTACGGCATGACGTCATGCCAGGTGAGCGTTGTAGGGGAAGGGAAATCCTTTAAAGAGAGTAATTTTCTCTCTGGATTTCCCTTTTCTTTTTGAAACTCAGCAGCAGCAACATTGTGGTGGTGTCATCAGGGCTTTAAGTGGAAACCTTTTTAATATATTATATACAAGCCAGAGTTGCTGCTTATTTATCTTAGCAACTAACAACCATTGGCAAAGCCAATAGTCCTGACTTCTTGTAGGTATAATGTTACTTGTTGTATCATATATCTCGATGCAATGACAGAAACAGCAAAATACAAGTCGGGGGGCACACTATGCTAAGCACAGATTTTTAGCTTACGTGTTTTTAAGCCACGCCCTTAATTACATTGGCCACGCCCCTTTGAGAGACCCCCCAGTTTTTTCATCACACTTAAAGCCCTGCATAAATGTGTAACCTGAGAAATAAAAAAGAAAGAAAGAAAAGAGATAAAGAAAACAAAGAGGGGAAGTAAGGAAATGGTGAAGACCAGGTAGAACAGAATAAAGAAAGTAAGCAAGATGAGATGATATCCAGAAATAAAGGGTTAAACGAGTAAGAAAATGACAAACGTACTAGTGTAAAGAGGCCATACGAGTTCATGGCGGTTTAAAGTTCTCCGATGTAACAGAAGATACATTTAATTATTGGGAGCCAGAATGCATCTCTATTGATGGCAGGAACTGAGGAACCTATAATCGCTCTATTTAATATATGGTGATAACAAACAGCATACCACCATGCTTTTAAAGGAAATATTTGAGGAACATTTCCAATTTATGGTTGTTTGCTGAAAAGCAATAGACCGTAAAATAATCTAACAATTTATTGTGAAATAAGATCGAGTTCTCTGGATCAGCAAGACTTCCTATAAAGACATTAGTGATGCTAAAAGAAGACGAGGTGTGAAAAATTAATCTGATTTGAGTCCACACTTTGTGCCAAAAGGCTAAAGTATTTGGACACAAAACAGCATATACCATAAATCACTGTTTGGCTGAGTGCATGACCAACAATTATTTGTGGAAGATTGGGAGAATTTATCGGCTATGGAAGGAGTGACATGAAGTCTATTATAAATAAAGAACAAAGTCTGGGTATTGTTGGCTGTGCTAGGGGTTGTATAAATCTTTACACAACGTTTATCCCAAAAAGAGACTGGCCAGGTAATACCAATATCTGATTCCCATTGCAGTTCGATATTAACTCTTAACTCTCAAGAGAGGTGCAGATTAAAGCAATTTATAAATAAGAGAAGCTTTAGGGTGAGAAGGTAAAATTTGTTGCAAATGAATAGGAGAACCAGATGATTCCTGAGAATCATGTAAAGAAAAAAGAGCATCAAAATAAAGAGAATCGAGACTGGGAGGAAGTAAGACAACGACATTTCAATTGAAATTAAGGGAAGGAGATAGGGTCATTACCCTGAAAGAGATCTGAGACACAAATAATGACCCATTCTCTTCATGACCTTCAGTAAAGTGACCTATTGTTAAGTTTAATACATTTGTTATGCCATAAGGGTAACTGGAGAAACTCCTTGCGAGAGGAGGAGACCTAGGTGGAATGAGATGACAGCAATGACAGGTATGATTGATCACCGCAGGAGAGACAATAGAGGGACATGAAGAAAACAAAATAACCTGTCGAAAAGAGAAAGGAGTAAGTAACACTAATTCAATATCCAGTAATGGGGGAAGAAAGCGTAGGATATCTTATGCTACTAAAGAGAAGCCTGTCAGAGATAGAAGGTTTTGTGATACTGATGGAAATCTGGGAAATTAACCTCCCCTTTCCCATTTGAGTTTTTTCTAAGTTTGGTCATAGAGATATGAGACTGCTCATTCCTTCGCAAAAAAACAAATCAATTATTTTACATAACGTAAGGGAATTTTTACAGGAATCATCGAAATGATATAAAATATAATGGGCAAGATCATAATTTTAATAGAATCACAGTGACCCCAAAAGGGTAAGAAAAGTGGGTTCCAACTCAAAAGTATGGACTCAGATTTGGATATAATTTCCTTAAGGTTGATACGTACTGTCTCATTATAGAATTAGCAAACCAAAGACCTAAGTATTTGATCTTGGAAGAATTCTAAATGAATCCTGATGGCTCAAACAAGTCTTTGGTACAGAATTCGTTTAAGGGAAGCATTTCAGTTTTTGTCAGTATTAATTTTCTAACCAGAGACAGATGAAAAGAGAGAGAACTCATGTAGTAAGGCAGGTAGAGACAGTTCACATTAACAAAGGAGCTGGGACGGTCCTTTTTACAAGCGGTGGGATCTTTACCTTCTTTATGAATGATACATATTGTGGCCTCCTGAAATGTACCAGAAGTTGAAGTAGAAGAAGTGAAGAATCTGAATAATTGCAGTAACCGAGGCATTAAAATGTCGAAAAAATGAAGTACAAATTCCATAGAAAAATCATCCAGGCCAGGTGTTTTACCTTTCTTCAGTAAAGAAGTTGCAGAAAGTATCTCTTGGAGGGATATATCTTTCTCAAGATATGAGAAGTCAACATCAATAACCTTAGGGTTTGCAATATTGGGTAAGTAAGCATCTATCTCTGACTGAGGTAGAATAATTTCTGGGATATATAGAGATTTATAGTTTAAGTTAAGAATTCACTAAGAATGACATTACCTTTAAAAATATGAGTTCCTTTAGAGTTATTCAGGGATTCATTTTTAGTGCTTTGTTTTTAATCTTGAGGTAATTAGCCAGTAGATTGCCAGCTTTGTTAGAACCACCATAATAGCGAGCACTACTTTGAGCAAAATGGTAGATGCAGAGTGTTTGGAAATTTCATTAAACCATATTTTGGCTGCAACTAGGTCTTGTAGAGTAGAATTAGATTTGGATCAGCAGTATCTATGCTTGAGCTGTTCAATAGGAAGAAGAAATAATTTATGTTCTTTAACAAATTTCTGTTTTCTCCTAGACACGTAATCAATTATGAAACCACGAGTAGTAGCCTTAAACGTGTCCCACACTAAATATACTGATAAAGTGGGATCATCGTGTATACAAAAAAATTCCAAAACAAATGCAGTGAAGGATGAAGAACATTCATTGTCTTTTAACAAAGAGTTATTACATTTCCATTTGCCTGAAGTAGACTTAACAGGGATTAAATCCAAGTCAGTAATAACTGGAGTGTGCTCAGCAATCAGAATGGACCCAATCTCAACACTAAGAATGTTTTGTGATAATTGTTTACTCAAAAACATATGGTCTAATCCATATGCTGGGGAGTAAAAAGTATATTCTCTTAAATTGGGATTACATAATTTCCTAGAGTAAATCAAAGCTCTCTGAGAAACAGCAGAGTGAAATTGTTTGTGCATTTTGTGTGGGGTAAATTTAACTTACGATTGGCGGTCTAGAAAAGGGTCTATAATCAGATTACAGTCACCCCCATTAAGAAATAAGTATAATCATATTGAATACATTTCTTCTCTAAATTGGGCCAGAAAGTAAAGTCATTCTGTGTGTGACCATATACATTAAGAACTGTTAGAAGAATCCTGTTAATCAAGAATTTAACGAAAATCCATTAACCCTCATTGTCAACTTCATGAGATAAAACATTACAGTCCGAATTTCGGTTACAAAGAATAACAACTCCATTTTTCATATTGAGTGCAGGGGAAACAAGCACTATGCCCACCCAGGTATGTTTGAGTTTCCATACTTCAAGTTGACTGAGGTGGGTCTCTTGCAGTAGAACCAAATCAGGATTAAAATTACGCAAATAAAAGGGGATCCTTTGCCTCTTTACAGTTTTGATTAACACCTTTAACATTCCAAGAAATAACTCTGAATAGTCATGACAATAATAGGTATAAATATTACTTGGTCTTCATAACTGAAAAATGTTAACAATAAAATAAAATAAAAATACAAAAGTACAAATATGACAAGCTGTCATAAAGAAATAGCTTAGGACAATGGAGGGGGGAGAAGAAGTAAAAGTAGGAGCAAAAGGGAAGTAGAGGAGAAGGGAAATAAGATAAAGATAAAGGAGCCAGTACATGTCAAATAAATGATGACTGAAATGTGAAAAGGGGGGTTGGGTGTTGACACAAACTAGGGAGCACAACACGTTGACGCCAGCATAAACAGGAAACAAACATGTCTAAAATGACGACACCATGTAATGAGAAACCTGCAATGATAAAACAAGAAGTTAGGACACAGAGAAGGGAGACAACTTTTCCCAAGAATATTAAAACAAAAGATACCATATTGCATTGAATACTACACATGGAAATTCAACCATATGTAAAATAGTAGACAAGAAAACCGTTAATGTCGAGAAGGTCTTGATGTGTCCATGACTTCAGTGGCATGACTATCAAGAAACTGCCCGAGAACATTAGGATCGTCATAAGTAGTAGTTTTATCTTTATAAGTAACTTTGAAGATACAGAGGTGAAACAACCCATATTGAGCACCTAGAGAATGGAGCGATGGATGAAGACCCAAAAATTCCTTCAGTTGAGTTGCAGTAGCTTTGGCAACATCCTGAGTGAGAAAAATCTTCCTGCTTGACCACAACAACTGTCTCTTGGCCTATGCGTTATGCAAGACCTTGAGGAGATCTGTAAATTCCAAAAACAAGATAATAACGCCTCTAGGCTTGCTTAAAGAGATATTGGAGGTTGGTCGTTGACCAAGTCTGTGCGCTTTTTGAATGTTTAGGACAGTATATGCGGGAAGATTGACAAGTTGCAGCCAATAAGAGGCAAAAAATGAAACAGGATTATTGCCCTCGATTTCCTCAGGCAGACCTTAAATTTGCAGGTTATTCCTCCTATTCATATTTTCAAAGTCTTCCGAATGTTTCTTTAATAATGCCACTTCTTTCCTTAATGAATCAAACTTGTGCAATTCATCTTGGATATTGCTAACTAATTTTTCCACCTCAGAAACCCTCCTTTCAGTAAGAGACCATTTATCATCCAACCTCTGGGTGCGCTAGTTAGTTTATTTGACAAAGTGGCACAATGCCCTAATTTTATCAAGGAGCATGTCCAAGGAAACTTGTGAGGATGGCTTATCAGGTGAGGGTAGATCATGTTTAAGATATTTGGTAGTAGAGGAGGCAGGTTGAGATTTTGATGAAAAATCGGACAGAGCAACTGATTTGGGTATGGCAGAGGACATTGAGACAAAAGAGCAGAATCCATTGAATTCAGACAGGACATCAATTTTAGGGCCACAGTCAAGATGAAGGGAGATTTATTTTTGGGCCTGACAAATCTCCCCATAAAATATCAGTGAGATATGAAAATTGCAGCAAATACTGTGGTCAGAAAGAAGAAAGCCAGATGAAGAGTCTGCAGAAAAATTAGACTAGAAGATTATGAAGCATCGAAGAAATGCTCAGGGCAGGTGAGGAGAGTCTGCAATTAAATTGCATTACTCCTTTCATAAAAGATGTGGTGTTAAATGTGCAAGCAAGCCTTGAATTATGAAGGTAGGCAACTGGTGAACAGGTATCATGGAACATTACATACAGTTGTAAAGCGTTCATGTGGAGGGAATAGAAGGCAAACATTGGCGCTCTGACAAGATTCCCCAGGAAAGAAAAGGAAAGAAAATGGCCACCGCAAATGGTATTTAACTCGGAGGCGGCAGCGTCAATTAAAGTCTAAGAACTCCAATGGAGGAGAAATGCAATGTTTCACAATATCCTCGAAACCTGCTCACACCGGCACCAGCAGCCGAGGAATCAGCACCAGAATGAAGGAAAAGCTGGTGTGGCGCAGAGCTCTCGGCTAGGTGGCCATCTTCAGTGGCGACCAAGCCACAACCCATTTGGGTGTATTTCTATGCCCCTCTTACCCGCTTATGAAGGGAAGCATAGAAATGTGGTTACTTTTGAGAAGCAAAGACATATGGGAAGGGAAAAAAGGTTAGAACACATGCTCTCTTTTGATTAAATGAGCCTCGAAACGGGCCTTACATTTAGCAAAGCTGCCTTAAACCATACTGGGAGTCAGTAGTGAGCGCAAGCTATATTAAGAGGCTCAAGTGTCACCGTCTTTGTACAGTATAACATTATATCAGAAAATACAACATCTGCCCCATTCCCTTCAGCATAAGCTATGTTATGGGGGAACTTTGTGGGGGCAGTGGGCAGGATGATGGAGGGGGACACAGGCAGATGTGTAAAGCTATGAAGACTGGCATCTGTTAGCTTGATGTAATTTTGTATAATTCACCTGGTAATGCTTTTTTTCTTTTTAAAAAAGAGAAGCAGAGTATGAGCAGTATCCACTGAGGGCCATGCTGCTTAGGGCTATGAGAGGGCTGCTGCCCCAAAGCATACATTCAGCAGCTGTTCCTTGCTGCAGGAAATTCCGCCCTTCCAAAGTGGGACATCCGAGCAGCAGCCGGGCCACAGCCGTGGTGTGTTTCCCGGCCGTGGCAGCACACGCAGAATTACCGGAAGGTGCAGGCGAGTGCCGACATCCATGCGGGCGCTGGATTCCCTACCCGCGTGGTGCTGAGCCAGGCGGGCTTCCTGGCCTGATCACCCTGGGGTCTGAGAGCGAGGGAAGTTTAGTGGACCTGGCGAAGCCTTGATTACTGGACATGGCCCATCCATCCTTTGCAGCCTACTTGGCATGGGCTGACACCCACTGGTCGACCCTGCGGTGAAACTCCCAGTTGCGGAGGCTCGCGGAGGACCCGGAAGCTGTGGAAGATTGCTGGTGGCCAGGGCCGGACTGGCCGCAGCGGGCACCGGGCGTTTCCCCGGTGGGCCGCCAGGGTGGGGGCCGGTTTTGGGCCCCTGGGGGGCCATTTTTGTTACCGGGGGCCAGCAATTCGGCCCCCTGTAACAAAATCGGCCAAAACCGGCCCTAGTAAACAGCTCGGCCACCAGGGGGGCCAGCCGAGCAATTTGCCAGGGCCGGTTTCGGTTCCCAGTCCGGCCCTGCTGGTGGCCACGCAAGCCCAGATTGCCTGCTGTCTGTCTGGACATTTGGCGGAGCAAGCCTGCCAGGCCCGGGCAGCAGCACTGAGGCCTGAATGTGGTGTTGGTACGTTGAACCTGCCCGGGCCTCACTGTGGGTGCTTGAGCCCGGGGGAGACCCGACTTCGTGGCACGGATCCGCCTGCCCTGAGCGTCCTCCCCCTTCCCACAGCTGGAGCCCAGCACGAAGTCAAGATCAGCCTGCTGCCTCCGCCAACCACCACCCGGCCTTCTACCCCTACAGCCATCACCACCTCCGGGATCCCTCCAGGCCCAAGACCACCGCCCGTGAATGCAACAGCACCTGAAGGCCTGGCTGAACGACGGCAAGAAGTTCATGCTCTGTAAATATGTAATATATAATTGTCCAACCCTAATCGCTTCTTAAAATGTAATCTTGAGTGAATTTGCATCTTGTAAAGATGTAACTCTAACCACTAGTATCTGCAGTAGACTTATGTACTTACTACCATTCTTATGTAAATTTAGAGTTTATCTCTAAATAGTGAATAGTGAATTTGCAACTTGTATATATGCAACTCTAACCACTAGTATCTGTAGTAGACTTTTTTACTTACTACCATTTTTATGTGAATTTAGAGTTTTGCTGTTTGTATCTTTTATGTAACTCATGTACTCTGAAGTACTTATGTAATGGAACTGGTCCTTTTGTAAAGCGCTCTGACACCTTCGGGTAAAGGGTGAGCTATATAAAAACGCATTAAATAAATAAATCCAGCAGCACGGAAGTGGTACCAAGTAACATGAAACGTCACTTGGTAAATTCAACACACAACTGAAAAGGGCCTCTTCCTCACTTCTGGAATTCTATAAGAAGCTGAAGACCCGGATTTTCGAGTATTCCCACTAGGCCCTATGTGTGGCTAGACTCACACCTGCTGCGTACCAGGATACACTTCCGGGTGATAGTGCGCTCTACAAACCTTCTTAACACAACATAACAATGCTTTCTGACTTTGCGAGCTAAAAGAAATACTTATACCAGCATTATACACTGGCTCTCCTGCACATGACATGGCTTGAAGGAAGGCTGTGATAGTGCAAGCATGCCAGAGTATTGTATTTTGCATATGCGCATAACAGCGGTCATTCTTCGTGGCACTATTTTGCATGCTGGTGCCCCCATGTACATAGAAGCAAGGATAACGGATGCCTATTTTTTCGACTGCGGCACGAATCTCTCGTTTGATATGTAAGTATCCTGGAATATTAATAAACATGCAATTAGCATCTCTAACTTTGCCTCTCATTAACTTTATTAGCTTATGACCTAGTTGACCCCTTTTTGTGTTGCGTCTGTTTTCATGCGGGGCTGGGGTGGGTGGGGTAGGGTGGGCGGGAGGCAGTGCTGACTGTAGGGTGGCGCGAGCTACCTGTCTTGAAGGGCCGGTGTCTGCAAAGCAAGGTTCTATGAGGGACCCAAGGAACAATCTGGAACTTTTCCTGTCAGACGGATGGGATGAGAGGATAATTTAATTTATTGTCGCCGACATGGCAGCCACTGAGCCCCGAGTGGAGCCGGTGACGGATGGCGGGGGGCATTGGACCGCTGTTCCGCCGCCGGGCTTATTATGCCGCGAGACGGGCTGGTGCCAGGAGAGGATTTCTTTCTTGGCCTCGGGGCTACAGTTTTCTCCAGACTGCCGCAGAGAAGCCAGCCCTCGCGTTATGTAATGGAAACTGTGAGGCAAGGTCTCTGTAATAAAAAGAAGGCATGAGAGCAGCTCTTTGGAACGGAGCCGGGCAGCTCCATTGAAGCGGGATAACACAAAATGGCTCCTTGAGAATTGGATGCTGGCCACGCATCAGCATCTGATGACTGTGCACACTGGCCATGGCAGGCTCTGAGGTGGCATGGCCATATGCTGTGCTCTGCACCTTGGCACAGGCTCATAATCTGCTTTCGCCGGCATCTTCTGCTCTTTGGACAAACTCATTGCCACTGACTTATAACTTTCAGATGGACTTGCAGCAGGCCTATTGGCCTGCATGTACATTAAGAGGTTTCTTGACAGACCAGTGCCTCTGACAGGTCAACAGATATTGGGTTAGAGTCAGCCACATCTAAAATGCGACTGACTCTGCCTCGGTCCGATAGGCCTTTCAGAGCTGATGGCTTTTTGAAAAATCACCCAATTGGCTGTGAGATTGCCAGGCAGGTGAGTGAGTGCATGCATGAAAAATAATACGGGTTGGTAGTATGACCTAAGGTACAATGTGGCCATCTTTGTCACAGAATAGATGGTATGGATTTAGGATGATGTAAGCACCTGGGACAAATTAGCACAACTTTGGTTGTGGGAAGGGACCGTGACTCTCGAAAGGCGAAGCCTCAAGTGGTCCAAACTGCCCCAGCCCTCCCTCCGAAATGGTAATAAATAGCATATTATTACAGCGGCTTCAAATAACATGTTTTATTGGGCGTGCTGCTTTTAACTGCATGGCACATAAACATTTATGCTATGACGGTGAAAAGATATGCGGTCAAATAACCCGTTATTTGGAACAATTGAACAAATAAACACCCATTTATTACTACAGTGCACATGCCATACAACAGGGTAACTGACTAGGGACAACAGCAATGCTTGTTGTCTCATAGGATCTATTCAAGAATCTGTTCACAAAAACATAAATTGGGCTATACACAGTGGCGGCTGGCATCTACGGGGAGGGAAGGCAGGCGAGCGCGAGCGAGCGCAAACAAAATAAAAAATAAACGGCTAGCACCTATAGGGAGAGGGGAGACAGGCGAGTGCAAGAAAAAATAATAATATATATATATATAAATTAACAAAAACACTTACTTAGCTGCTGTACCACACCGGACCTCTTCTTTCTGGAAGTGCAGCCCGGCCACCAGGAAACTACTTTGACCAATCCTGGCGCTGCTCTCATGCCATGAGAGCAGCGCTAGGATTGCTGGGAGAGGCCTCACTCGGTGCTCCACAGTGCTCTGGAGGCCTGCACTTCTCTAACCCAGCAGTCTAAAGACAGCTGGGTTAGAGATGTTTAAAGTGCACATGTGTGGCTGGCCATCGCAAGACAGTGGGCCAAAGGGACATGTACACTTAAACAGTGCACATAACGCCCACCGTCCTCCCAGCTGCTGTCACTCAGTAGCAGCCCCGCCCCCATCCTGACGCTCTGTTCGAGACGGGGGATAAAAAATAAAATGGTAATGAACTACCATTTTATTTTTCATCTCTGGGCCGTTGGGGTATTTTAAGTAGAGTGACTCTATACCGCTCCAAAGGAGAAGCCGCCCCTGGCTATACACAAGCTTCCTAATTATAAGTTCCACGGTACTGGGGTAATGGTAAAGTTGAATGCAATTTTGCTGTTACCACGCAGTAATTTCACAACTTAACATTCAGTTACGAGTAAAACCCCATGGAATGGGACATTACCATGTGAGATCCATTTTTTCAGTTGTACAACCACATAGACTTTGCCTTTCCATGGGGTTTTACCGCATACATTTACCACCTCTTCTGAGCAGGTGGTAAATGTATGTGCATGCCTGTTGTTAGGATGTGGGGCAAGTGAGGGAATGGGAGAGGTAGTGGAGTGAAGGCAAAGATATTTATTGTCAGAAAAAAAATGATTAATGTGAGAATAAAACAGGAATGAGACATGGCTACTGCTGTAGTACCGCCCGCCATATTACAAGCGCATTATACTCCATTACACCTGTAATACAGTAGACAGAATATCCACCATATTTGTGACAGAGCATGCCATCCACCAAACTCTAACAAAGGCCTCAAATGTTCAATTTCCTGCTGGAGATGGAAGGGAAGAGAATTCCAAAGTTTCACTGTTTGTATCAACAAGTCTGCTCCCAACACCCCTCCTGTAAGAGGCTGGCCTGGTATATGATGTACACTTATGTAAGTGGACACCCTGCACCAGTCCAGACAACCCTTATGGTGATTTAGGAGGTCTTAGACAACCATAGAAAGCTCTCTAAGTGGTAGCTGTGGAGAGCAGCCTTCAGGCTTAGTTCAGGAGTGTAAAGCAGCTTGTTTTACCAGAATGCAATCTTATAGGTATAGATTAAATGAAAAAGAACCACACAAGGTATTTATAAAAATATGTATTTATTATATGATACTCCCTATCACGTTTAGATATCTCCAACCCGGAGATATGCACACAATACTTTGCATAGAAATCACGTAAATAGCACAGAATACACAGTGAACCCCAGGGGGGGGACCAAACCACATATTAAGAAAGTGGTATAAGAACCACGACTCATGTCAAGACAAGGTCCAGAGGACGTAGAAGTGCCGGGCCCCCAAGGAACCACCCAAGGTGAGTGACTAGGAACCCCACGGAGATCGTGTGCAGTGTGGGAACACGACCGCGTTCTCCGTACATATCAACGTGTAAGTCGCAGTTGGATTTTTAAAGAAAAAGGACCCTTCCCAGTGGACCCTGAAGAAACCCCATGGAAGACAGAAGGTTGGAGAGCCACCCCACCCGTGAATACCCTAGTACCCACGTAACCTACACCAGGGAAGCCGGGTGCATAGGTGTGAAGTGGTGTCGGAAACCGCCGTCAAACCCAATGGAGGACTGCAGGAAAGTGACGCTACTGGTGAAGGAAAAAGAGTCCGGTGGAATCCAAAGGTGGATTCTAGTTGAGAGGTACCTGCAAGCAGAGGGGACAGAGTCTGTCACTCAGGAGTGACCCGGAGACCTGGAAGACAAATGCCCACCGATGTCGGGTGTTGTAGGAGAGTCAACGGTGACCTTGACTCTGCAGCTGTGAGGACCAGACAATGCTGAGGAAGACCAGAAGCCGTGCACGAGCTGTCCCGTGTCGACAATTGAGGGGTCTGTGTCTGTCGGAAGCACCAACAAGCCTTGGCAACTGCAACCCACGTGGATGTCGAAGAAGGTGCAATGTCGGGACAAGCAAGGTCCAGTGGACTCACCACAGGCAGGGGAGTCAGGGCAGGCCCCGAGCAATCAGGGGAGCCCAAAAGAAACAAAGGTGACTCTCAACAGGACCCACAGGCCGGAGGCACTGGAGTAGCAAGAGGACCTCGAGCACCTCACCAAAAGATGCAGGCCACGATGCAAGTGATGCGGTGTGGACGAAGATTCTGGTCACTAGAGATGCTCGAGGTTGGGGCTACATGGAGCCCGAAATTCTTGATGGAAGGTAGCCAACAAGCCTTTGCAACGGCAAGTTGACGCAGTGCACAGGTGTTCGGTTCCTGCGGCTCCCACAAGGGATACTGGCTGTGAAGAACCACCACCTGTGTTGTTGTACCTTTCGGGGCCGTAGGAGCTCAGGATCAGCAGACCGGTCAGCTTGGTTGTGGTGCCTGCAGATGCAGGAAGTGACTCCTTCACTTCAAGGGAGATTCCTTCAAGTGTCTTGGATGCTCACAGGCCTTGGAAGGTTCCTGTATGGAGCACAGGCACAGACGATGCAGCAGACTGGAAGGGAGACGAAGTCGAGCTCAAACGAAGTCCAGCGAAGTCCAGAGTGTCCAGACGGTAGAAGTTGAAGTGGTGTCTGAACTGAATCGTATCCCACGACGAATCTTGGGGCCCACCCACAGGTAAGCCCTTAAGTACCCTAAGGAAAGGGTTGGGACGATTCAGGGGACCCTCCCAGGGGAGGGTCTGGACAGGGAGGAGGTTACTCCCATGTCCTTTGTCCAGTTTCGCGCCAGAGCGTGAGCCAACGGCTCCCAGAGCTGGTTTGAACTGGACTATGCAAGGGGACACCAAATCTGCCCCTCATGCAGTCTGAGTGGCGCTGGCAAGCACACCCACCCAGCCCCAATACACTAAATCCTGTCTGGGAGGTGGTCACACCTCCCAGTGACAGGACACCTATTGTTCTGCCTTCCCCTGCTCGAGCTTGGCTCAGCAGCAGGAGGGAAGAATCATGTCTTTGGTCGGCAGCAGCCATGTTGTACTGTCCGGTCTAGAAGACTGGCACCGGGAGCATGGAGAGCCTAACAGAGGGCTCTTCCAGTGCCCAACATGTTTGATACCAAACATGATAGGATTCGCTGCAGCCTGTTTCGAGATGGTCATCACGTAATTACGCGGTGCCCCTCTATATGGTATATGGTTGCTTCACTTACAACCCGGGAGAATGGACTCAGTAGGCTGTAGGGGTGTCCTGCTCATGCAGGGGCACCCTCACACTTAGAACCAAGCACCCTGCCTTCAGGATTGCAAAGGCCTGCTGTAGGGGTGACTTAGAGGTTTTAAGTGCAGTGACCCTAGATATAGGAAACCTATATCTTTACTAAGTGGTGCTAGCACCAGCTTACACAGGCTGCCATGGCAGGCCTGTAGTTACAGTTTGAATGGTCACCCATGGGTGGCATAATACATGCTTCAGCCCATGGGGGACCTCTGGGGTACCTTTGCCCTGGGTACCTTAGTAACATATACTAGGGACTGATAAGGGTACTCCAGTATCCAATCTGGGATGTACCTAAGTACTGAACATAACAATTTAAGGGAGAAAGCAGAGAAACTGGGGTCCTGATTAGCAGGATCCCAGTCAGACTAGTCAAAAACAGCTTAGCACCAGGCAAAAAGTGAGGGTAGCCTTGCAGAAGGATCCTACCTTCCTATACCTCCCTTGCAGAAGAGACCCCCATAGAAGAAATCAGTGGCCAAAGGAATGTAAATTCTGTACAGTAAATACATGTCGAAGTCTCCTTTCCGTTTACTCCGAATTTCTGTCCTCGGAGCTTTGGTAATGCAAAGTACGCTATCAGGCGCAGGTCAACAAATCTCTAGTGTGGGAGTAGTATAAATTGCAAAAACTTGGCAGGCACGTGGCTACCACTGAGAGCATTTTTGAAGAAGCCAGTATAGTCCTACGAATGAATGTCCTCTCTGCAGTCATCACTTCAGTTGTCACCAACAGTAAACGCAGCAGAGGGACCAAGCACAGAATGGGCATACAGCTCGTGTTAGCGCTCGTACATACAGCTTAACCAATCTGTAGCAAAGAGCGCCCCGAGGCCAAACGTTTGTTGTGACCCACCCTCTACCTCTCTGAGGATAACTTAAGCATCCCAGATTAGGGTGCCGTCAGTCCAACCCTTTTCATAAGACATATTCCATACTCAAGTCAAACTTACGTCCAGCAAAAGCCATAATTAATGCACGCAGTCCATAAATATCTCATGCTCGGCTTTAAAGGACATTTGACAAATGCACCCTATATCATGTATCACGCAGACTTGAAATCCAGCTGAGCTGTTAAGAGTGGACAATTGTCAGTGAGGTGCCAGGGGAATGCAATGGAAATTAAATGAACACCTGAAATTAACTGAACACTATTTGTCCCTGCACCTAACTTAGCCCGAAATGGTCTGGGTCTAGTTAATACAGAAAGACTGATTAAATGCACCAACCACTCCTGTTTTATCAAGGGGTGTGTTGGAAGGAGAGACCTTAAAGGAAAGTATTTATTTTTAAGTGAACAAAAATTGCAGTAAAAAAAAAGAAAATTCTCAATTCCTAGCCCTATTCCTAACTCTTTAAATGCATATTGTATGCATTGTGCAGACCGTGCACGTATAGGGTTAGGAAGATAAACACATGTGAATATCCTACAAATACGCCTTTTTATAAAAGCATACATACTTCTGCTCTGCAAGGAAATGCAAGTGAATGCCTAAACACTTGTCAAATACTCACGTTTAGTCTTACATTACACATAGCACAACTGAAAAGTCTCATTCCCTATCTTTGTGAATACATTGAGGGCCTCTGCTGTACAGTGACGAGAAACTCCAAGGTAAATTAGCGACCTACATTTACAGGGTAGGACATGTGATGTCTTATCAAGTTATGTTAGGTTAGACCCCTAGAGGCGCTACTTTTACAGTATGCAGATCAACCAGAGACTATCCCATACCTATTAAAAATGCATAAGGAACTGATTTGCTAGGAGCAACATCATACCTGCCAACTCACATGGTGCCACCCTGTGACACGATATCAGCTCTCATCACACGGGCTCCCGGTGAGGAGCCGATATCTTACGGTGGGAGGGAAAACGAGCTGAAAATCACTGTAAATAGTGTTTTTTAGCTCGTTTTATGAGGCTTTGAACTGCCGAGGTCCATTAAGGGGTGTGAAAACACCCGAGGACATCAGCACCAGCCTCAGAAAGCTTTTTTTGTTTGTTTTTGGGGTGGGGGGGTTTGTGGGCGGATGGGGTTCAAAAGTGCCTCTTAGGTACTTCTCGGCACGAGGCCCCGCTCCCTTCAAGGCCCCACCCCCTCCTCACACGGTGAGATTGTTCTTCAAGTTGGCAGGTATGCAACACACAGTGTTAAATAGAAGACCCTTGCAATTGCATAAGAAGCTGTATAAGATCCCATTGTAAACCTTTTATGATCCAATTAGAAGTCTCTTAGTGCCTCATTTCCTACTATTAGAAGCTTTATCAGAAGCCTCATTGGATCCTTTCAGAAACCTCCCTGGTTCCAATTAGAAATCTTCTTGGACTCCATTAGGAGCCTACTAGGATCTAGTTAGAAGTCTTGCACTATCCCATTGGAAGCCTTATGCCACCGCGTTAGAAATGCTGCAGGTTTCCTTTGGAAGCTTCATATGATCCAATTAGTGGGCTGATTGTAGTCTGTGTGAATCCTTGTAGTGCACTACTGGAAGCTTCTTGGGATCCAATCAAATGTCTTGTAGGATGCTATTAGAAGTCACTTATAATTGAACAAAGCTCCTCTTCGGATCCCATCTTCAAGGGTATTTCTCTGTGTTTGTGAATGACGACAAACCACGCTTATATTATTATCATGACAATGATGAAACATTGTGCCAAATATACCTTCCAGCTGCAGTCTCACTTGTTTATGTCCTTGTTGATTTTCTCCTTCTCCTAGATGGTGACTTTGAAAGAAACAGCTTGAATCCCTGCGCTCCGCATGACCGCCGGTGCATGGAGAAGCATATAGCCTGGACCCGCATGCAGATTGCCAGCAGCGGCAGGATGAGGCAGGGCAACTCCCCCCTGCCTGACACGCGGCCCATGGTGAGTCCAAGCCTGTCAAATGCTCAGCCAGGACCTCTCTGACTCTCTGCAACCAGGGAAAAGGCAATAGAATGGAATAAACTCTCCAGCTATAGTAGAGTTCGATCACAAGCATACGAGTGATAACCTTCGAGTGGCCTCAGGTGAGTGGAGCAGTAACCCGGCTCCAGCCGTGTGCGACCTTGAACTATAGCTGGTGATTGAAATTGATCATGTAACTCAGGTAATGACCATATTTGAGAACCAGTGTCTGAATAGACTGTGAGACTTGTCCTTGGATCAGACCTTAGACTCTAAATGTTCCGTGGCTGGCCTACCGGGGATGGTGCACTGTGGATGGTCCAAAACAGTCGTCCATTCAGGCGAGTTTCTGAGGAGTCTCCTGGGATAGCCACCCACATTATAATATCCAGTTCTGTTGATTACGGAGCCAGTACTATAGCGAGAGCCCGCATCTTTCCTATTGCTATAGATATGTGATTATGGTCATTCTCCTTGTGACAGTCCGCAGCATGGCAGCCAAGACCTGCACATCATTTCAAAACAATTACACCGTGATCATCAAAGTGACACCATTTAATGCTGGCTTATCTCTCACATAAGGTGAATTTATATGGTGACGTTGGTACTCTTAGCCCTAGAATTTCTTCCATAATTCACGTAAAAGAAACCTTCTCCATTTGGGAGGGAGTGTGTGTCCAAAATATACTGCTTATAGTTATTTCAAAATATATGATGTATTTAGCTTGTACCATGCATATGTTCTGCCAAGTGCAAGTAGAGCTGTGTGGATACTATAGTAGTCCGTACAATGTTTTAAGTTCCATAAGGTCCTACTTTGGTTAGCCTGTGGACCAGCACATGGAAGGGCACAGTGGTCTGGATTCTGGTCAGAAGAGAGTACTCCAGAAGTAAGAATAGCATTTTTACATATATGTGACTTTCCTAAACACCTGCATATGCATTAATTCAAGAGGCATACTGGTTGTTCACTGGATCATTAAGTCTCATTCTATCACATCACATCCTGGAGGACAACCTGAAATTAATAGATAGAGGTTATAGCTTCCCAATGGTACGCTTACGAAATCAAATTCCGGAAGCTGTCCTTGTGTGGCTAGTCTCAGTCAAGCATCCTCCTCAATGATCATAAACTCTGCTGGTTCCACAAAGTATGCAAACAATTATCTCACCCATTGCATAGGATAAAATCTCGTTCATTATCACGATTGTTAGTTACTTTCTCCGAAAAAGAGGAAAATTATGCCACTGACACTAATCGCTACGAGACAGAGTCAACATACACCAACTGTTGGACCCAGGTGAAACCGACTGATGATTGTCATTGGTATGTTGATTGTGGCTATCGGTGTACAGGGTGAAGAATGTAAGCAATGGTGTTGCAATACTAAACACATCATTATTTAAATTCTCTGAGGAGGAAGAAGAGATCGAGGACAATGTTAAGTGTAAATGCTTTGCTATTTGATGCATACAAAAATGTTGATTATGAGTGCTTCATTTTCCACTATATGCACCAAAGCACACATGAGAACATCAACCCATTCATCACTCGGCTCAAGACTTGCATGAAGGACTGCAAACTCGCCAAGTACACTCATGAAGCAAGCCAATGAGGCTTATGGAACGCTCGCCCTGAAGTAACTTCTGTAGAACCAAGAAAATGGGAAGGTGTTTGGCAATGGGACATGTCGTTCACGAGGTATATAGTATAGTAGACATCATGAAAAGTTCCAACCAAGTAGACCCCGTAATCTGCCATGTCAAGGACTCACATCAGTTGAGCTAGGCACACTGCACAAAATGCTTCAATTGTGGTTTCAATATTCCACGTCAGGAACTGCCTCGCCGTGGGCCACCATTATTATTTGTGTGGCAGGAGAGACTAGTTTCAAAAGTTGAGCAAGTCTGGCAAAAACAAAGAACTGACAGGCATCACTCATCAATCGCTCATTCCTCAAAACAGAACTCAAGACCCTCACACCCACCAGTAAAGCTGTACACATATCAAGAATAGTAACAAGCATTGACAAAGTCAATAGGTCTTGCCTATTCGAGATCTAATGGCTTTGTCAATATTTTCTTTGCCATGTAGTACTCTAGAGGCTTTGCCAATGTCAATTTTTTTTTTTGCCATGTTGTTCAGCAGCGCATGGTTGAAAGGCAAAAAGAAAACGCTTTGACGCAGCCAGTGTTGACCGGGTCATAGCGATTTAAAAAAAAAAAAATTCTTCCATGCTGCACAACAGCTGTGCTGCTGGACAGCATGGCTGAAAAAACATTGACAAAGCCAAGTAGTAAAGCTATTTGCCTCTGTCAATTGTTTTTGCCAAGTTGTGTGGCAGCTCGACTGCTGTGCGCATGGTGTAAATCAGTGCTTTAAATGGGCCGGTACTGTCCGGTACAGAGTACCGGCACTTTTTTATTTTGGGAGAGACAGTACCTGCACTTCTCAAGAGAAATGCTATACTTTTAATTGGAGAGTACCGGCACTTCTCAGAAACAAGCAAGTACTCTGGTACAGAGTACCTGCACTTCTATTTTTCCATTTCAAGCACTGGTTTAAAGTAAAAAATAAACGCTATGACGCAGCCAGTTTTGACCGCATCTCGCCGCTTTTTAAAAAAACGTTCAGCCATGCTGCACAACAGCTGCACTGCAGTAAAAGATGTCCAAAAAAATGGTCAAAACCAAAAGATCTTGCATAAGTGAGTCCTACTAGTTTTGCCAATGCTTATTACGTTTACCAAATTCCACTGTAAAAGCCTCCTACATACTCCAATCAATGTACCTGACAGTGCTACACAGGACCCTTTACACATGTGTTGCCCAAGTATGCTGCAGCTGACAACGCGGAAGAATGCATTGCAGAACTTCACACGTTTTGTTGGAACGTTCTTATCAACCTCCCACCATTTCAAAAAGACATGTTTGAAATCAATGCACTCTCCCCAATTCAGTGAGTGTGTTTTATGCTCAGGTGGATGGATGGGTGCTCATGAAATTACATAGCACTCATCTGTGCAGTCTCGCTGATCACACGTTCACACCACCACAACTTTGACGCAATCTACAGTATTTTTGTTTGAATCTTGTGAAAAGTGGAACTCCACATCAGACATATATGCCAATGGTTGCAGAAAGGCATTTTAATCTTAAGACAATAATTTCATGGCAGGCAACAGTCGCTCTCTTGAATTCATTCTGAAACAATCATAAATATCCTGAAGCTGCTGCCAAAGGGTGGCTGTTGTCGCACGGAAGAATCAGAAAGAAGTCAAGTTCTGGCAAATCTTATGCAAGACCTATTCGCTTTTTCTTTCTGGTGATAGGGAGGGGGCAAACAACAATGACGGGCGGGTGGAGGCAGGGGAGGCAACGAGAGGAGTGAAGGGGAAAACAACAGCGACAGGAGGACAAACAACGACAGAGGGGGGAGGAAAGGGAAGCAAGTAATAACGATGGGAGAGGGAGGGAGTGCAAACAACAACATCAGGAGGGCAAGCAACAACAGGAGGTGAGTGAGTGCAAGCAACAGCGGTGGGGGAAGCAACAAGAAGGACAAATATTAGAATGTGAGCGGGATCAGGAGAATGACACTAATAAAGTCTAAAGACAATAATCAGCACTTGGTCCATGCTCCATTGAAGAGACAAACACATCAAAGGAGACAATGAAACTGGCAGGCGGTGACCAACGAGAAGCAAGGAAATAAGAGTAACGATAAAGCCAATGGCTAGGAATAGGTGGACTCTAAACACTTTTTAGGTTTTTTTCTAAGTATCAAAAGATCTCAAAAGCGACAGAGCATGCACTGTCTCAGACGAGACCTAAAATGGAGGCTGACTCAGCAGGACCTCATGCAGTTAGACAGGTAGGCCATCCAGAGATCGTGAAAGGATGATGGCATTGTAGAATTGGTTCTGGGCATTGAAATTAAAGGCTTGTTTGCCATATTCCTGGTGGACACCGTGGTTTCCATCAATGCCATGACAGGAGAATTCTTCAGACTACAGAGCAATGTTAAGCTCCATTCCAGTCGGAATCCCACTCACTCATTCTGTAAACGTCGTGAGAAAGAGTTCAGAATGATAAAAATATGTACACTGTGTTGTGATCTCACAGGTAGACACCAGGAGCCAGGATGTATTTAAGTCTTCTTTATTTCATCCATCTGTCCAAGTTACATCTGTCTTGAATCCAGCCAGCACTGGTGTGGTACCAGCCCCACCAGGAGCAGCCTGCCTAGCTGCTCAGCCCATCCATAACTACCAACACTCATCCACTCAGACACCCAGGCATTCCACTCATCACAGGCACACCAACATTCCATAACCAACTCACACTCTGGCTGAGCAGCTAGAGGCAGCAGGGCTAGAGTACATACAAGTACAACATATCAGGATATAACATTATCCCTTTTTCTTCAAAGAAAACGAAAAATGAATATAATATAACACCAATCAAGAACTATAAA
The DNA here is from genome assembly GCA_963921515.1 of Calotriton arnoldi. NCBI lineage: Eukaryota > Metazoa > Chordata > Amphibia > Caudata > Salamandridae > Calotriton > Calotriton arnoldi. The sequence goes on from CAWUFW010014451.1 coordinate 396,592, forward strand.
CAAGAAAAATGAATCATGGTACAAGTCTCTCGGTTGCAGCAATAAAGACAAAACATCGCAGGAGAAAGAACCATTAAAGCAAGAAAGGATGGTAAAGATACAGCAAATAAACAATTGACCAACACTATCCCCCCATCCTCCCTAATAAGAAATTATAAAACATTTTTAAGCGTAAGCAAATGTGTCACATTACAAGAAATACAGTTCAAGCATATTGTATAAAACACTGTAACATAATGTGCAATAACGCAAAGGGTAAAATACCCCGAAACACAAATGCCAAAAAGCATAACTTAGAGTAGCGAAAGGTAGAATACCCTGCCACTTCAATCCCAATAGTAAGGGAACAAAGAAGTATACGGGTCGTCACCCATAGAAACGCCCGTGTAGGGATGTACAAATGTACTGCGCAAAACTGTGAAAGGGGTAAAAACCCACATCCAAACCCCGCGAAAGGGTTAACCTAGGTACTGTATATGTATGGGACTAACCCAAACCCCTTGTAGAGGTTACATACCCCCAGTGGGAGTAGTAAACATAAAACCCAAAGAAAAACTACCCCACAACATCCCTCAAGAAAGGGAACTATGGTTACTACCTGGGATTAAAACCCAACTTTACCCCTCACCTAAGGAATAAGCTGTGATAACCACCCTCAAAGAGACTAGGACGTCCCAACCATAAAACTGTGTTTAAATGTGGCATCACTACAACTAAAACAAAGCAACTGTTAATACACCTCCACTTAGTGTAAACAATAATGAACTGTGCCCCACGCCGGTGAGCGATCTCTCACCCGAATATAGCCACTCTGAGTACACACGAAATTTTGAACAGCCCCAAATTTGAGCCAACCACCAGAAACGAGTAAAAACACTATACATGTAAATGTTAACATTAACGTCAGTTCTTAAGCCAACCATAGGCTTTGTGGAATTCACATCCCCTTTCTTTGTACTAGAAAATTTTTACATAAATTTCTTCCCCAAAGTGACACCAGTGTGCAGTCACAAAATGTAGATATTGCAGACAACTCCAAAACTTACCATCCACGTAGGGCCACTTCTCATGAGAATGTCCCACAAACCCACCCCGTGTAGAGATGATTAGCTCAGGTCGGCTGTCCAAGTAAATCTTTGCGTATGCTGCACCCAAGTAGCATGTAGATATGTTGAAAGGCATTCCCAAGTAGTAGACTTTCCATGGATGCGCAGGACTTGTAGGAGTACACACAACCACACGGTACAGCACGCTGTTGTTGGGGCTGTCCGCTGTAAAGGGTCCCATCCTCGTCGCCAAAAATATGTTGTGATCTCACAGGTAGACACCAGGAGCCAGGATGTATTTAAGTCTTCTTTATTTCATCCATCTGTCCAAGTTACATCTGTCTTGAATCCAGCCAGCACTGGTGTGGTACCAGCCCCACCAGGAGCAGCCTGCCTAGCTGCTCAGCCCATCCATAACTACCAACACTCATCCACTCAGACACCCAGGCATTCCACGCATCACAGGCACACCAACATTCCATAACCAACTCACACTCTGGCTGAGCAGCTAGAGGCAGCAGGGCTAGAGTACATACAAGTACAACATATCAGGATATAACACACTGGTACACATGCACGCACATTTTCATTAGTCACTGGAGAGGTTGAATTTTAGGGAGGATTAAAACTGTATCATAATTGAATGGGCTTACATTTTCTTTCTCCACACCTGCACGTAGCTTTGTAGAAAAAAGATGTCTGACTTTCTGTTCTATTGGACATTTCCACAAGTCAATATCATGTCATCATGTAGCTTAACTGTAGGAAGGTGGCTCAGTATATACGATACCAAAGTAGGGTATAGTGTGCACAGAGTCTAGTGGATCCCCAGAGGTATAGCAGAGGCTAAAGTAGATAATACTAACAGCTCTGTTTGTGGTAGTGAGGTCGAGCAGTTAGGCTTATCAGAGTGCTGTGTTAAGTATTTATTGTACACACTATGGCAAGAAATGATGTCACACACTCAGAGACTGAATCCAGACCAATTGTTGTATACAAAGTTATAATTTGTATTTATTTTAAGAACCCAAAGGTCACTTAGATCAGGTAAGAGTAACACTTTCACAGTAGCAGAAATGCTTGGCAATAGTAAATGCAGTTCTGTTTAAAAATGTTGATAATGCTTTGTACAGTTATGATTTGCTTTTGTAATTGTATTACAATACAGTTTTAGAATTTCAATGAGGTGTTAAAAATTGACAGTGCAATACAATAGAGTTCAATGCAAACCTAGGGAGGAAAACAAGGTTAGAGTTTAACAGGTAAGTTCTCTGGTTTTGTGGGGTTGTCTCGAGTTTGTAGCAATGACACAGGCCAAGGGTCAGGTAGGTACAGGGAGTGCACCCTCAGCGTCACCGGGGCACCCGGGTGCAGAGGTCCAAGACGAGATGAAGACCCAATGTAGTGCAATGAAGACAGGGGCACTCAAAAGAGCACCGGTTGCAGGTAAGTACCTGGTGGTTCCAGGCCAAGGCCCAGGGATCAAGGTTGAGCACAAAGGAGGCCAAAAAGGAGCACAGACAACGCACCACCAGCGGCACTCGGGCAGCAGGGTGCAGTGTGGAAAGTGGCGTTGGGTTCCCAATGGAACTCAATGGAGGATGTCGGTTGAAGAAAAATGCTGCAGGCTCGTTCCAGGAAGTTGGCAGAGGGAGTCCCACGACTGGAGAGGTAAGTTGGATAATGGGGGGATGCCGGGACACTGTGGGTTGGGCACACCAAGGCCGTGGGGCTGCAGTGCAGGGGTGTCTTTAGGCATCGGGTTTCTCTCACCAGCTGCGGTCAGGGGGACCCATCAGGTTGAGGCTGCAGAGGTCAGCCACCAGTGCAGACGAGGTCAGGATTGCCGGAGAGACTTCACAGGTGAGTTGGTTCACTCAGACTCGGCCAGTGGGTGTCCTTGTAGTAGAGTTTCTTTGTGGGACAATCCATGTCCCTCTAGAGAAAAGAGTCTTTATTGAAGGTGGCCCAGGCTCTGGAGAGGTGCTGGACACAGGACACGCCAGTTTCTTTGGAGCAGGGTCACTGGATGAGGAGACAGGCTGGTAGGGCTGGGGCCAAGTTAGTTGTCGTCTTCTCCTTCCACTGCTGCATGGCTCTTCGGTCCTTCTTCGTAGGTCATCGGAATCTGAAGAGGTAAGGTTCAGGGGTGCAACTAAATACTAGATTTAGGGGCGTTACAGGGGTGTGCAGGTCGGGACCAATGAGTCCCTTCCTTGGGGTGTCTACACTCCCAAGTATGCCATCCTCCAGTTGGAGGCGGGCATATTCCTCTTCCTAATTGGCTGAGTCTCCTCCTCTTCAAGATCGAGGGGACTAAGATGTGCTTCATTTCGCCTCCTCCACCTTAGGGGTGGGGTTGGCAAAGGTGGGCACACCTCCCTTCCTAGCTAGGTTTTCCCGACGGTTCTCGCGCCCAAATGGGGGTCAGAACTAGTGGGAGCCAGTTGCTGATAGCAGCAAATGGCTGGGGGTAGCTAATAAAGGCGGCAGGCCTCTGAGTGCAGTTTACATTAAAACCAACACTGGCATCAGTGCAGGCTTAATGTGCTGAGACGTTTGATACCAAACTTCTCAGTCTTCAGCAAAGCCATCATGGAGCTATGAAGTTCGTGTTGACAATTTCCCAGCCCAACTCAAAATGGCTTAACTGCACTTACGATGTCTGTGAATGGCAAAGACATTGTAGGGAAATAGTGCTTGTGCACCCTCACCTGTGGTATAGTGCACCCTGCTAGATGGGTGACTTACGTTTGCCACAGGCAGTGTTTTGTTAGGCATGTCACCCTGGGGTGGGTGCCATGTTGACTTTTGGGTTTGGGGCCTCACTCTGACACACAAGCTGCAGTGGCAGGGGTGGGTCCCAGGTGAGGAGTCTCAGAGGGTATTATAATACATGCTGCAGCCCTCAGAGGCCCTCTATGGTCACAAGGCCCTTGGTACCAGTAGTACCTTTTACAAGGGACTTATATGGGGCCAGAGGTTGTGCCAATTGTGGATACAAAGGTATGGTTTTGGGAAAGAACACAAGTGCTGGGGCCTGGTTAGCAGGGTCCCAGCACATATTTCAGTCAGGTTGGGATCAGTTCTAGGTAAAAATGCTAGGAGGTAACCATGCAAAAAGGGGGACTTTCCTGCGTTAGCCATGAGAGCTGTTCTGTAGGGATAGCGTCATTTATGCTGTGTCCTGCATGAGTATACTGTACATGTTTTTGCAACCTTGCTCACTGCCATTTTACATTGTAGGGTTCATGTGCCAGAGAACTACACTTGGCCTTGGAAAAACTGGCTGCATCGCCGACTCGAACACAGGAAGATCTCCAGGTTATTCCTATCCCCAACTGTGATCGAGATGGGAACTTCCACCCAAAACAGGTACAGTACAGCACTTCATCTTCAGAGACATACTAAGGGGCACATATTCTGGATACTCCTGATGCAGGGCTTAGAATTCACATTTTTCAATTGTACAAAAATTAAGCATCTCCATCATTTTTCAAATCAGTTACTAATTGATCCTAAAACGTTTCTATAAAGAAGTACATTTTTTACACTGTTTTCTTGATAAATTCCAATTCACACATATCTAACCAATTTATTTCTACTATACATATTCACTGAAAAAAACAAGTTACAGGGACGTTAAAGTTAGGTTCACGTTTCACCCAGACAAAACCACAGAAATTCAGCAGTTATAGCTATACTTATAGTTATACTTATGTTAAGAAACAATAACCTGTGTCCTAAAGTTACTCAACGGCACAAGTTATAGTCTCTTCAGATAAGTATAACTATAAGTATAACTATAGCTGCCGAATTTCTATGGTTTTGTGTGGGTAAAATGTGAACTTAACTATAATGTCCCTGTAACCTTTGGTTTTTCAGTGAATTTCTATAGTTTTTTTAACATAAAGTAATATATAATTACCGTACGTTAGTATAACCACCGTTGCGCATGGACTTTTGCCGTGTGTGGAAGTGGTTGGCCACAGAGCTTGGCCATGGCCAACTACCTCGCATGCACCCAACCCCACACTGCGCCCAGCCTTTAGCCATGCACGGGGTGGCTATGGTGTGGAGTATGGTAGTTTTTTTTTCACCAATTATGCTTCGGATCTGTGGGTACTGCCGAGGCTCCACCTCCCTAGATATCTATACATTTCTTTCTTTAATACCTCCCTAACTACTGACCAGATTTACAAAGAATTACAGAAAGGTCTCTTTCTAGACAAATATCTACATTTCTGCAAAATTTGATGTAATTCGGTTCAACTGTTCGGGCTGTAGCCGTGTCTAAAAATTGCAAAATCCCCATAGACATTGCATGGAGAAAAAATGTTTTGGGACTTCCCTTTTTCTCGGCCTCCGCTTGACAAATCACCCTGAAACATTCAAGAAAGCAGCTCAACTAACTTGTGTACTAGTTTAGAAAATTTCATGAAGATTCGTCAAATGGCGGCAAAGTTATTCGCAAAACAAAAGACGCTTTGTCTATGGGAAAAGTTGGTCCTAACTATAACTACCTACTGGCTATCGCTGGTAGGTAACTACCTACTGGCTATCGCTGGTAGGTAATGTATGTATGTGTGTGTATATATATATATATATATATATATATATATATATATATATGTTGATTAAACCTGCATCGCAGGTATCACCACAGCACAGCAGGTTCGGACCACTTGTTCCTTTCCAATGTTTAAAAGGCAATACCAGGAAACGCCAGGTTACAGCGCCATAGCTTTTATTTAATGCTTCACCAAAATCGTGTGGACAAGTGTCCGCCCCAGACGCGTTTCGATCGCAAAGCGATCTTGATCACCTGACGCGCTGGTGACGGGCAACCATTTTATTTGAAAGTGCAACCAATCAGTTCAAAACAACAATTAAATAGACATAGAAAAAATACTTAAATAAGTCAAATTCATTAAAAACACCGGCACCAAAAAAGGGAAATTTACATGTCTTGTAGGCATATGGGTATCGCGAGCCTCATCAATCAGTATTTCAAACAATTATTCCATATAAACAATATCAAGTCGATGCTGTTAATATATAAGGTATTAAACATTAAAAGCCTCATAAAAATCATTAAGGGGCCCATTACGATGGCGGGCGGAAGCACAACCGCCGTGCTGGCGGATGCAAAAACCAGCAGTCCACACACCCGCACAATTACGATGCAAAAAGCAGGCCAAACACCGCCGGCAAGCCAGCAACACCGTCCGCCATCAAAGTGCGCCCGCACACGTAGCGGCGCAGCCCAACTGACACACACCGTCCGACGAAACACGTCCCGCCCGGCGCATAAATTACGATGCCGCAAACAAACGGCTCCCACGGCCAAGAGACACCGCACGTGAAAGAGAGGCGGAAACACGGACGCAGAGCACGGACAACGAAGAAGCGGCACCCCGGGCATGAATCCAGCACTGCAGGCCCTTCCCATGCTTCTGCTGATGCACCACCAAGGACGCAACGTACCGCGGAGACGCAGGTAGGCACACACACAACAAGTGCACGCAAACAGCGCACACAGTGCAAGGGCGGAAAAAGCGGACAACCCCCCACCAGCGCGTGCACACTACACATCCACCATTGCATCCACATATGACACACAGGCCAAATCCTAACATCGCAGAACACATGTGTACACACCACCTGGGACTAGGAACCAACCACCCCGTCACGGCCCCAAAGCGCCGATGACGCCGCCACACATGCGCACAACGCAGAGGCCAACCGCAGCGCCATGCATGCGTCGCACACAGACACAGGGACACAACCAAGCAGCACACACACCAGCCCCACCCCGAACGCACATGACACGTGACAGGCCGGCCACAGACATGTCCCCAACGCCCAATTCACGGACAACACCCAACGCCACACAACCGACGCACACATGTCAGTGAAGTCACGCAACAGCAGGACACACCCCAGTGTAACAAACATGGCGAAGCACACAGCGGCGGCAACACCAACTAGGAGAAGCAGGGCTCCTTCGGGAAGAGGAACGCCAGTACCACACTGAAAAACCCATACCACCCTGCACATATGAACAAGACACATGAAACGGAACACCAAAGAGCCCGGGACCGACAACAGGTGGCCCAAGAATTACATCCACACACAAGGCCCAACGCAGAGCGGAAAGGCAGCCTGCCGCCCACACAAGGGAGAGCAGACAGCACTGAATGACCTTCCATTCCAACACCGAAACCACAGCCCTACGACAGAAGCCGGTGAATACAGCCATTGTCCAAGAATAGACCAACACAGGCATGCCGAGGAGACCGACCACAGGGCAGATAGCGCATATCACAGAAGCACACAACGGACGGGGAAGAAACAAGAAAACACTCCCCCATGTCGGCCACATGCAAGTTAATTGGAAGGAGTCACACAGCACCGACCTTGAACTGTCTGAGAAGCATGTGGGAAAAGGGCCCGTGTCCTCCAAACAAGCCAACAGAACACAAGTCCTGTCTCCCCACGACTACACAGAGCTCACAGCAACCCCGGAGCGTGCACATTGCAGACTGCACACACAGCCGGAGCACGCCACCTCTACGAACCGCTGCGAAATGGCAACCGCAACACACCTACCCAACTACGCCGAAGAGCTCAAGCTGTACCAAACCAACACGATACATACATTGGGATGCGATCTCCTGTCCCTGCTGAACGTAAGTTACCGACTGACTTACCGCATCACATTGTTCAGCTGCGTCATGCCCGTCTTCTACTGTCGGAGGTGTCCCTACCAGCATCCCGTCGAGATATGCCTCTCCAACCCGGCATGTCTGAAGGCGGACCTGCTACCACTACTCCTCCCTCTGGACGCACACGACAGGGCCTGCTCTGCCTATGGGAGCATGGCGTATGTGGCCAACATCGCACGCGCACTGAAATGGAACCACTGTGCCTCCACACGACGGATCATCGAGAACAGCTACATCGAATGTCACCCAGCATGCCCCATCATGGTCCTCCAAGGGACAACCTACGAACAACACCTTGACAGCCACCATCCGCTTCATTGGCTGGCAAACATGTACACCACCAATGACATGGAAGCCCTGCTGGACGGCATCGCATACCTGACAACCTGTAAATACGTCGGACCACAACGCAGGTTCCCCGAGTGACCTATGAAGTCCAACCCCGCACCCATGCTCAGCTTCCGCACGGACTGGCCAGTCACCACCACAACAGCCATACCAAACGACCGGCAACTGTAACCACACCATCAACGACATCGCCATGACATCGGATATGACCGGGACATGCACACTGTTCCCCATCACATCCAGGAACACCGCATGCATCGTGGGAGGCAGTGGCATGGGCTCTGTGCATCGCACCCACATGGACGGAACTGCACGAACAACCAGGACACGACATGGATCCAGCGCACATGGACACACACACCGCTCAGTGGACATGAATAGGTCGCCTGGAGTCTGTGGGTGCTGCACCCCTCCCACCCCCGCCCCGGGAATCCCATACCAGGACCTTTGCATGGACGACAAGTGCATACAACAACAACACGACCCCAGTGACTGTGACATGTCCAGTAACCACCACAGTGCAACAACAAGTGGCACGCCGCTGCATGCACGCAAGCACATGCCCTGATGTCATCTCACATGCACGCGTGCATGAGGAACAACCGCAGCAAACCTGTCACATGGAACTGAGATGGACTGTGCCCATGATGCCGAGCGGTCTGGTAGGCTACATGTATACCGTCTGTGTCAAAGTCCGCAGCTCCGCAGCTATACGTAAATGTACATTAGCACAGCCTTGGCCAAGCAGATGTAACTCTGAAGCCCACATCCCACATGCAACAGCCAATCACATGTAACCCCACACCCTATCCCATTTGTTATCATGCTCAGTATATCCTCAACATGTATTCCGCTGCCAGTAGTGTCCACTATACTGCATCACAGAGGACAGAAGACTCAATATAATGTTTGAAACCAGAACTGTCTCCGCTGACTCATTTCACAAGTACGAATGAGAGAGGATGAGAGTATGTGAAGTACACGGCAGTCGTGACATGACCATGTAGTCCACTGGTATTGGATGTCAACGCAAATGAGTAGCACTACTGTGGAAGACACACATGTGTCGTGTGAAGTCGTATGCACGCAGTGCTCAGGTGGGTGGGTGTGACGGGTAGATGCGCACATGCCAAGTTGGAGCACGCCGTGTTGGGAGGGGTCATGAACAGTACACCACCGCTTCCCTGGGCATTGTGAGAGGACACCTGTCGGGGGGAGTGAACACGTGTGTGCACAGCAGCCGGGCACACGTACAAAGCGGTACCAGGCGCACCTCAGCCCACCCTCTGTGGACAAGCTGGATCCTGTTGTGCGCCCGCCATGCCCCTTGACAAGGCACACACAGCCCCAGTCGACCAGGTGTAACCCCAACATAGTCAATCCGCACAGGCGATACAGGGCACGGGATGGCAGTGGAGCATGGTGTGTGAGAGGTCTCCTCGCGCTCCTCCTGGTCATATCACGCAGGCAATAGAACCTCAACGTCTAGCATGGCACAAGTCAAATGGAAGTGTAGGGGACGCACCACAGCACGAGCAGCACTGACGCCACGGGAGGTGGCTCGCACCATCCCATCCATTGCCCATCATACCAACCACGACACATGCCATTGCGACTAAGTGCAAGCGCGTGCGCCACCACCCCCGAGCCCTCCCCAGAGAGGCCAAAGAGTGAATGTGTGGGCCATCAGCCACAGACGGACGCGGCCTGGCCGCAGAGGGCAGCCACAGCCACTGGGTGTCGCAGGTGGCGGATCCGGAAGGCGAAGACTGTGATGCATAGTCCATGCAGGCCGGGTCTCCATTTGGGGCACCACGCAGGTGGACGGCGTCCCGCCACACATCATACCCTGAGACAGCCCACTCGTGCAACTGGACCCACACATACACTCCTTGCCCTCTCTGGTGCGAGCTTGGGGCTGCCTGTGCAAGCGCTAGCCTCGCAGGTGAGCATGCATATTGGGGGCGAGGGAGGACATGAGGGCTGGGGCGAAGATGACTGTATCACTGTCAGTTAGTACAAGGGATGACCCAGATGTGGAAAGGAAGAGACGTGTCCCGTGTGTACTGCAACTAGTCGCCAATCCAACTACCCCCCATGTCCGGAATGTAAGCCCGCACCTAGGCCCGCCCATCCGCCACATCGAACATACCACCAGCACGACAACCTTCCCATTCGAAACACTGACTGGGGGTGGCGACCAGTGAACAATCATGTGTAGCCTACCCACGCGTACATGTGGGCCCTCCATGATCCATGTCACCTGCGGCAAAGACATGACATGCGCAATGAGGGAAGTGAGGAGAGCTGTCCGCCCCACGCGCAGAAGGTGCATCAGCTCCACAGACCCAGCAGCGAGTCCAGCAGGGGTCACATGTGCAGGGGCAGCTGTGCCTGGTGTGAAGGCACATGCATATAGACAGCACATCGACCAATGTGTAGTCTGCCCACATCCACAGTCCATCATCATGCGGACATAGGAATTGAACACAGGGCAACACATCTTAGTTGGTGCACCCACCGTGACCAACAATGCGCAATCATCGACGTACCCGCCCTGTGCATGGCCCCCCACCCAACGGAGGCACATCCAGTGCCACCATCCCACACACACAAGCCTTCCACGGAACATGCTGTGTCCAATGGTCAGTACAGAGTCAGCGCCCATCTGGTGGATCCTGAACAGGAGACACATGCACACACATGCCAGCTCCCACTATGTACGTCTGCCACCTGGCACGTGCAATGTAACCTCTCACCTGTGACGTGTGACTGCAAGCACACAGCCGTCTTGGCATGGGGCTGTCAATGTGGACACCAGTCAATGTTTCGGGAGCTGTGATCCGTACAGTGCTGTACATAGGGTGCAGTGCTGACACCTACTACTGTCTCATATCCCCTCGTGCCACAGGTCCCACTTGTATTGGCCGCTCAGCCCGTGCCCACATCGTCGCTCGCCGTGTGCCATACTCATCCAGCCTCGGAAGCAGTTCCATGCTCAGCAGACACTCATGTTGCCGTGGCGTTGCCGCTTGACGAATATGCAGTCAGTCCCCATCAGCACGCCCGCAAGTCATTGGGGCCTAGATCCCCATGTGCATGCACATGGCAGTGGTATGTCTCACTTGCCATTGCCATTGTTGGGAGACCTGTGTAAGTGTATTGTGGCCGTGCCGTCCCAGCTTGACAGCTGGGCTGTGGCTCATGTGCTTGCTCAGTCATGTCAGTGATGTGTATGCGAAATTGCTATGTGCCGTGTTGCTCTGACATGTGTCCTCTGCCATTTAACCCAGGCGGAGACCGAACATTGACCGCCCATACCAATTGCTGGCGGACATGGACGATACAGAGGTAATCAGGAAGTTTCGGCTGGACAGGCCAACTCTGCATCGACTGTGTGCCATGTTAGAGCCCCATCTCCGTCCCCGCAGGGTGTATCCGACTGCTGTCACCCCCACGGCTAAGGTGATGGCCGCCATGCATTTCTTCGCCACTGGGTCATTCCAGCACACAGTGGGCAGTGGAGGAGGGATGTCCCAGCCCATGTTCAGCAAGGTGCTGAGGGATGTACTGGCAGCCATGATGCTGTACCGGAACAGGTACATCCGCTTCCCCAGGGCTCGTGAATTGGCGGCAGTGAAGGGTGCATTCTATGCCCTTGGCAGAATCCCACACGTCGTGGGAGCCATTGACTGCACTCATGTTGGCCTTGTTCCACCACAGGCCACTGAGCACCTGTACCGCAACAGGAAGCACACGCACTCCCTGAATGTGCAAGTGGTGTGCCTTGCGGACATGGTGATCACCCACGTGTGTGCCAAGTTTCCAGGCTCGGCCCATGACGCACACATAATGCGCAACAGCATCTTGCCACGACTGATGGCCAATCTGCAACAGGATCGTGCCTGTATTGTCGGTGAGTATGTGGAGTGGTGTAGCGTGCTGGTTGTGCGATGCTGTCCCCTGTCCAGTTGGAATAGCTACGGTTCTCTGTGTCCCTCACACCCAGGTGACTCTGCGTATCCGAATGGGGCATGGCTGCTCAGTCCATTGAGGAATCCTCGCACCCCAGCAGACGATCGCTACAATGAGGCACATGGGAGGACCAGACGTGTGGTCGAGCGTACCTTTGGCCTCCTCAAGTCCAGGTTCAGGTGCCTGGACCGCACCGGGGGTGCACTGGCGTACTCCCCACAGAAGGTGTGCCAGATAGTGGTGGCGTGCTGCATGCTGCACAATCTGGCCATTCGGAAGCAGATCCCCCTCATTGTGGATGACGGAGATCAACCAGGGCCCCAGCCCGCAGACCAGGACAGCTCGAGTGAGGTGGACAGCGGAGAGGAGGAAGCTGGGAATGTGCGGCAGCAGCTCATCGCCCGCTACTTCACTTGACGGTGAGTGTCCATGTACGACGGATGATGTGTCTGTATCTATGCAGGTGTGTGTGTGCTGTGTCAGGGTGGCCGTATGTTCACTGCGTGCAGTGTGTCAACGCTCCATGGCCAGGGTAGTATGCCACTGTTGGTGACTGTGGCATTGTGCCCTATTGCTCTGTGCGATGTGTGTACATTGCTTGTAGTTGTTGACATGTACTGTGTGATGGGTGTGTGACACACTCATTGAATGTGCTCCTGTTCTGTCTCCCACCCCTAGGTCCCTACAGGCCCTCCGGATTCCATTGCCATGCCACGCATCAGGTGCCCTTCCGCCCAAGGTGGCCGTTGTATTCCGTACAAATAAAACACAGGGCACAAACAGCAGTTAGTGAAAAAGGTGCATTTATTACGAACTGTGACATGTGATTGTGTGTAAGGTGATGACAAAAGTGGTGCGTGCAGTGACAATGAGCTGTCGGTCATGGCTGCGTGATGATCAGGGTGTACCCACTGGTTCTATGTCCATAGTCCAACACACACATGCCATCCAGCTGGCTGTGTGGAGTGGGATCGTAGAGCAAGTCAATGCAGTGGCTGGTCAAGGAAGGCTGGCGGAAGGCTGGCTGGCTGCCTCACTTGCGACTGGAGCGTGCGAAGTCCTCCCGGGAGATCTGTTTCCTCTTCGGACGGCCCCTTCCACGTTTGGGAGGGGGTGTGTGGTGGCGACCTGCTGGTGGTGGGTGAGGTGTGCTCACTGGCTGTGGACGCAGGGGAAGTGGACACTGCTGCCCGAGCCTGCGCCCTAGCAGGTGGTGGCGGAGGTGGTGTTGCTGGCCTTGCCTGTGACCCCACCGCCACCACCAGCTGGCCCATGAGGTCCACGAGTTGGTCCATACGGGACACGAATTGGCCCATATGGGCGTCCATGGACCTCAGCACCCCCAGCACCTCCCGCGTGTCAGTAGCAGACCTGGCCCATTGTCCTTGGGCCTCTTCATAGGCCCCAAGGACTCTGGCCATTTGAGGCAGGGCATGGCTCCCAGGGGAGGCTGGCGTTTCCCTGACCCTGCTCCTCCTACCAGTCCTGCTGCCACCGGCCTGCCCACTAGCCACATTGCTCACCACGGTCCTCGCTGTGGCTCCCAGGGTGGATCCAGTCGGCCGGGCCACCACCTGCGCTGGGGCTGGTGCCAGCGAAGACGTGGTGGTGGTGGAGGCGGTGGTGGTCGGTGCGGCGATGGTGGCGGTTGCGGCAGTGGTAGTGGCCGCAATGACCGTGGGTGTGGCCGCAACGACAGTGGCAGCAGGGGACTGGGACTGTTCAGCATCCCTGGATGATGGGTTGGTGGGTAGGAGGGGTCCTGGGGAGCGGCTGGGCCCTGCCACGCCAGATGGGCCAGCTTGGTGGTCCGTGTCCGAAGAGGTGGACAGATCCTCCAGATCCGTGTGTCCTCGTTGGGGGCTTGTAGGCTGGCTGTGCTGGCTGCTGTCTCCATCCCCAGCGTCCAGCAGTTCGTCACCTGTGGAGAGAATGAGATTTGTTATTGTGTTGCACCTGGCGAAGTATGTATTAGTCGTCTGACATTGGCAGTTCGTGCAATCTCGTACATGGGTTTCCCGGAGGCGAGTGTGTGGCTGTGGCATCTGTAGTTGTGTGTGCTAGGCAATGGGACTGTGTGCTGTGCACATGTGGCATGGGACGGATTGGCCATGCCGATGGGTGTGTTGCTTTGCCCCTACTCATTGTGACTCTGGTGTATGCGGGCTCCTGGCCCATCCTGGGTCTGGTTTGTACTTTGCTTTTGGGGTTCAAATGGAACGCTTAGGAACGCATATGGCAACATGGGGGCCATGCCCCAGATTCGCATTTGGGATGGAATATGCTTTTGGGGTTCAAATGGAACGCTTAGGAACGCATATGGCAACATGGGGGCCATGCCCCAGATTCTCATTTGGGAGGGGATATGCTTTTGGGGTACATGCTGTGAGCCATGGGTGCCGAACGTGACATGTGTTGTGGCAGCATGACAGTGCATGGTCTGAGGTGTGTGCATGCCTGACATGCCCTGCATATTTGCTGTCTGTTGTGGTTACTGGACATGGCATTGGACGCATCGTTATGAGTGAGTGATAGTTGTGTGCCAGCCAACGTATTGCAGTTGTCCCATCTCCTTGGTGTGCGTGCTGCCCTGTGCCATGTGCATCACTGCAGTGCTCGGGGGGTGTGGCCCATGTTGTGTGTTGTTGCTCACAGTGTGTCGTGCGCTTAATTGACTTCTGGCACATGGTTGGTCATGGGCATGTGTCTTAGCGTGACTGCTGTATGTGTGGCAGCTGTGCGGATGACATGCCTTTCATGTGACTGGGGCTGACGGATGGGATGGATGGTATGTTGTATGTGCATGGTGTGTCTGTGAGTTTGATGGGTTCAGTGGTGTTCGTGTGCATTTCTGTTGTTCCGCTCTGTTGCGTCTAGTGTTGTTTGTCTTACATAGGCGTAGTTGTGGGGTGTGGGGTTGACAGGCAGTGGGGGCTACATGGACAGGACTTCAATGGTGTTTCGGTTGTGTGTGATGAGTTGCACAGTGGCTGCCGTGTGGGACTATATTCAGTGTGGCTTGTGCATGCAGACGTGGCTCCTTGGGTGTTGCTATGTCTGTGATGGGTCATGTGGGGTGTGAGTCTGCTGTTCATGTCCGTGTGCACATTGTTCACTTGTTCGTGACGGTGGGCGGTGCTGCGTGTTCGTGTGCTACGTGACATGTCCCATGTGTTGGTGGTGTTATGGTCCTCATGCCTCCAGTAATCCAGCCCTGTCCAGTTTCCCACCTGCAAGTTGTTCGTGCGTGCACTGTACTGGATGCCACATGGCTCTAAGCGGGGGGTGCTCCATGTTGCAGGTCTGTGGGGGTGGGGGGTGTAGTGGGTCGTGGGGGTGGCTGTACACCCACTGACACCGATTGCTGTGGACCGTGATGTCTGCCTTTCGGCTGTCGTTGTGCACTGCGGTGGCTGACACGTGGCTGTGGGGTGTGGGGGATGCTCCTCCTTGCTGTGCTGTGGGACTGGGGCCTGGTGTGTGTTGTACTTGGGCTGTCCACCGTCCCACCCACTGCACTTTGTGTTCCTGCCACTTACCTGTTACTTGTCGGTTAGTGCAGCTGTGGCGGACACATGGGTGTGGTGGGTGCTCGTTGTGGCGCTTCTGGCATATTTGGGGACCTGTTGGTGGTTACGTGGCTGGCTTAGTGTACACATGTCCCCACGCATCTTACAGTTGTTCGGTTTGGGCTGTGTGTGGTAGTGTCTGTTGCATGTGTGTGTGATGTGTTGTGTATTGTGTGCTGGACATGGGGGTGTTTGTCCCTGGGAGCTGTGGCATGGTAGTTGCGCATGTGAGTACATAGCGGTGTGCTGGTATACATTAGTTTGTACTTACCAGCCTCCACTCCCTCTGCTAATCCGGCGAGGGTCTCCGGATGTATTACGACTCGCACCTTCTCCTCCCACGCTTTGAAGGTCTTAAAGAGCGCGGGATTCCTCCGCCAGTGACGGCAGCCAGCTCTCTGTTTTTGCCCTCCTTCTTCTTGACCAGGCTCTTTACGTCATTCCAACGTTTGTTTATCTCGGTTCTGTTCCTGGGCAGGGTCCCGACTGCATTGACCTGGTCTACGATCCGGGTCCACATTCTGTTTCTGGTGGCTAGTGGTGTGTGCTGGACCATGTTCCCATAGATTTGTGGGTACACCTTGATGATCTCGTCGACCATGACCGTCAGCTCCATGGGCGTGAACTTGGGCATCCTTTGTGGTGCCATGGTGTTTGTGGTGCTGGTGCGGTGTGTGTTGTGTAATGTGCAGGGGGTTTGTGGTGCCGGTGTTTGGTGGTGG